>CAMZMU010000050.1:36320142-36704822 GCA_947311845.1 Poa pratensis | reverse complement strand
ATCACGGCAGATGCCATAGGTATGGCTAAGATGGGGCCGAATGGTCGTTGGGGGAATCCGGGGAGGGTTTATGCACTCAAGAAGTGCACAAGCAAGAACACGCAAGAAACCGCAAGAACACGAACGAAAAGAAACCAAGAACACAAAGCACACCACGATGTACCCTGCTTCGGGGCCCTCTTGTGGAGGTAACACCCCTACTGCAGCACTATCCTACTCAGTGTATAGCTCAAGTGACAAGTACAAGCTGCTCCTCGAGCTGTATGATGATACAATGGTGAGAACTTGAGGTAAAAGATGGAGCTACACGGGAGGAAGAAGGCACTCCGAGCTAGATCCGAGGTGTTTCCGGGGTTTCCGAGGTTCCTTTCTCTCTCTCTTTCTTTCTCTCTCTGTCTCGATCGTCGTCCCTCAAGCAGGAGGGGGGTGAAGCCCACTATATAGGCCAGCCGAGTTACGTTGTGCCCCTCGCTGAACACTGTAGCCATGCCTCTGCCGGTCACCACCGTACCTGTCAGGGACAAGACTGGCCTGCCCATCTCCTGTTGCCTAACGGCAGAACTAGCATGTCTCCTCTGACAGAGACAGGACGTGGCCTGGCAGAGCTACCTCGTAGCCTTTTCCCAGATCGCGTGGTCAGCGGTCAGAGACGTGCAGCCCCGCCGAACCCGGGGCACGCCTCTGCCAGGCTCCGTGACAGACGCTCCCGCGTCAGGCGCTCTTGTACCAGGCAGGAAGTGACAGGAGCATTGACTCCTGCCCGACCTACAGCTCCTGCCTCGGTTAGCTCGGGTCTTGTCCGCTCCGTACCTCGGGTCTTGCGCTTAAGATCGACCACCTCGGATATTACTTCCTTCAACAGCTTCTCCTGCACTCACCATAAACCATAGCACCGAGGTAGTTAGGTCGGGCTGAACATAGCTCGGACAGTGAACCTCGGCCCAGGCCAACGGGATACCTCGGACCCCTCTGGGCCAAGATAGGTCGGCCTTTATCCTCCAGGTCAAGATGAAGCTCGGACACTCCCAGGCCCAAGCAGGTCGGCCCTTTCCGTACCTCGGCATATCTTTAAACTCATCTTTATGCCAAGCCTTGACCCTACCCGGGGGTAGCCCCCCGACATTAGTCCCCGAAGCTGGTGCGGTCCTACGACCTCGGATGGAGGGCCGTAGCAGGTTCAAAATAAGCAAGGCACCACCTCTAAAACCGACCTCAACATAGCTCCGCCGAGGTACTTCCCACACCATAATCTAATCCGAGGTTGATGCAATCTGAACTTTCCGAGCTGTTTGACTCAGCACAATCTTGCCTCAAGATTTTCCGAGGCACGTGGCGAAGAATCTCTGCCCGGACCTCGAAATCCGGACCTCTGAAAGACAGGTCCTGACCACACGCCGCCCTCGTCAGCCGGACCCACCAAACAGCGCACCTGCGCACTCAAGTGCGAGACCAACTTGACCGCCCACGACTCCTCGATTCTCGCGCTGACCAGCACAGGAAATCCGAGGCTGGCGGTTGCCACTCTGCGGCCCACGATGTGGCCGATCGTGCGGCCACCAACCGCGCAACCGTGCGCTCCCGCACACGATCCCGCGCCTCCCGGTAACCGCGCGGTAGTGCGCAGTTACCGCACGCCGTTACCGCACGCGGCTTATAAATAGGGGCCCAGGGGTAACTTCATCTTCTTCTTCCCCACTCGCCCACTGCGTGCCTCTGCCTCCATCGCCGCCGTCGAGCACCTCGCCGCACCGGAGTACGCGCCGCCGTTCTGCAGCACGTTCCGCACCGCCGTCGAGCGCCTCGCCGCACCGGAGTACGCGCTGCGCCTGGCGCCATCGACTCGCCGCCGATCCCTCGCGTTCCTCCACGGTGAGTTCTTCGCTTCCCCTCCATTGCCATGATGAGTTCATCCTTCGATGAACTCGAGGATCCTGATGAACCCTAAGACTTGATGAACTAGATGATCCCCTCGAGCCCTTTTAGCATTTTAGATCTCATCTAGTTGTTTCAGACGCACCCGTGCTGTCCTCTTAGGTTTGCCCTTGATGAACTCGAATTTATTTCCCTTTTTAGCTCACCGGTAGATCTTTGCTAGTATCTCGCAGGGTAGAAACATGTTTCCCGCCTAAATCCTTTAGCCGGCTGTCTTGAATGATCCGAGGTATTTACCCCGGCTATCCTGAACTGTCCGAGGTACTTACCCCGGTTGAACCTCCCTCTTCTGCAGGAAAGCTTCAACATGTCTTCTGCCTCGGATCCCGCCGAGGAAGGAGCACTGGAGAACGAGGTAGCTGGGAGGGATCCGATGTCACGGAGGTCGACATCAAATGGCTCCGAGATTCACGGCGGATCCCGGCTAAACTCATCTGCCGATTCCGAAGAAAGGAGATATCGAACCCGAGGTGGAATCCGGGGAGCGGGTCGTCTTCCTGGATCACTTCGAACGTGGCTTCGGGCTCCCGGCCGGGAAATTCTTCCGGGATTTCTTGAACAATTTGGGCTACAGCCACACCACCTGCCCGCCAACGCCATCCTCCAACTTTCGGCCTACGCGACCTTTTCCGAGGGTTACCTCGGATTATGGCCAAGCATCGAGTCCTGGGCCAAGTACTTCCAGCTGAAGAAGCAAAGTGTCCCGAACAAGAAGGTCGTGGACAAGGAGATGACGCTTGCGGGGCGGCCTCGATTTCACCTCGGCGCCTTTCTGAGTTTCCTCGGATCCAGGGCCTGGACTCCTGCCGCAAATGGCAACGCTCCTTCTTCTATGTGAAGAACCCGGGCACGAAGATCTCATCAATTTGCCGGAGTTCACCATTGGAACCCCCGCTGCCCAACTCAACTGGGATTATGAGCCTGCACCCGACGCTCCCGAGGTTCTTCTGATCCACCAAACCATGATGTCCTCCAGGAGAAAAGCTGGGGCAGATGACATCTTGCGCACCATGATCACCCGCCGAGTTAGCCCTTTACAAAGCGGGCCCATAAGATCTGCCATATGAGTGGCCGCTACGACCCCACTCGCACAGCACCTTTGAACTTGATGACTCCGAGGTGAAGAGGCGCATCCGGCCATCGCCAAGACCACCATGCCCGATAAGTGGAAATGGGGTGTCAAGCCCTATGACCGAGATCACCTTCCAGCTCAAGTAAGTGTACTTTACCCGACGTAAAATATTCCTCGGTTTCATTTTCACCCCGGCCTTGTATTGATTCTTGTGCTAACTCGGTTTTACCTTGCCACCTCTGCAGAAGTTCACTCGACAGGAAATCGAGGATGGCCCCCTTTCTTCTAAGGAGTGGACTCCCGACCTGCCTGTCCCGGCCGCCGCCGAGGTTGAAGATCCGGACAATGAGGATCACCTCCCCATTCCCAAGGCCACCTCGGGTAAGACTCGTGGTTTCACCTCGCACCGCCCACCAGTTCGATCGTCCATCCAGGATTGGCCCGATGACGACGATGACGATTGCCAAATTCTGGAACCTGTCAACGTTATTCCCATTTCATATGCTCCTCCAACATATAAGAACTTTCATCCAGCGTCTGCAGCTTCCCGGAAGCGCTCAGGACCTGGTACCTCGGATGCCGAGGCTTCCAAGACCTCGGAGACTGCGGCGCCCAAAGCCAAGCGTGCCAAGAAGACCTCGGCGAGGCACAAGAAGCGAGGCCCCGTGGAGGAAGATGCGTAAGTCACCTTGCTCCTTTTTACCTTTCACGCTGTTCCGAGGTTAAGTTTTTTATACTCTAACTTAATCTTTTCTTTTTCGTCTAGCCCGGCTCGGCAGATCAAGCAGAGCCACAGCTCGATACATTCACCACTGCCTCCAGTGGTTGAAGCTCAGACAACCGAGGTCGAGGTTAACCTCGGCAGCCCCGCCAGAGCCTCTCCTCCAGAACGGTCCATTGACCTCAGCAGCCCGGAGAAGACCATCTCCTCCCCGGTGCGTGTCTCCTCCGCCGAACTTCCACCGCCGAGCTCTGACTCCGGCCTGGGGCACTCTGCTCCCCGCCGAGATCAGACTCCTCCGCCTCCTCAGAAGGATGCGGAGACAGATCGCGCCAAGACTCCGGCTAAGACCGTGCAGGAGCCTCGGCTCTCCCCCAAGTCTCAAGCTGCGCGCAACCAGCAGCAACAGCAGCAGAAGAAGCAGAAGAAAGATTCAGCTCCAGTTGTTGAGCCCCCCAAACAGCCACAGCAAACTCCAATGCCGCCACCGCCACCGGGCCCCAAGGCTGCGAGCACCCAACTGGTGCCGCATGTTCCCGCTTCTGCGCCGAGGTCCACCTTGACCAAGACCGCGCCCTCGAGCTCTCAGGTCGCCACCTCCCGAGCTCTTTCGCTGCTACCATCCAGCCGAACATCAGCAGCTGGGAGGTCGGGCAACTCCGGACCAAGAGCGGGAACAGCTTAGGCTCGGAGAAGCACTATGACATGGACTGGAACTCGGCTGACGCTGCCGAGGTCTCCTCTAACCCGAGCTCTGAGCATCCAGTTGGACCTAGCGCCGTGCTCCAGTCCATCTACAACATGCAGACTGCGGTCCTTGATTGCAGCAAGAAGGCCTCGGTAAGTTTCTTTACGCAACTCTCTTTCTTCCTTTGAAACCAAATGACAAACATACACTATTCCCAGTCCCCGAGATTCGGGTTGAGCAATTGACACTCCACCGAGTTAAAATTGCTCGGCTTGAATCTCAAAAACTTGTCATTTCTCCCATGCTGAGTCCCCGAGGCCAATGCCAAGTCCCCGGGCCTCGGGTGCTAAAAAGACCTCGGATTTCTTCGAACTGATCTCTCTATTTTTTCAGGAGTGCAACAATGCTCGGACAAAGATCTTCAAGAACCTCCTGCTGGATCACAACAGACTGAAGAAGTCTCACCGGACTCTTCTATCCGCAAGGAGCAGAGCGACAAAGATTACGCCTCCAAGTTGAAGACAGCCGAAGATGAAATAGCTCGGCTGCAACAAGAGCTGAACCGGGCTAATGAAGCCAAAACTGCTGTGGAGGACGCTATGAAGGTCAAGACCAGGCCGCCGAACAGCAGCAAGAGCTTGCCAAGACCCTGGAGAGCCGCGCCACCTCGGCCGAAGCCGAACTTATCGCCCTCCGAGCTATATCGAAAAGCTGGTTGTCCGAGCTCGCTCGGATTAATCACCAAATGGACAGTAAGTTTCTTTTCCCCTTTTCCTTATTTTCTGCCGACCTACACCCCGTGCCACCGTATGCCTTATTTCAGCGACAGCCTTTTTGTCTTCTTCAGAGAACTTCGAGCACTCCAAGGACAAGGCTATCCGCGAAGTTCAAGCAGCTCGGGCAAAGAGGGCTGAGACAGAAACCCTCAGCGAAAGCTGGGATATCCAGGACCACCTTGTTGCCCTTAATGCTCGGATCAGGCCGCTCAGGGCCATTGGAACCAAGCTGGTTGATGCTGCCATCGAGGTCCACCGTGCCCTCTGGCCCAAGGTCAAGACTCCCACTTGCATCGACGAGCTCGCCACGAAGCTGAAAGGAGCCGAGGCTAGACTTCGGGAGTGGAGATGCTCATCAGCTCGGGCTGGAGCGGACAAGGCCCTGGTGTTCGTGCTGTCTGGTATGAAGATGTTGAGATCCACACGGTTACCTCCCTGCGCAGGGGCTCTCCTTGGAACTCCACCCTGATGGCATTGCGAAACGCCAAGCAGCAGCCGACCTCTTTGCTAGTTATGCAAACACCCGGACCTTTGATGACGGGCGCCTCTATTCTGAGGATGAAGAGAGCTCGGACGAGGAAGCAGAGTCCGGTGAAGAAGTTCTGACGGCGAGGAAATTGACTTTGACGAGCCTGAGAGCTCCAAGGGCAAGGCCGGCAAAACAACCGAGGTGGCTGAAGGCTCTGATGATGACTTCAGCTTCGACGAACCTCCGAACTCCAAGGGCAAGTCCGGCAAAGCCGTAGCCACCGAGGTGATCTCCCCCGACGTGACGGACACCCCGGCATCCACTCCAACAACCGAGGTTGCTTCCGCGACCGAGGTGTTCCTGCGCCCGAGGTTGTTCCTGCGCCCGAGGCTCCTGCTTCCGAGGTCCCGCTACCACAACTCCGGCGACCGAGGTCTCTGGTTCCGAGGCCTGAACTTGTCTCAAAAAACATTAAATCCCCGGTATGCCGGGTGCAGATGTAATATACACTTAAGTAGTTTGCCTTGCTACCAGTACTATTATCTTGCTATCCGAACCATGCTTTTCTAAGAATTTATGCCGAACCCTTTTGGAACGAGTCCCCGAGTTCACTTTCGTGTTTACTATACTTGGCATTCTTTGCTCTTGTCTACCATTTTGGCGTTCGACAGTCGAGTCACAAGATTGTTGTTTATAGCATACAGTACTTAGCAAATGTCGAGGTGTGTTTCAAAATCATCCGACATAAACGAAAGGTAAAGACAGGGGTTAGTAAACGACACATGCCGAACTATATTTTTGGACCGAGTCCCCGAGTCCATTTTCATGTTTCCCACGTTTTTTCATCTTTGCTCTTGACTACCATTTCGGCGTTCGTCAGTCGAGTCACAAGATTAGTTACACAGCATACATTACTTGAAGTTTGAGACGAGGTTCAAAATAGTTCGGCATATGAACGAAATTGACAAACAGAAATAAAACACAAGCACAAGAGCGAGGCAGTCCCCGAGCTTCAACCTCGGAGTGCCGACATTTCATTAAGGATTAACCGAGGCACATACATTGCGCCCTTCATGAGTAGAAAGGTCGGAGTAGAGCTATATTCCATGGTCGCCTGACCTCTGATCCGGGGTTGTCCAGCCCATCTTCCTTGGTTCCTGCGCATCTATTAGATAGTAGAATCATTGAGCAGAGCTCGGCTCACAATGAACGGTCCCTCCCATGGAGGTGACAACTTGTGCCGACCTTTCTTGCGCTGCACCAGCCTCAGCACCAAATCTCCCTCGTGAAACACACGAGGGTTGATACTCCGGCTATGATAACGTCGGAGACCTTGTTGGTATATTGCTGACCGAGATGAGGCCAATCTCTAGCTTCCTCAAGCAGATCTACTGCATCCTCCCGAGCCTCTTTTGCCTCGGCTTCAGTGTACATTGCCACTCTGGGCGCATCATATTCGATGTCAGTGGGTAGCATAGCTTCTGCCCCATAGACCATAAAAAATGGCGTATAGCCAGTTGATCGATTTGGCGTGGTCCTTAGACCCCACAGTACTGCTGGTATCTCATCTATCCAACACCCCGGCGTTTTCAGCAGTGGTTCAATGAGCCGAGCCTTGATGCCGGCCAACACTAGAGCATTTGATCTTTCCACTTGTCCATTAGACTCCGGGTGTGCCACCGAGGCTATGTCCAGCCGGATTCCCTTGTTCATGCAAAACCGAGCAAATTCTCCAACAGCAAAGTTCGTGCCGTTGTCCGAGATAATGCTATGGGGGTACCCATATCGCAGAATGATCTCCTTCAAAAAAGTCACTGCTGAATGACCATCCAACTTCCGGATTGGTTTCACCTCGATCCACTTGGTGAACTTGTCCACCATCACCAGTATGTGCGTCATGTTACCTCGGGCTGGTTTGAACTCTCCCACCATATCCAAACACCATACCGCAAACGGCCAAGTGATAGGAATTGTTTTGAGCGCCGAGGCTGGCATATGCGTTTGCTTGGCAAACCTTTGGCATCCTTCACATCTCCGGACTATGGCCTCTGCATCAGCAAGAGCAGTGGGCCAATAGAACCCATGCCTGAACACCTTGGCCACCAGAGCTCTTGTGCTGCAATGATGACCACACTCTCCTTGGTGGATCTCCAAAAGCATCTCCTTGCCTTCAGCTGGCTCGACACACCGTTGCAACACCTCGGTTACGCTTCTTTTATAGAGCTCCTTGTTGATGATGGTGTACGCCTTTGCCCTCCTTTGGATTCTCCTAGCCTCGGTTGTGTCACTTGGCAAGCTTCCCTCCGTTATGAACTTCATGATTTGCTCCGCCCACTCCGGCACTGGGTGCAAAGGAAAAAATTCTCGTCCACCTCCATTGGTTCGGCCACCATAATCTCCTCCATTATTTCCTCCACCATCCTGCGACCAGTCCCCGAGTCTTGATGAGCAGTCCCCGAGGTTCGGTGCGCAGTCCCCGAGCTCTGCCACGCAGTCCCCGGGTCCGACCAAACGCACCGACGTCTACCTCCATTGGAACAGGTCCGGGCTCTTGCTCCGCCGGGATGAAAATAGATTCGGATTCAGGAGAAGGTTTGATTGAAGGAGTTCTCAAGTGATTCAGGGCTACCCCTGGTGGTACTGCCTCTTTAGATGAACCGAGCTTTGACAACACGTCGGCAGCATTATTTTCTGTCCGAGGTATATGCCTGTATTCACACCCTTCAAAGAACCCGGATATCTTTTGCACATGGAACCGATATAACGCCATGTTGGCATCCAGAGCATCCCAAGTTCCAGAAGATTGTTGCACCACCAGGTCGGAATCGCCGAAGCACTCACACGCCGGATACCGATCTCCTTCGCCACATTGAGGCCATGGATTAAGGCCTCATACTCCGCCACATTGTTTGATGCTGAGAAATGAATCTGCAGCACGTATTTCAGCTGATCTCGCTTCGGCGAGGTGAGGACTATTCCAGCCCCCAGCCCGATCTTTGTCTTGGACCCATCAAAATGCATTTTCCAATAATTATAGTCCGGCCTGGGTGGCTCATACTGCATCTCGGCCCAATCACAAAAGAAGTCCGGCAACGCCTGGGATTTAATTGCATCTCTTCTCTCATAATGTGGTGCATATGGAGACACCTCAATCGCCCATTTGGCAACTCGGCCAGTTGCATCTTTGCACCCGATGATCTCCGAGATTGGAGCTTCGCACACCACCGTCATGGGATGCTCCTGGAAATAATGCTTCAACTTCTTGACCGCCAGGTAGACACCATACGTCATCTTCTGGTAGTGAGGGTAATTCTGCTTCGAGGTAGAGATCACCTCGCTCAAGTAATACACCGGTCTCTGCACCGACCTGCCACCTTCTTCGCGCTCCACCACCACTGCCACACTTACAACTCGGTTTGTGGCCGCAATGTAAAGTAACATCGGCTCATTGTGCAATGGTGACGCCAACACCGGGGCAGTGGACAACATCTTTTTCAGCTCATTGAACGCCACGTCGGCCTGCGGGGTCCATGTAAACCCGGTACTTTTCTTCATGAGCTGGTACAAAGGTAAGGCTTTTTCTCCCAGCCGACCTACAAATCGGCTCAACGAGGCTAGGCACCCTGTGAATTTCTGCACATCTTTCAAACACTTCGGTAACTTCATGTTCTCAATAGCTCGGATCTTGGCCGGGTTAACCTCGATACCTCGGCTAGACACCAGGAATCCGAGCAACTTTCCAGCCGGGACACCAAAGGTGCACTTGTCCGGGTTAAGCTTCAACCGATATTTTCTCAAATTCACAAATGTCTCCTCGAGATCCTCGAGGAGAGTACGTTTCTCCTTAGTTTTGATGACGATATCATCGACATACACTTGCACATTTTTGCCCATTTGAGAGTGCAGGCATTTCTGCATACACCTCTGATAAGTTGCCCCGGCATTCTCAGACCAAAACACATGACACGATAGCAATACGCCCCATACGGGGTAATAAAAGCAGTCTTTATTTGATCCTTCGGGTTCAGTGGTATCTGGTGAAAACCAGAGTACGCATCGATAAAAGACAACAGTTCACAACCAGCAGTGGAATCAATCACTTGATCAATCCGAGGTAATGGAAATGGATCTTTCGGGCACGCCTTGTTGAGGTTAGTGAAGTCAATGCACATGCGCCACACCTTGACCACGGCTGGCTCGTCTTTCTTCTTTTCCACCAAGACCGGATTGGATATCCAGTCCGGGTGCAGCACCTCCATAATGAACCCGGCTGCAAGCAACTTAGCCAGCTCGTCCAGCACCACTTGTCTTCGGTCGTCTGAGAGACGACGGGTCGGTTGCCTCACCGGTTTCACCTCTGGCCTGACAAATAAAGAGTGCTCTGCCAACTCCCTCGGAACACCAGGCAGGTCCTTAGCCGACCATGCAAAGATATCCCGATTCTCACGGAGGAAGTGACAGAGCTCGCTTTCCTATTTCTCGCCCAGCCCGGTCCCAATGATGGCCATATGCTCTGGGTGCTCCGGGTCAATGGGGATCTTCTTGGTCTCCTTGGGCACCTCGAATGCTGCAGTTGAGTCCGGGCTCATCAGTCCGGACATGCCGAGCTGTGTTGACTGCGCCATTGCCACCACTTGATGCAGCTTCTTCTTCTCAGCTGCGATCACCAAAGACTCGGCCAGATTAGACCCCGCCGAGGCACACTGAATGGCTCGCTTGTAGTCACCCGAGATGGATATGATCCCATTAGGCCCTGGCATTTTCATCTTCAGGTATGCAACATGGGTGGAAATCATGAACTTGGCCAGAGCCGGCCTTCCAAGCAATGCATGGTATGCACTCTCCAAGTCCACCACCTCGAACTCGATACTCTCAACTCGGCAGTTATCCTTGGTTCCAAATGCTACATCCACCCATATCTTGCCCATGGGTGCACAGGAAACGCCAGGCACAATCCCATGAAAAGTACAACTGCTTGGCATCAACTGATTTGGCGATATGCCCAATTTCACCATTGTGTCTCGGTACATGATGTTGATGGCACTGCCATTGTCCACCAGAACTCGGGTAAACCTCACATTGTTGTAGGCCCACACAACGTCGGATCTACCACCAGGGCATACTTTCCAGGGCTCGGCATGATCCGAGGTGTGTCTTTCCTGCTCCAAGTGATCTCCTGCTCAGACCAGTTCATATAGGTCGGCACCACCGGCATTACTGCATTCACCTCCATGGCACGCCTCTGCACGCTCTTCTTGTCAGTTGGCTCGGTCACAAAGACCACATAGCTCGCATGAGCCTCTCTATAGTCATTTCCGGGGTATTCATACTGCTGACTTGGTCCGGCACCATTGTTGTTGTTATTACCTCGGACATTCACAACATTCACGGGCCTTGCTGCTGCAGGCCTCGGAGGAGGTGCAGTGGTTATCGGGGTAACATTTGCTCCGGACAGATTTGGGTTAGGCCTCGGCTGAAATCTCTGAGGTGGTCCTGCTCTGTTTCCTCCGGCCTTCGCCCCTTCTTCTCTGATTCTGCGGTTCCAGCTGCACTGCCGGGTTGAATGGTTGGCTGGCTTGCGCGGGTCGGTCGTATGGTAACAGCAAGGACCATCTATCATTGATTCATAAGTCAAGGGTGGCTCCGGGTTCGGACTAAATGCCGGACCATTGATTTTCGGCCTCTGGACACCTCCAGCTCCGGGTGATCCGGGTTCACCGCTGCAACTTGGTTCGAGGTGTATGGGTAGTCCGGCTCCCTCCTCTTTTGTCCGAACTCTTGGCGGTCATTACACCTTGGTCCGAGCCGGTTGTTTATTGGCTCCCTCCTTCTGTTACGTGCCACTGCCTCTGCTGCTGGCTGCATCGGATCACCCAGAGCATAAGAATCTGCAATCCGGATTGTTTCTGCTAGGGATTTCGGCATATCTCTTTGGAGCCTCTGCCACAGCATGCTGCCATGTCGACAACCATCTGCAAACCAGGAAATGGCCTGTGCCTCTACAACTCCTTCACAGGAATTCCGAACATTGCTCCACCGAGTTAAGAATTCTCGGTCAGTTTCATGATCATCTTGCTTACATGCTGCCAGGAGCTGAGGTCGGTTTGGCCTCTTGTATGTACTAGCAAAGTTGCTGTTAAACGCCAGCTCCAAGTCTATCCAGGAGTTGATACTATACTCCGGCAAATTATTCAGCCAGATCCGAGCTGGACCTTCCAACATGTGCGGGAGATACCGGACCGCCCATCGGCGATTGCCCCCCGCTATGTGCACCGAGGATACATAATCTGTCAGCCAATCTTGTGGCTTGGTGCTCCCGTTGTATGGCTTGGTGTTCCGACCTAACTGGAACTGAGATACTGGGGTGGTGGCTCCTTCATGATCCGAGGTCCAAAACACGCCGGACCAGGAGGGCCTTCCTCCTCCAGTTGCTCGGAAGTAGATTCTATCCAGCTTGTTACGAACATCGCCTGGAGCTAACATCCGACTCCTATCCGAGGTCCCAACGCCCCATCCACTCTGTGGTATCCAGCTCGCGCCATGGCCGAGTCTCCATCATCATATCGGTCATCGCCTTGACCGACATTCTGAGGTTGCTGAACATACTCCGGCTCTCGCTGATATTGCCCCTGCGGCCGGGTTGTTGCTGATACCTCGGGGGCGGAGGTGGTTTACCTCGGCCAGCCGACGCTGCTTGCCCGCCATTCTGATTTCCCTGACCGGAGTTACCCTTAGCTCGGCTTGCATTACCTGGGCCGGGGTTTCCCTTAGCTCGGCTAGCATTGCCCTGGCCCACCTTCTGCTTTGCTGCTAACACCGGATCATACATCTGCAGCTGCTTGTTCTGACCCGAGGTGACACTCCGGGCTCGATCGGCTCCTCCGACGAGTGGAGACGAGGCTTGCCCCTTGGACACCTGACTAACTGGCCTAGCTGAATAAACCATCTCGAATCACCAGCCCCGGCATATGCTCTGCGGAGAGCCTCATTCTGCTGGTTAGCTACATACACTAACTCATTGACTCGCTTCTGCTGCGCACGCCATGCATCTCCAGTCAACCCGGATAGCTCGGCCCTGCCTGCCTCGGCAGCTCTGAGGTTCTTAGCAGGGGAACTATATACCGGCCTTCCAGTCGACACGCGACTCTCACTCCTAGCCGAGGTGGTAGGTCGAGCCTCCCTGTATCTCATCATTGAGCCCCTTGCCTCTCTGCCGCACCTCGGCTCCCCTATGTGTATCAACTGCTACCGGGGTGAAGCCATTCGCTGCATTGTACTCACGCAGATCTCTATTGAACTCATCTCTAGCTGTCATCATTGCTACAGCCTCCTTTTGCAACAGGACACGCTTTGCCTCTAGGTCGGCCACAGTCACCACTACATCCACTCCTGGATTTACTGGGTCTGCCAGTGTCTCCACTATCTCTACCAGGGTCGCACCTCGGCCCTGCACCTCGGGGTGCCAGGCAACTCTTTCTCTAGCCTGGGCTTTGCAGATCTCACCTTAGCAACCTCGGCCGCTTGGATTTGCTGGCATCTACTTTGCCAGCGGCATCAACCGGACCAGTCATCATCACCTCCACGCAGCTCTCGGGGCGAGTGATACGCCGACCTAAAGCCGCGAGGAGAGGAGTTTCGTCGTCCACGAGCACCTGCTCCGGGTACTCGCGAACAACCTCGACAGCAACGTAGGTGACGAAGCTGCCGAGCATCATGGTGAAGCCATGCTCGGGGAAGGGCTTGCCGGCGAAACACCCCGCGTTGTCGCTGATGAAGGTGAACTCACCGATCTTGGCGATAAGCCCGGAAAGAACACGCTCGCCTGAGCCCGTCCGGATGTAAACTCCCTCCAACGCCTCAATCTGCCCCACGGTGGGCGCCAACTGTCGTGGTGGGATCACGGCAGATGCCATAGGTATGGCTAAGATGGGGCCGAATGGTCGTTGGGGGAATCCGGGGAGGGTTTATGCACTCAAGAAGTGCACAAGCAAGAACACGCAAGAAACCGCAAGAACACGAACGAGAACAAGAAACCAAGAACACAAAGCACACCACGATGTACCCTGCTTCGGGGCCCTCTTGTGGAGGTAACACCCCTACTGCAGCACTATCCTACTCAGTGTATAGCTCAAAGTGACAAGTACAAGCTGCTCCTCGAGCTGTATGATGATACAATGGTGAGAACTTGAGGTAAAAGATGGAGCTACACGGGAGGAAGAAGGCACTCCGAGCTAGATCCGAGGTGTTTCCGGGGTTTCCGAGGTTCCTTCTCTCTCTCTCTTCTTTCTCTCCTCTGTCTCGATCGTCGTCCGCAGGAGGGGGTGAAGCCCACTATATAGGCCAGCCGAGTTACCGTTGTGCCCCTCGCTGAACACTGTGCCATGCCTCTGCCGGTCACCACCGTACCCTGTCAGGGACAAGACATGGCCTGCCCATCTCCTGTTGCCTAACGGCAGAACTAGCATGTCCCCTCTGACAGAGACAGGACGTGGCCTGGCAGAGCTACCTCGTAGCCTTTTCCCGATCCGCGTGGTCAGCGGTCAGAGACGTGCAGCCCCGCCGAACCCGGGGCACGCCTCTGCCAGGCTCCGTGACAGACGCTCCCGCGTCAGGCGCTCTTGTACCAGGCTGGAAGTGACAGGAGCATTGACTCCTGCCCGACCTACGGCCTCCTGCCTTGGTTAGCCGGGTCTTGCTCCCGCTCCTTACCTCGGGTCTCGTACTTAAGATCGACCACCTCGGATATTACTTCCTTCAAACAGCTTCTCCTGCACTCACCATATGAACCACAGCACCGAGGTAGTAGGTCGGCTGAGCATAGCTCGGACAGTGAACCTCGGTCCAGGCCAACGAGATACCTCGGATCCCTCTGGCCAAGATAGGTCGGCCTTTATATCCTCCAGGTCAAGATGAAGCTCGGACACTCCCAGGCCCAAGCAGGTCGGCCGTTTCCGTACCTCGGCATATCTTTAGACTCATCTTTATGCCAAGCCTTGACCCTACCCGGGGTAGCCCCCCGATAGGCACCCTTTAGCCCCGGTTCGTAAGACAACCGGGGCTAAGGGGGGGGGGCTTAGCCCCGCTTTGGCCGACCGGTTGGCCAGCCGGTGCGAAAGGCCCTAACCAACCTGGCTACATGCCTATTTTCTGGTAGTGTCACTCAAGGTTGTGATGTCAAGAAGTTGTTGTTGATGAAGCGCAACTCTTTCATCTACATCTTCAAGGTCTCCCGGTTGATCATCCTTGGGCTCATGGCTATGACTGTGTTCCTTAGAGTAAAGATGCCCAGTGGGCAGATCTCTGACGGTAACAAATTCCATGGAGCTCTGACTTTTTGTTTGATCACCATCTTGTTCAACGGCTTTGCTGAGCTACTACTCATCATAAAGATGCTTCCTACGTTCTACAAACAAAGGTATTTCTTGTTCTCCCCCCATGGATCTTGATTATGGATGTGGTTTACACGGTCGCCGAGATGGCTACGGTGTAGATTGGATCTCTCCCAGGGAAGATTGTGCATAGGGCTGAAGAGAGAGAGACCACGGAGGCCCCTCCAAGCATTTATATGGGAGACTAGGTCTCGGGTAAAGTTCAACCCTAGGGTTTCGTAATCTCGGGCTTGTCCTTGTTTTGCTCGCCAGGAATCTGGGCTTCAGATGCTCTGTATATGCTTAGTCATATTGGGCTTCATGGATCTTAACAGATCATCAGGTAATTAAGCCTCTAGTTGGGCCATATCGGCTATGTACCTGATAGGTCATACCCACATCAGCTTGACGCTCTGGAGTTCTGATGTTTCGAGGTGAAGAACAACCTCGACGCCCTTGTGATTGGCGACTGACTCAGGCGACTGTCTGGTGGCCTGATTTGAAGCCGGTGAAGTCTCATGTTTCTTCAACCTCGAAGCGGAGGCCCTTCCTCGAGCTCGATGTGGCATTCCACGCGCTCCTGGCACGGTGCTGGCGAGCGTGGCCGCAAATCGATCTCGTGCAGTACTAGTGGTAGCAGAGGCGGAGGACTGGATGGCGTTTGCAACTTTTATTGCAGGGTTCATTTTGGAAATTTCAGGAGCTGTTCTATATTTTTCATTTCCTTCGGGGGCCATTCTGTTACTTGTACTTGCACCGTTTAATTTTAATGGCATCCAGACCCTTTGGCGTCGCTCTGGGACAAAAGAAAAGCTCAAGGAAGAGATTTACGTGAGAAGGCAATCAGCTGGATGTAGTTGCATGATAAATCCAAGGTCGAGGAGGAGCTGAACCAGGTGAAAATGGAGTCCATCTCCATCTTTTGCCGTGATGCCCAAGATGCCGCCACAAGACTGCCCATTCATTCACGCCCTGGACGAGGCCTACCAGAAAGACGAGAGGACTCGCTGTCTTCCTTGCTTCTTCATTCTTTTTTTAACTAGGGTTGCCCCGAAGGGCCTGGAATGCTGCATTAAGTCAACACGGTGGGGCTACATTTTACAAGAGGGTCCTTCAGAAAACTGAAAATTACACACAGATCCCTGAAATTTGCACAGAGGACTCTAGAACTATTCTTGCAGACGCGAACCAGTCCCCACTCCCCGCCGCTGTCGATCGGTGGTTCAAAACTCCGGCCGCCGCCATCTTCACCGGGACAACACCACTTGGGAAGAGGACGGCGCTGGATGCCGTCGCCGAGCCACCAGGAAAAGGCCACCCGTGGAGGTTGAAGAAGCGCACATCAGGCGCCGCGAGCCGCCGTTGCTCGGCGTGGATCAGAGGCTGGCATCGCGCCTCCTCTTTGGAAGAACTCGCACTTGCAGCAGAAGAACCCCGCGGCCGGCCGAGATCAAGACGACCGACTCCAAGATCTAGCTCCTCCTCGCCTCCACGGCCGGCCAGGGGCAAGACCTTGTCGTCGGCATCGCGAACTCGCCGACCACCGTGCTTATTGGAGGAGCCGGTACCGAGCTCGCCACCATCTTCGACCTCCGAAGGAGCGGCTCGCCTGCTGACGCCTCTGCTACCGTGCGCGCCTGATGACTCCCAAGTGCAGGAGATCGTTGAAGTCTTCACTGTGTAAGTATTAGTATCGATCCCACGAGGAGTAGAAGGTATAAGTATTTATCCTCTCAAATAAGAGTGTCACTTCTCTTATTATCTATGCACTAGACAAACTAAAATGATGCAAGTGTTTTTGGGTTTTTTGGTGTAGAGAATGCAAAGCTGAAAATAAAATATGATGAGTGAAAGCTCTCAAAGAGAGAGAAAGCCCAATCCCCTATGCAGCAAGAGGACAAGCTTGAGTGGTGTTTCTTATGCGTGGAAAACGTTCCCAAGGGCTACATGGATTTCATGCAAAATATTTCTAGAACAACAAGGTAAACATTTTGTCAAGTTTTAATCTTCTTTGGACGGAGCCATAATTAGGTGTAGCTAAATAAATAAACTAAACCCCTTATGATGGATCATGTGGCCAAGTAAATGACTGCACAAGAGTTATTAAGACAATTAGTCCCACCATAGCATTACACTCTAAGGTCCCCGATATAAATCCCCTCCTAATGTAACTTCATGACTCCGTCAAGGGTTTACGTGTCCTCCCAAGTCTCCCTCAATCCATTACACTAGTGTGAAACACCTTCATGCATTACTCAATGTATGGTGCACTTCATACATTGTACATCAAGACAATCATAAAAGATAAAAACTTGACCAAATACTCAATACATGTTAAGTAGAAATCATTGACAATCCATCCTATGCCCCTAGGAACATGAGAGAACTACTCACAACGCGAAGACATGGTATGATTCAATGGTATAAGTGATACAACACAATCTGAAAATATAATCTCCCCACTAAACAATGACAAGTAACAATTCACAAACATGTAGAATAGTACTTAGACAATAGATAGGGTTCGAACAATCTCAAACTATGAGGGGGATGAAGTGGATCACGAAGATGGTGATGGAGATGGTGCTCTTCACGGTGGTGATGATGGAGACTTCCGGAGGGGGATGGAGGAGCCTTCCGGAGGTGCTTCCGGCGGCGTTTCCCCCTCCGATCTTCTCCGGCGGCAGCCTTCTGTCTCCTGTTTCTTGGTTTTGTGTTTCTCCGCTGCCTCCTTGCGAAACTCCTCGGGGGACTATTTTTATAGACGTTTTTAGGTCAAGCCGGAGTCGGTGGAAGAAAGATCGACGGCAACGAGCACCGAGGGGGAAAATAGGTAGGCCCACGCGGCCTAGGGTTTTGGCCGCGTGGGGCCCTCTATTTCCCAGCTGGTTGGGCTTCTGGTCTTCATTTTCAGCCCATTGCGTTCGTCTCGAAAATTCTGAACCGTGCTCTCTGACCTTGCCCTTTTTGGAGTCCCGAAGCTCCCGGAAAGTCTGAAACACTAAAAAAGACGTTTTCTGGAAAACAGGGTTAATTCCAAATAAATAGGGGAAATTGTGAATTATTCCCAAAATCATTATAAATCATTGATATAACCCTTATATGATGCAAATATGATTGGAATATGAATAAAATAATGCAAAGTTCATGTATGCATTTTACATGCATCAGCGCCGGCGGCAGCAGAGAAGGACTCCCAGCAGTTCTTTTATTGGCGGAGATGCCTGGGCCCAGATCCGCCGGCGGCAAGCATCCCGCCACAGGGACAGAGACACGAGGAGGAGGAAGCCCAGGGCGCATCTCCAGCGACTGCCATCCGACGACGACCTACTCCCAATCTGCACGAGGGCAACACAAACACCTACATCTAACCTATAACTACGACTATACACACCATACACACCTGTTGGGGTTCGCAGCATAGAAAACAAAAAATTTCTTACGCAACAACGAATAAACCAGCAAGATCCAATCTAGGAGATGCATGCAACGATTCATAAACATGCAAAGATGCATAAACATGATTTGCGTACCGTAGCAAATCAGTAGCGGAAGCTTATACGGTTGGTGTCGATGAAGCCGATCACGACCCGTTCAGTCTTGGCGATCCGCTCGATCAACAACGCCACACGTGTCACGTCTCCACGGGGATACACACATACGGCTTGACGACGTCAACGCTTCCCGTTCCAGCGAGTAGGCGTCGAAGTAGAGAGAGATCACTCCGGCGTCACTATCCGGTGACGTCGAACTTGGCGCAAATCCGACAGGGCTTTGCCCGGGCGGTCCTTCGAAGCTCGCCGGAATTAGGGCTCCGGCGATCACCGGCGGAGGTACGAGACCAACGGCGTGATCCCGGAGGAGGAGGAGGAACACCGGCATGGCGGCGGAGATCCAAGACGGCCGCACGAGGCCGGAGGCGAGGAGCACCGGCGGCGGCGGCGGGTGGTGCGCGCGGGCACGGGCGTGGGCGCGTGCGCGGGCGTGCGGGAGCTCGGGGCTGCGGGACTTGTGTGTCTTTGGCTGCCCCGGGGCTCCCGTATATAAAGGCAGAAAAGAGAGGCCCTAGGATTCCCGGAATCCTACTCTAACTCTAGTCCAATCCTTTTCAAACTCCAACTCGTTCATAGAGGGAAAGTTCTAGTGCCATAGGGAAAAGGAAAGAAGGAGGACTCCTTCTTCTAACCCAAAACTGAATTGGGGAAGGAGGGAGTCCTCCTTCACCCCAATTCGGCCAGGCCTAGGCCGGCCGGCCTGGTGGGGCTGAACCGGGTGGGGCCGAACCGGCCCAATGCTGGCCGGTTCCCCCCTTCCGGTATATTCCGGACTTTTCCGGTTTGACACGAAATTTTCCGGAACCTTCCGAAACCTTCCCATATATGAACCTAGGGGTTGCCACCCTTCCGGATCCATCCGTGATATTCCCGAGACCATTCGGGACTCCGAACTTGCTGCACCTATTACTCTCATACCCGCAGCGTCGTACAACCTTAAGTGTGACTACCCTGTGGGTTGGGTAATTATCGCGGGTATGACTATCTCTATAGTCATTGGTAACAGAGGGATCTGGAGAGCCATGCTACCCCCGTAAATTACTTTCGAAGATCTTTCATCGAGCGAACCTCTTTGATGTCGATACATAATTCCCATTGTCCTGCGATATCTTGGTTACCCGAGATTATGATCGTCAGCACCGTCGTGCCTTGTTCAATCTCGTTACCGGTAAGCACTCTTTTCTCGTCGTAATAATTCACTCTCTTGTGACCTAGTCACGTGCTTGCAGGCGGTTGAGTGATTATTACCGAGAGGGCCCAGAGAATATCTTTCCGTCACTTGGATGGACAATTCCCACTCTTGAACACATACAAGCCTACAAGGTATCTTCGGAGCACACACGAGATAGCTTTATAGTCACTCATTTACGAGCGAGGTTTGCAACAAGCAATGCACTCCTCCGATACCCGAGAGTTGTATGATCTCATGGTCAAAGGAACTAAAAAGACGACAAACTGATAAAGCTTTGCAATCTGAACTATTGTGACACGATCAATTGCTCCGCTTTAATATTGGGTATGTCCATCATGTTATTCCTCCAGAATAACATGAACTCCACTAAAAAGTGACATTGATGTCCATGGTTATGGAAACGATAACCATATCACTTACTTAGTGAACTAGTACAAGGGCATACTAGGGACCATTGTGTCTATATTCCACACAAGTATTATGTTTCCCAATAATACAGTCTAGCATGGTTTATATAGACAAATATCATGAATATGGATTGGTGATAATAATAAATTATCTCCTTTATTATTGCCTCTTGGGCACCAAATCCCTTCAGTCTCCCACTTGCACTAGAGCCAATAATCTCTAGTTAACATATGTTCCCGATCAAGCACTTGTAGACACAAGTGTTCAATCATGTTTTGCTCGTGGAAGAGTGAATAGCCATCATATCGAACTTAGATATGTATGTCTAATGTGAATCCCTATGTCAACAATCCTTGACATACTCACATACAGCAATATGTGAAAGTACTTGTAAAACTTGGAGTTCTTGCATGACCGCGATTTTACATGAATTCGAAAATAGATCACCATCTATATCATTCATTAAAACCAAGACAAGACACATAGATAAAACACAATTTTATCTATTCTCCCACTTTGTGCATAACTCTTGGTGTTATCACAAAAAGTACTTCATTTGTAAATGCCGCCCATATTTTATAGTTCTTCCGACTATTCCCTTCCTCTATAAGATCAATCCATAACTCGAGAGAAAATCTATTTCATGTTCTAAATATGAAGCTTTGCATAAATGTAATTCCATACATTTAACTCTTCGTATTCTACATGAATTATTTGATGATCTAAATATGAAGCTTTGCATAAATGTAACTCCATACATTTAACTCTTCATATTACACATCAATTGTTTGATAATTCTTACATACCAAGTCCATGGTATTCTATAAGAACATCAACCACAAATGTTCAATCTTCCATATCACTTACTTGTGATATCTTTTGTTTCCACAAAATATTGAACATATTCCGTCACGTTTATATGTTTGTTCCTTTTGATAAACATTATGACCTAGTCATAAAAGATGTTTTACCATCTTCTTTTATCAAATAATATTACCGGGTATTGATTTTCATCAATATAACTGCCCAGAAATATATATCCATACAAGATACTCTTGTCTTGTATATCATAAGCATATAACTTGACAAAGCAATTTGATCATGTATATCTTGATTATAATCATATAATCTTCATACTTAATTATAGCTGCAACACGGTCCATAAAGAATTTACTCATTCTTTATTCCACTACTTAACAACTATGGCCTTGTAACATCGTTCCTTAATATTCATATGCATACTTTCATATAATATTAAGAACATATTCAGAGCTCCCACTCATTTTCTTGAAACATAGATATCTTTGTAAATTTGAATATCATTCAAATTCTTTGATCTTTTAATCAAATCAAAGATTTCTATTTTCCGATATGCCTTGCTTAAATACTTCCTTTAAGCATGCAATCCATATTAGTATCATCGAATACTCAAAACCCTTTAATTGTATAAAATACAATTATAACTTCCTTAACAATACTTTGTTTAGGAATCCTTGTTTTGATATTCCTCACAAATCAATGTGTGATGATCACTAATATGTATAATCCAGATGGACTCATAGCTTTGCTATAGAAGACACTTCTTCTTATAGTCAATCTCCATTGAATTTGTTAGAAACAACTTTCTAACTAATCAAGCTATTTATCAATTATACTTGTCATATCCATCATCTTAATAAAATTCCCTTTTATCCGTCAATCCTAGATCCATGGATAAAATCAAATAGATCACACGCAGTGTTCTTATTTGTGAATTCTATTCCGGACTATGTGGCTCTAAGCCATCTATCGGAAAACTTGGACCCATCATCGCTTCCTCATAATTCGTAGGACATTCACCTTTCATTCTCCAGAATAAAAGCGTGTTCATGATGAACTCATAAATCTTTTTACAGATCTTTATGCGAGCATGATGATCTACGAATACATAGGTTCAGAGAATAGACAGAGTTTCGTGAATCCTCATCACTAGCTCTATTTCGAATTTGGACTTGAGGCACCGGCGCCGGGACTTGCGTCCAACGCTGCGTTACTCTTCCAATTTCAAAGAGTGTTTCCAAACACCTCATCTGTCTCGACCTATCTCTATCTTGTCTTTATTTTCATGAGAAGATTCTTTAGAAAATTTCCAATCATGGAATACAAGATAGATAACATACTCACTAATCATCCTTGAGTATGTTATATGAAGATGCATCTATCCGTATCTTGAAATCGTGTCTCTTTATCAATACTTTGATATCAACAACAAAATCAAAACAATAACTCAACATTAATCTTTTGCAAGATTCATATAGAGTTATTTCCCATACGGTTTTGATGATTCCTATAAGCAAACAAGTACGGACATCTCTAAAAATTCCGTGTTTTAAGAAAACAAGTATTGAAACATCCTTTATTCATGTTAAAACGAATCAGTTACATCCTTTAGTGATGTAACCTTCATAATTGATCTTCACAATTATTTGCAACAATATTTCACTCCAAGAGCGTATCAAAATAATCCTTTTGATATTAGACATGATTGCACATGTGCTTTTATCAAGACAATAACCATAAGAATTGGCAATCATAGGTGCGCCATGAAAGATATTTATTCAAGAATATAGAGCAACATAGTTCTCTTTATTGAAACGAATAATTATCCTTACACGAATATGATCTTTATGTCATATTCAAAAAGCACCTAAGTACATAATTGCTAAAGCTTAAACTAGTCTTTGATAAATTGAAACAAGAAGCCTTTCCCGATCGTGACTCTTCACGCATCATCACTTCTTTATTTCCTTCGTCTTCAGAAATATTCAACATTCCCTGTATCGCATTACAAATATCACCATATTAGTAATCGATCAAGTATCAAGTATACTTCGGAACTTATGAACAATCGAAGAGGATTGCACATCAATAATTGCGTATATCAAATATATACCTTTGATGTTTCCCGCCCTTTTATCTTCAAGATATACTTGTCAATTCCGTTTCCAGTGACCCATCTTCTTGCAATAAAAGCACTCAGCTTCAGGATGAGAAGAACGCTCTTCTTTCGCCAAGGGAGCAACAAACTTGCTACTCTTAGAAACTTTAGCGTTTTTCTTCTTCTTGAACTTAGTGGTTTTCTTTGCAGGAAGCTTGGATTTCTTCTTCTACTTCATCGACTTCAAGCATTACCACATCTTTGGCAGAAACACTTTTCTCCAAGGCTTCTGCTGGAGCTTGGAACATATTCTTTAGCTCTAGCATAACCTCATATGCAGTCTGTTTCTCAAATCGTCTCTGAAGAACAGGTTCCAGAGTGGCGAGAATTCCATACTTGATTTGATAGTCATGTAGTGAGGATGGCGTCTCTCATACATATAAATGTCATCTTGAGTTCCATCTAATCCGAGAAAATTGCAAAAAACCACCACAATTGGTGGTTCGGTTGCAAAAGACCACCGGTTTCCAACAAATTCGCAAATCGCCACCACTTTTGAATGACAGCGTTGCAAAAAACCACCACTTCTACGCTAACTGTCCGCGACGCTCAGTTAAGTACGAAACTGACGGATGGGGCCCGCTGTCTGGCTGATGTGGCAAGTATTAGTTGGCATGAAACGGTAAGTGATATCTCTTATAAATTTTGGGTTTTCTGTAAATTTACGTGGGACCAATTGTCAGCTCGTTCCCTTTTAAGAAAAGTAAAAATATTCTATTTCTATTTTTTTTCCTTTTCCTAATTTTTTTCCGCTCACACCCGCCTGGGTCAATGGGTGTACGGCGGCGGCTGCCAGCAGCTCCGGCGAGGCGGCCAGGCTTGCGGCGGCTCCGGCGAGGCAGCCAGGGCCAGGGCTCCGCGCGTCGCCGCCCCGCGCCTCGTCTCCGCGCGTCGCCTCGTCTCCGTGCCGGTCGACACGGAGCGCCGGCCAAGGCGTAGGTCGACACGGAGCGCCGGCCATGGCGCGGGCGCATCCGCCGGAGCGCCGGTCGGCCAGGGCTTGCGGCGGCGGCTCGGTTGCCGCACCTGTCGGCGGCAGACGGCGGGCTCCGCTGACGCCCGCGCGCAAGGTCAAAGCGCCGGCGGCGGAGACGTCCTCGCAAGGTGAATCGAGCCGAGGCGTCCGTAATCTCTGGCACCGAGCCGTCTTCTCCGCGTCCGGCCAACCCGCCGCCTTCGTCGATTTGCTGCTGGAGGAGCAGCGAACGCACCTGCGGAGGAGCATCCTTCGCCGGCCTCGCTATCCGTAGCCTCTGACCGGTGACGATGCCGCTCTCCCTCTCCCAGCCGGTGATGCCCAGCACGAGGTCGCCGGCAGAAGCGACATGCTCCTGGCGCGGGCGCGGGGGCGGCCGCCGGAGCGCCGGCCGGCCAGGGCTTGCGGCGGCGGCTCGGTTGCCGCACCTGTCGGCGGCGGACGGCGGGCTCCACTGAGGAAGATAAGAAGGCAAAATATTTATGGAGGACTTTTGTGCAAATGTAGCATGTGCCACGTCACGCATCAGTGGGCCACACCGGTCAGAAACAACGTCAAATTGGCTAGAACGTGGTCACAGGAAAAAACGGTGTTTTTTGCAACGCTGTCATTCAAAAGTGGTGGCGATTTGCGAATTTGTTGAAAACCGGTGGTCTTTTGCAACCGAACCACCAATTGTGATGGTTTTTTTGCAATTTTCTCATCTAATCCAGGTCGGTCACCTTCCGGAATGTTGATCACATACTGTTTCTTCCACACAGTAAGTAAATTCTTGATGTTGGCAAGCCATTTGAAGTAGTTGTGTCCGGTTGGCACCAATTTCTCTAGGTCTAGGAAAGACTGGATCTCGTAGGGAGGTATGGTATAAGACATCTACAATAAATATTCGCAAAGACGCTTAGACTTTGTTCATGATAAATAGTTCAACTTATTAATCTAGTGATTAATTCTATGAACTCCCACTCGAAACAACATCCCTCCGTTGTTCAAGTGTCACACGATCCAAATCCACTATTCCACGTCCGATTGTCTCGTGAGGTGAAATAGCTTCGAAGGTAGACAAATCATCGTCAATCACCACACCGTGTGATTCGTGTGTGACCTTTTGGTCCTTGTGCTCCGGTCCATGTCTATACATGCTAAACCGTCAAGTCAACCTAAATACTTTCCGCAGTGTATGAAACTACCTCCACATGTGTGAGAAATAATTTCATACCGTTGTATGTGAACGAATGGATCTATCACGCCCGATTAACACGTAGCGCTTCGAAACGTCGAACTGTAGCAACGTTGCATATTTAGGGGAGCACGTAATCTGTGATATTTTTCCGAGGGATCATCTTATAACGCTACCGAGTTAACAAGCAAAACAAGATGCGCACACAACAATGGATTAACTCTTCACAGGCAGTTAAAACATATATGCTGTGCATGTGATATGGTATAGCCCTTCACGTCATGATCTCCATCGTGGCGTACCGGCACGGCCTCCAAGCCGTAGGCGCCACGGTCATTGGCTCCCGTACAAAAGTACTCCGGAATAAGACAAAACATGATTAGCATATGCATGCAATGCAAATATCCTTGCTATACCACATCACGGTTGCCCCTGCAAAACCAAGTTAGACGTCCTTCTACTTAGTTGAGCAAGTTTTACGTGGCTTCTATGGGCATCGTCTTTAGATCGCACATCTACTTACGAAAAACCAACAACGCGGATCCTCAAGTTGCTTATTAACCACTGCGGGGTGTTCGATGTAGTAAGACGACTATCGTCTCAAAACACCGACCATTAACTTGTTCACATAACCGTGAGCCCCGTGTAGCAACTCCGAAGAGATCTACAAGCTTCATCGTGCAACTCCGTTTTTACTATAGTAGATGAGGCTGACAATCGTAAATCACATACACGGTGTAAAACCATGTGTCTTGTGAGACCAGTCTCGCATAAGCGTATGCGTAAAGTCGGTCCGATCCAGCTTCGAATCCGCTATGCCGCAAAAACAAGAATCGAACGAGGAAGTAGCAAGCAAGAAGATCCAACGCCCACGATATCCATCGTTTTCTAATCGCACAACACATCTACGCATAGATCCGACTCTGATACCACTGTTGGGGTTCGCAGCATAGAAAACAAAAAATTCTTACGCAACAACGAATAAACCAGCAAGATCCAATCTAGGAGATGCATGCAACGATTCATAAACATGCAAAGATGCATAAACATGATTTGCGTACCGTAGAAAATCAGTAGCGGAAGCTTGTACGGTTGGTGTCGATGAAGCCGATCACGACCCGTTCAGTCTTGGCGATCCGCTCGATCAACAACGCCACACGTGTCGCGTCTCCACGGGGATACACACGTACGGCTTGACGACGTCAACGCTTCCCCGTTCCAGCGAGTAGGCGTCGAAGTAGAGAGAGATCGCTCCGGCGTCACTATCCGGTGATGTCGAACTTGGCGCAAATCCGACAGGGCTTCGCCCGGGCGGTCCTTCGAGGCTCGCCGGAATTAGGGTTCCGGCGAAATTCTGGCGATCACCGGCGGAGGTACGAGACCAACGGCGTGATCCCGGAGGAGGAGGAGGAACACCGGCACGGCGGCGGAGATCCAAGACGGTGGCACGAGGCCGGAGGCGAGGAGCACCGGCGTCGGGGCGGCGGCCGGCGGCGGCGGCCGGCGGCGGCGCACGGCGGCGGCGGGTCGGGCGGCGGCGGCGGGTGGTGGCGCGCGGGCACGGGCGTGGGACTTGTGTGTCTTTGGCTGCCCCGGGGCTCCCGTGTATAAAGGCGGAAAAGAGAGGTCGTAGGATTCCCGGAATCCTACTCTAACTCTAGTCCAATCCTTTTCAAACTCCAATTCGTTCATAGAGGGAAAGTTCTAGTGCCATAGGGAAAAGGAAAGAAGGAGGACTCCTTCTTCCAACCCAAAACCGAATTCGGCCAGGCCTAGGCCGGCTGGCCTGGTGGGGCCGAACCGGGTGGGGCCGAACCGGCCCAATGCTGGCCGGTTCGCCCCCTTCCGGTATATTCCGGATTTTTCCGGTTTGACCCGAAATTTTCCGGAACCTTCCGAAACCTTCCCATATATGAACCTAGGGGTTTGCCACCCTTCCGGATCCATCCGTGATATTCCCGAGACCATTCGGGACTCCGAACTTGCTGCACCTATTACTCTCGTACCCGCAGCGTCGTTCGGCCTTAAGTGTGACTACCCTGTGGGTTCGGTAATTATCGCGGGTATGACTATCTCTATAGTCATTGGTAACAGAGGGATCCAGAGAGACATGCTACCCCCGTAAATTACTTTCGAAGATCTTTCATCGAGCGAACCTCTTTGACGTCGATACATAATTCCCATTGTCCTGCGATATCTTGGTTACCCGAGATTATGATCGTCAGCACCGTCGTGCCTTGTTCATTCTCGTTACCGGTAAGCACTATTTTCTCGTCGTAATAATTCACTCTCTTGTGACCTAGTCACGTGCTTGCAAGCGGTTGAGTGACTATTACCGAGAGGGCCCAGAGAATATCTTTCCGTCACTTGGATGGACAATTCCCACTCTTGAACACATACAAGCCTACAAGGTATCTTCGGAGCACACACGAGATAGCTTTATAGTCACTCATTTACGAGCGAGGTTTGCAACAAGCAATGCACTCCTCCGATACCCGAGAGTTGTATGATCTCATGGTCAAAGGAACTAAAAAGACGACAAACTGATAAAGCTTTGCAATCTGAACTATTGTGACACGATCAATTGCTCTGCTTTAATATTGGGTATGTCCATCATGTTATTCCTCCAGAATAACATGAACTCCACTAAAAAGTGACATGATGTCCATGGTTATGGAAACGATAACCATCACGTACTTAGTGAACTAGTACAAGGGCATACTAGGGACCATTGTGTCTATATTCCACACAAGTATTATGTTTCCCAATAATACAGTCTAGCATGGTTTATATAGACAAATATCATGAACATGGATTGGTGATAATAATAAATTATCTCCTTTATTATTGCCTCTTGGGCACCAAATCCCTTCAACACCGGCGCCGCCCCCTCGCCATCTCTGGCCGGCCATGCCGCCGGATCTGGCTCGGGTTTGGCCCGGGAGACTCTCAAGTGGGAGAGGAAGAAGAGAGGGGAGGGGGGGGGGGGGGGATCCAGAGCATCCTTGGATCTCCTTGGCTTCTTCATTCCTCTCTTTTGCATCCTGTCGAAGGAAACTCGTTCTGCCTTAGAATATTAGCTTTGACCTCCGCCCCGTGGAGGGACGATTCTCTTCTATAAATGTGAGTGTTATCTTTGGTCCAGAAAGTGAACTTTGTTAGCTTTTTTCTAGTATATATAAACATATGCGCCCAATGCTTGGTTGGCTGCCCCTTTTATTCTTGTTGAAGATGACAAAATATATGGTGGGAGTGATGTGTGACAGTCTTAACAGGGCCTATTCCTTGATAAAGTCAAAGAATTGGACCCAACTGCATTTCGCATTTTCTATTCAGTATCCTCCATACTAATTTTTCGTTTCGTCATGTCCTTGCGTGGGCCAAAAAGAAGCCCACAAAGGCCAACGAAGAGATACAGCCTGCGAAGAGATAGATGCTGCTGGCGTCTCTTGACTTGAGTCTTTTCTACTCGCAGGCTACCGGCGTCATGGGTGCCAAGAGATCGATGCGACGGCCATGCAGGGATCAGGTGCGTAGCCGCGTCCAGCATCAGCTGCCATTGCGCCTTCGTGAGTGGCCTCAACGCCAGCTGCAACCCCAAGTAGCGGATCGGGAATGGGGCAATCTTACAATTGAGGGTTGCTTCCACCATTCCCCTCTCAGTCTCCCCTCTCCTGATTAGCGTTGTCGACGTTTTGCTGAAATTAATGTGCAGCCCGGATGCGCTCCCGAAGATCTGCTGATGGGGATATGCCTACCAGGGTATATCACGGAAGGCAATCGCTATGAAGATACAAGGTACCGAAGGAGGCCCAGAAGACAAAGACGGTGCACCCGCCAGGCTTGGCGAGTGACTTGGAGCCCAAGGAGCGGAAGCGTAGCGGCCCGATGGGCCAAGGCGAGTGAGTTCCAGGTCCTTACGGCTTGGAGTTCGACTCGTAGTAGTATAGATCAACTTGTACGCCAAGGCCAGGGGCGCCCTTATAAGCTCCTACCCGCGGCCGTAGCTAGACAGATCCATAGACATCGCAACAACCTCAACGCCACCCAATAGCCACCATAGCGAGTTCGGCGAGTTCCCTCAACTCGACGTATCTCGCCTAGAAGCTCTCGAGTCTCCATTGTCGACTCCTTGAGCCACCCCATTGTAACCTCCATCAATCAATAAAGCCGAGCAGGAAGTAGGTCTTTACCTCACGACGAGGGGCCGAACCTGGGTAAATCCCGTTTTCCCTCGTAACTCGACCCGAAGATGTCTACTTCCCCCAACTCCACGCAATCTAAGCTACCCCGTGTAGCATCTGCCGTGCCAATACCACGACAGTTGGCGCCCACCGTGGGGCATGGGATGTCAAGACTACGAGCTTCGGCGAGCCCCTTCACGCCGATGATCGCATCTACGACGACGATGCACTATCAGCCGACGATGATGGGACTCGCTTTGCCAGAAAAGCCACTCGCCATTGACGGAAACCAGATCGCTTCAGGAGAGGCGGTCACGCTTGAAAACACGGTCTACGTCCGCCCGGAGACCTATCTCCCGGCCTCAGGAGAAATCACTAACGCAGCGGTGATCCCCATTGGATCATTGAGTTTATTTGTTGGTTTTACACAGGCAACGGACATCAACGACGCAGAAGGAATTACTAGATCGATCAGCAGCCCGGAGGCCGCAAGGAACCCGACAAACAACTACTCCGGATCCGATACGAACTATATCGGGTCCGTGTCACTCGCCGGATCGATCGCGATGGCGCACGATTTCTACGACGAAACGGACTACTTCTACGACAACGACATGAACACGGACTCCTACTACTACTCGAACAACCGCAACGTGGCCGTCTTCGTCGCCAACAGGAACGCTGCACCGCCAAACCCACTCGAGAACCCACTCGCTGATGGAGCGAGTCAGGCCGACATCGACGCTAGAAGATCAGCACTCGAGGCACAGCAGAGGAGGCTGTTCCTCGAACGAGAAGAAGATCGCTTGGTACAAGAAGCAGAGGAGAGTGTCCACCACTATCGAGTGGGCCACGCCACCCGACGGATCGATCCAGCCGCCGCCCCGCCACCACCAAAAGCGGCACCCCAAGTGTCGGAGGTAGACGATCAGGGTCGTAATTTACACGCTAATCCTGTCAACAATGTCCTTGCAGCAAACGAGGCAATAGCAATCCTCTGTTTCCTCTCGGGCCGCCTCCATCCCGGGCGGCTCCAGAGGCGCCGCCTCCCACAGCAGCCGCCCCTCCCGATGTCCCTCTCCTGCCGCCGCTGCTACCGACGCCGGCGGCGGTGGCGGCGCCCCTCCCGTCGAAGGCGGTGGGTGGGCAGGAGAGGTGTCCCCGGTGGCGCACCACGAGATGAGGTGGGGCGTGGCCTGAGGACATGGGCGGCGCGGCCGTCTCGGCTGGGGCCTGAGGCTCTCCGGCGGCGGTTGGTGTCGAGGAGGAGGTGGTGCGCCGCCGGCGAAGCCATGGCGTGCGATCTGGCCGCATGTGCACTGATTTGGGCAGATGCCCCGATCTGCTGTTGGGGGCCGGCCAGGGCTGCTGCGGGGATGATCTGATCGTGCTTTGCAAGCCGGAGACGTCATGCAGCTGCGTTCTGTACTGCCTTCTCCTCTGCTACCATTCTTGCTCGGAGATGACTCGCGGTGAGGGGGCTTGCGAGGCTTCAGAATAAATGGCGGTCGTCCTAGGGTTCCAACTTGCGCAAGACGATGATCTGCTGACGTCGGTCCTCCTTGATCTGGCCGATGTGTCGAGTTCCGGAAGGCTCCGCCGGTGAACTTCTTTGAGCGTTTATGCCTGGAGATTGCTGGATCGGGTGGGATTCAGTCGTGCCCACAATTCTCCGTTAAGGAGGCAGCGGTACGAAGCTCTGCTAGATGTTGTCATCTTGGATGCATTCAGAGGCGGTGAATGTCACGAGAGTCGAGATCGGAGGACTAGGAACGATGATTTGACTCTTGGTGGCGACGAGGAACTTGCTTGGAGCTTCAAGAATTGTAGCAGCGGTATGTAAGAGGGGGCGACAACACATGTGAAGTTCAAAGTCTTACCTTTCACTGTGAAAATCGAAGGTCTGGCCTTAATTGGTTATGCCTGGCAATGGTCTTGTTGAAGACATTGTTTTGACAGCGGGGACTATCTTCAGGATGAAAACCCAAGGTCTGTCCTTAATTGGTTGTGCCTGGCACTGTTCTTCTTGAATGTGTTTCTTTTGAAGAATTGGACATCAGGTGGTGTCTCGGTGGTGGTTGTGCGGCTGCTGCAAGAACTATAACTCTGTAGCGGGACTTTTCTTTTTATTTCTTCTTATTATTGTCTTTCGGCTGTGTGCATCCGTAATAGATTTAGTTATTGCGTTGTTGCAGAGGCTAGGTGTAATTTGTATCGCCGCGATATTAATATACACTCTTTATCTAAAACTAGTAAAAGGGCACGTGCAATGCACGTCTACAAGATAATTACGTGTATATATGTAGATTTTCTCACGGTTGCACCAAGCTACCAATATTTAACACTATACAAAGAAATGGCTGCCTACTTCAAAACAAGCTTGATTATGAAATCTAAATAAGTAGCAAATATCTATTTTAAAAACATGATAAATAGCCCAACAAATGATATTTGCAGAGAGGTAAATGCATTATAAAAGAGCACCAACATATTTGTCTATGCATATACACACATTTACTACGTCGTTGGTTGGGCGGCTTCGGGTGGTCGACTGCGTCGGGAGCGTAGGCGGCGGCAGGGTGGAACCTTCGCAAGAGTACCTCGTTTGGGATCAGGGTCGTGACTCGCAATCACAGCACGTACAAGCTATGGGCCAGTTCTATCGGAGAAGAACAGTTCTAGAGTACAGTACACAACAACAGCTACAAATCAATCATCAAAATAGATTTATCTGCCAGAACACTGAACACGTACAGGCAATAGCCCAGCGCAAAGTAGAAAGGATAGAGAGAAGAACACAAAAGACGGAAAAGGCAAAAAGCGGAGCAAAGAAAGCAGGAAAGAGCTCACCTTTTGCAGGGACTGGACGCAGCGGGAGCAGCCGGCGTAGGATGCGTTGCGGCAGCTCTTCTCGAGGTCCTTGACCGCGGCGGTGGGCGTGGCGTACTTGGCGGCGGCCCCGACGGCGAACGCGGCGGGGCAGCGGAGCGAGCCGATCTGGTGGAGCCGGATGCCGCAGAAGCAGAGCACCACGTCCGAGGTCGTGTTCGGCCGCGCCATGGCCACCCCGCGCTTCTCCAGCGCGGTGCCCAGCGCGTCGACGCACCGCTGGTTGTCGTACGTCACCATGGGCTCCTCGTCCCCGCCGCCGCCGTCGAGGCCCGCGGGGGCCGGCGCCGGGACAGACAGCGCGGTGCGCGCGTGCGCGGCGAAGAGCCAGGCGGCGAGGACGGGGCAGCAGCGGCCGCGGTCGAGGGAGCCCGGCCCGCCGCTGGCCCCGCACGCCGCGGTGACGCTGCCGAAGAGCTCCACGGAGAGGTCGAGGCGGCAGGGTGGGGAAGTGGGCCCCACGGAGGCGTTGGCTGGGGACTGGGCCTGCGTGAGCGGGAAGGAGGAGACGTCGGCGGCGCGGGTCGGGGCGAGGAGAGCGATGAGCAGGCGAGGGGCGCGTGAGGAGGCTCGGCGATGGGAGGGTAAAACGGGCAAAAGTGGATTTGTGTTGAGTTGTCAAACATTGGAGCGATCTGAACCGTTGGCCAAATATTGAAAGGCTCAGAATCAATGTATCAACACAAGTTTGCTCTTTTAATAGTAGTATAGATATAGATATAGATAGAAGTATAGAAAACAAGGCAATAGCAAACGTGGACTTCACCAACCCGGCAGAGGCAGAACGAGCAATCCGGCTTACGCAAATATTGCTGGAACGAGCTTTGGCGCAACAGCAGATCGCCCACGAATCTCAAGGAAGGCTGTACTCTCGATCAACGGCGAGTCGAGCGGCTTTTTCAGGTATCGGAGGAGGAGAGTACGTTCCCCAGGCGCTAGGAGGAGCAGCAGGACCACTCGACAACAACAACCAAGGAAGCAGCGGCCATCCCCGACAACTGAACATATCTGGCGGGTACAACTCAGGAAGCAGCGGCCTCGGGCCGGATTGTTTTGGTCCCATGATCAAAAGAGAAAACTATCCTGAAGGCTTCAAGGGACTACGCGACATCAGTAAGTATGAATCCAGCATGGACCCAAAGTTGTGGATCAGCAACTACGCTCAAGCTATGGCAGTCGTCAACGCCACGGAACTACTCGCCGCCAAGTACCTGCCGATGCTACTCGACGATGGTTGGAGAGGCTACCATGGGACATCATCAACTCATGGGACCAGCTGAGGGACGCGTTCAGCAAGAACTTCAAGGCCACATGTGAGCAACCACGGACAGAGCAGGACTTACGTAATTGTGTGCAGGGACCGCACGAAACCACCCGACAATGGATCCAGAGATGGCAAAACATCTGGCTGTCGTGTGGTGACGTGCACGAGAGCAATGCGATCAGCCTATTCCACGAAGGTTGTCGTTATGAGCCTTTGAAGATTCAATTAGGCCTTGTTTGGCAAAAGAGTTTTGGAGTATTTTCTAGTGTATATTATCTAGTGTTTTGGGTGAAAACACTCCTCACACCCAAAACACTCCCACCCCTCTCAATCTCCTTTTCCACCAAAACCCCCCACCATTTCACGTTGTTTGGTACACATGTTTTACAAAGAGGTGTTTTTTTTCACAGAACTAGTGCACACAATTACAAGTGTTTAGCAATAAAAACTTTCATAGCACGTCACAGTTTCAACAATATTATATCATCAACAAAAATTTAGTAATGCTACACCAGGTACATGCTACATATGGTACAGATCGATCGTATTTAGCTAGCTGCGAGTGCCGTGCGCAGCCAAGGCAGGCTGCAGATAGCTTTTTTTTTATCTGGCTGCAGATAGCTCTAACCACAAAGAGAAATATAGCCAGCTAGTATCGCTGGATTATTTAGTTAGCCGCAGAACCGCCGGCGCCGTGGGCGTCGCTGCGAGTGCCGTGCGCGGCCAACGTCAAAACGCGAGGTGGTACGAGCGTTTCTAATACACGACGACCCGACGAGTATTGCAGTGTTTTGTGGTGTTTTGTGGATTTGAGTCGGGCGAATACCGGGCTGCCGAACGGCCCACTCGTGTATTTTGGTGTTTTAGTTTTGGCCGGGAATATACACCGAAAAACCTGTGGAACCCTGTCTGCCGAACAAGGCCTTAAAGGTGGAGCAGGAGAACATAAAGACGATGGCAAATCTGATGGACATGGCTACCAAATACGCCGCAGCAGATCTACGAAAGGACACACCGGTACGGAGGAACGACAACAGGCCCAACAATGACGATAGGCGCCCCTATGACGATCAGCGTCGAGTAGATCAGCGTCAGCGGGACAATCAGGTCAAACGCCCAATGAACTCAGGGCTCGTCGCTAATGCAGAAAGGAATCAGCGGGATTGGAAGTACAGCAGGAACAACGATCCAGGACGGTTCGAGAGGTACGAGCAGAGGGATAGAGAAAACTTCGACGGCGCAAAGGCACTCGATATGCCATGTCCGCTACATAGCAACAGGTTTCGCAACGCCGACAATAAGGCTGGACAGTGCCACCACATCAACGACATAGAGAAGGCCAGGATGGCACGGGACGACAGAGGCAACAGCAACAACGGAAATAGAGGACAGCAAGGACCGCCAAGACAGCAAGGACCACCAGGACCGCCACCCGGCAAATCATCAGGGATGTACCACACATTTACCGGGTCCACCGACAAGCGTAAACACAATTTCTACCGCTACGCCCAGCTGGTTGGATTGGTCAGAACAGGAGATTACATGGAGCTGTGAAGACCAAGAGCAACAGATATCGAGTACCCAGGACGGGTGGCCCTGGTCGTAAGACCCAAAGTTGGAGGATACTGGCTACCCAAGACCCTCATGGACGGAGGAAGCACCATCAACATAATGTACATGGAGACCTTTAGGAGGATGAAGCTGCCGAAGACGGCCATACAGCCCACCATCACCACGTTTCATGGGATCGTACCAGGACAGAGAGCTTTGCCAGTAGGGAAGGTGGTTCTGCCCGTCACGTTTGGAACCCCAGAGAACTATCGCACGGAGCGTATCGAGTTCGAACTCGTCAACTTCAGGAGCACGTACCATTGTATCTTGGGGCGACAGGCACTCGCCAAGTTCATGGCCGTACCACACTATGCATACAACATGATGAAGATGCCGGGACCCAATGGTCTGATTACAGTACGAGGAGATCCGGAGATGGCGGCCCAGTGCGAGCAGCAAGGAGCACAGATAGCGGATACAGCGATAACGGCAGAGGCAGCCGCTACAGCAGAACTCGCTAGGTTAGCGACTGAGATAAACCATGACGACTGTGATTAAAAACCTGCTTAGAGATAGCAGTGGTGTTTGTGCCGGCTGTTGAACGCAGCAATGGTTGTAGAGGCCTTGATCCAGCACTACACATAATAAGTAGATCCATCTTTAAAAAAGACTGGGTCCTATAGACATCATCGAGCATGACGACTGATGCGAATATGGCACCATCATCAACTTGAAGGCCTGGTAGCAAAGGCGGCACCATCATCAAGTTGAAGGACTGGTGACACAATGAGCTCACTGTTTGGCCGCAGCTGACGCTACAACTATGAATATCGAGAACAAACACTCGACAGCATGATTATCGAGTGACACTCGATACAAAGTTCTTCAAGGAAATTTTATGTTCGCAATTTCGCATGTTCTTAGTTGCACTTATAGGATTACATTGCATTGCATCATATAGAATAGAGCATACATTTATTTTTCGCAAGCATGCATATTGCACAAATATCAACTGTTCAGCAGGTACAAAATACTTATGATTACAATATTACGAAGTGGGCTCGGCATCCACAATTGTATCACCATCGATTACAATACCCAAGCTCTCCAGAAGAATCTTCGCATTATACTTCATTGAAGGATAGGTGGTCAATGTGCCATCCTTGGCTGCTGCAAAAGGACGAGTGGTGGTAAAATCTTCAAACTTAGGAGGCGCCTTGTTTGCATCCTCTGGAGCAACCTGGCTGCCTTGGTATTGATCCAGGTCAGCTATCCTCAAGATGCGGTCTGCATATGGCTCTGCAGCTTGAATTATACTAAGTGCCTGTTCAGGAGTGGGGGCTACTCCAGCTTCATTAGGAGGGAACCCTTCAGTTACACCGGCGACATCATAGTCACCAGGATAATGAACCATCCCTAGAGATAATGCTATAGCAGCACCACGGCGACATGCTGAGCGCCACATCCACCCGACAACAGTCGGCATCAGTTCAATTTGCTTCAAGACATCATCGAAAGAGTGTGGGAGAGACTCTGTCACCGTCAATGATTGCAGCATAGCCATGATCTTCGCTGTCACATGTATGATGGTGCTAACAAGGACAATCAGCGCAGCTTCAGCATCAAGGGCCAGAATTTCAGGTTTGGCTCCTGTAGGAAGGAAATAATCACAAGTCAGAATAAGGGCTGGGGACTCGTCACCCATAAACAGGCTGGAGACTCGTCAGCCAACAAAGAAGTAGGAAAAAGATGTAGAGACATACCCATGATCTTTTGGCAATGAGCAAGGACAAATAACTCGAGATTGGAGTGTCGAGTGGTCGCATCTTGCAGCGACGTCTTCAGTTGTTCAATTTCCTCCGTAGTGGCGGAGAACTTGCCCTGCAACTCATGCAGTTCTTTAGCAGCAACTTTCCAGGCATTATGATCAGCCAGGCGCTGTGCATCAAGTTTGGCCAATTCGCAGGCATGGTTTTCTGAAAGTAAGAAAGACAGATGTCAGCAAAGTAAGATATACAGGCAAGAGAGAAAGTATAGAAAAGATGTTCACCTGCAGCAGATTTCACCTACGACATAATCATCCCGCGCCGCCTATTATGCGTACTTGGAGAACAAGACCCTACCAACAGATGAGGTGGAGAGGAGACAGATCGAGCGCAGGGCGAAATCCTTCACAATCATCAACAATGAGCTCTACAAGCGCAGCGTCACTGGCGTATTTCAGCGCTGCGTATCACCGAGGAAGGACAGAATATACTACAGGAGATACACGCTGGGGACTGCGGCCACCACGCGGGAGCCCACTCGCTGGTCGCTAAAGCCTTTCGCCATGGATTCTATTGGCCTGCAGCTCACGCAGACGCTACCAATCTGGTACGAAAGTGTGTCGGGTGCCAGAAATATGCAAATCAGACGCACTTGCCATCATCAGCGCTGAAGACGATTCCCCTTACCTGGCCCTTTGCGGTCTGGGGACTCGATATGGTGGGAAGATTCAAGACAGCAAAATGAGGATTCACACATCTACTGGTGGCAGTTGACAAGTTTATCAAGTGGGTTGAAGCTAAGCCCATCAAAAAGCTTGACGGACACACGGCGACTAAGTTCTTAAGGGAGATCATCTACAGATATGGCTATCCACATAGCATCATCACGGACAACGGCACGAACTTTGCCAAGGGAGAGATGGCAGAATTTTGCAGAGAGAACGGAATCCGCTTGGACTTGGCCTCAGTCGCTCATCCAGAATTTAACGGGCAGGTCGAGAGGATGAATCAAAGCATACTACACGGCCTCAAGTCACGTTTACAAGTACCACTCGAAAGGACACCTGGCTGCTGGGTAGAGGAGCTACCCTCAGTACTTTGGGGCATCAGAACAACACCAAACAGATCTACTGGGTATACGCCGTTCTTCATGGTGTACGGCACAGAGGCCGTCATGCCGACTGACATCGAGCACGACTCGCCACGGGTCGTCAATTATGCGGAGGAGGACAATGAGGAAGCACGGCAGAACGCGTTGGACCTACTTGATGAGGAAAGAGAGCTCGCACTCTCCCGAACGGCAATATATCAGCAAGGACTACGACGTTATCACAGTCGACGAGTGAAGAGCCGTACCTTCCAGGAGGGTGATTTGGTGCTACGGTTGATACAGCAATCCAAGGGGATGCACAAACTCTCTCCACCATGGGAGGGACCGTTTGTGATCGCTAAAAAGTTGGGAAACGATTCATACTACCTCATCGATGCACGCGATGATTCACCAAAATCTCAGGAGGAAGTGGAGCGGTCGTGGAACGTCAACCTTCTACGCCCCTTCTACACTTAAGCTTGCTGGCGAGCCAACGCGCGATGATGTGTCCCTCCACAGAGGATGATAGGTTAGGATTATGTGTACCTCCACAGAGGCAGGCTATGTACCAACGATTATGTGCGCCAAATATGTAAGCCTCAAATTATGATGAATAAAAATATAGTGAAAATCTATGTTTTTATTGTGCCTAAAAAAGCACTCGACGACTTTATGGTGCGATAGCACGCGATAACTTTATGGTGCGACAGCACTCGACAAATATTCGTGCCCAGGGCACTCGACGATATGCAGACCATCAATGTCTTGCCGCCACGGGTCACTTCAGCGTGGTTCACCGTACACAAACATGCGGGAACTTAGTAACTGAGTGCGCCTTCTTAAAATGAAAAACCTATGGCATAGTCTACCTTTGCGCGTCCGACTCGTCGCGGCCTATTAACGCGCTGGGGACTGGATGTAATATTCCCGCCCAACGCGTGAAGAGCGTATAAGAACGAGCGACGTTCCTAGGGGTCGATCAGACACGGGACTAAACCGTTGACTAAGGCATAACTTATGGCGATTATGCCCCTTATGAGTGCCCCCACCTACCTTAGAATGATGAATCCGGGAGCCCTTGTATGCCGGTGCCGACCCTTAACACGAGGGAGTATGCACTATGCGAACGGGTTTAGCCCAGTGAGCCGCCTAAGGTGCATTAAAAACCTGCTTAGAGATAGCAGTGGTGTTTGTGCCGGCTGTTGAACGCAGCAATGGTTGTAGAGGCCTTGATCCAGCACTACACATAATATGTAGATCCATCTTTAAAAAAGACTGGGTCCTATAGAAATCATCGAGCATGACGACTGATGCGAATATGGCACCATCATCAACTTGAAGGCCTGGTAGCAAAGGCGGCACCATCATCAAGTTGAAGGACTGGTGACACAATGAGCTCACTGTTTGGCCGCAGCTGACGCTACAACTATGAATATCGAGAACAAACACTTGACAGCATGATTATCGAGTGACACTCGATACAAAGTTCTTCAAGGAAATTTTATGTTCGCAATTTCGCATGTTCTTAGTTGCACTTATAGGATTACATTGCATTGCATCATATAGAATAGAGCATACATTTATTTTTCGCAAGCATGCATATTGCACAAATATCAACTGTTCAGCAGGTACAAAATACTTATGATTACAATATTACGAAGTGGGCTCGGCATCCACAATTGTATCACCATCGATTACAATACCCAAGCTCTCCAGAAGAATCTTCGCATTATACTTCATTGAAGGATAGGTGGTCAATGTGCCATCCTTGGCTGCTGCAAAAGGACGAGTGGTGGTAAAATCTTCAAACTTAGGAGGCGCCTTGTTTGCATCCTCTGGAGCAACCTGGCTGCCTTGGTATTGATCCAGGTCAGCTATCCTCAAGATGCGGTCTGCATATGGCTCTGCAGCTTGAATTATACTAAGTGCCTGTTCAGGAGTGGGGGCTACTCCAGCTTCATTAGGAGGGAACCCTTCAGTTACACCGGCGACATCATAGTCACCAGGATAATGAACCATCCCTAGAGATAATGCTATAGCAGCACCACGGCGACATGCTGAGCGCCACATCCACCCGACAACAGTCGGCATCAGTTCAATTTGCTTCAAGACATCATCGAAAGAGTGTGGGAGAGACTCTGTCACCGTCAATGATTGCAGCATAGCCATGATCTTCGCTGTCACATGTATGATGGTGCTAACAAGGACAATCAGCGCAGCTTCAGCATCAAGGGCCAGAATTTCAGGTTTGGCTCCTGTAGGAAGGAAATAATCACAAGTCAGAATAAGGGCTGGGGACTCGTCACCCATAAACAGGCTGGAGACTCGTCAGCCAACAAAGAAGTAGGAAAAAGATGTAGAGACATACCCATGATCTTTTGGCAATGAGCAAGGACAAATAACTCGAGATTGGAGTGTCGAGTGGTCGCATCTTGCAGCGACGTCTTCAGTTGTTCAATTTCCTCCGTAGTGGCGGAGAACTTGCCCTGCAACTCATGCAGTTCTTTAGCAGCAACTTTCCAGGCATTATGATCAGCCAGGCGCTGTGCATCAAGTTTGGCCAATTCGCAGGCATGGTTTTCTGAAAGTAAGAAAGACAGATGTCAGCAAAGTAAGATATACAGGCAAGAGAGAAAGTATAGAAAAGATGTTCACCTGCAGCAGATTTCACCTACGACATAATCATCCCGCGCCGCCTATTATGCGTACTTGGAGAACAAGACCCTACCAACAGATGAGGTGGAGAGGAGACAGATCGAGCGCAGGGCGAAATCCTTCACAATCATCAACAATGAGCTCTACAAGCGCAGCGTCACTGGCGTATTTCAGCGCTGCGTATCACCGGAGGAAGGACAGAATATACTACAGGAGATACACGCTGGGGACTGCGGCCACCACGCGGGAGCCCACTCGCTGGTCGCTAAAGCCTTTCGCCATGGATTCTATTGGCCTGCAGCTCACGCAGACGCTACCAATCTGGTACGAAAGTGTGTCGGGTGCCAGAAATATGCAAATCAGACGCACTTGCCATCATCAGCGCTGAAGACGATTCCCCTTACCTGGCCCTTTGCGGTCTGGGGACTCGATATGGTGGGAAGATTCAAGACAGCAAAATGAGGATTCACACATCTACTGGTGGCAGTTGACAAGTTTATCAAGTGGGTTGAAGCTAAGCCCATCAAAAAGCTTGACGGACACACGGCGACTAAGTTCTTAAGGGAGATCATCTACAGATATGGCTATCCACATAGCATCATCACGGACAACGGCACGAACTTTGCCAAGGGAGAGATGGCAGAATTTTGCAGAGAGAACGGAATCCGCTTGGACTTGGCCTCAGTCGCTCATCCAGAATTTAACGGGCAGGTCGAGAGGATGAATCAAAGCATACTACACGGCCTCAAGTCACGTTTACAAGTACCACTCGAAAGGACACCTGGCTGCTGGGTAGAGGAGCTACCCTCAGTACTTTGGGGCATCAGAACAACACCAAACAGATCTACTGGGTATACGCCGTTCTTCATGGTGTACGGCACAGAGGCCGTCATGCCGACTGACATCGAGCACGACTCGCCACGGGTCGTCAATTATGCGGAGGAGGACAATGAGGAAGCACGGCAGAACGCGTTGGACCTACTTGATGAGGAAAGAGAGCTCGCACTCTCCCGAACGGCAATATATCAGCAAGGACTACGACGTTATCACAGTCGACGAGTGAAGAGCCGTACCTTCCAGGAGGGTGATTTGGTGCTACGGTTGATACAGCAATCCAAGGGGATGCACAAACTCTCTCCACCATGGGAGGGACCGTTTGTGATCGCTAAAAAGTTGGGAAACGATTCATACTACCTCATCGATGCACGCGATGATTCACCAAAATCTCAGGAGGAAGTGGAGCGGTCGTGGAACGTCAACCTTCTACGCCCCTTCTACACTTAAGCTTGCTGGCGAGCCAACGCGCGATGATGTGTCCCTCCACAGAGGATGATAGGTTAGGATTATGTGTACCTCCACAGAGGCAGGCTATGTACCAACGATTATGTGCGCCAAATATGTAAGCCTCAAATTATGATGAATAAAAATATAGTGAAAATCTATGTTTTTATTGTGCCTAAAAAAGCACTCGACGACTTTATGGTGCGATAGCACGCGATAACTTTATGGTGCGACAGCACTCGACAAATATTCGTGCCCAGGGCACTCGACGATATGCAGACCATCAATGTCTTGCCGCCACGGGTCACTTCAGCGTGGTTCACCGTACACAAACATGCGGGAACTTAGTAACTGAGTGCGCCTTCTTAAAATGAAAAACCTATGGCATAGTCTACCTTTGCGCGTCCGACTCGTCGCGGCCTATTAACGCGCTGGGGACTGGATGTAATATTCCCGCCCAACGCGTGAAGAGCGTATAAGAACGAGCGACGTTCCTAGGGGTCGATCAGACACGGGACTAAACCGTTGACTAAGGCATAACTTATGGCGATTATGCCCCTTATGAGTGCCCCCACCTACCTTAGAATGATGAATCCGGGAGCCCTTGTATGCCGGTGCCGACCCTTAACACGAGGGAGTATGCACTATGCGAACGGGTTTAGCCCAGTGAGCCGCCTAAGGTGCATTAAAAACCTGCTTAGAGATAGCAGTGGTGTTTGTGCCGGCTGTTGAACGCAGCAATGGTTGTAGAGGCCTTGATCCAGCACTACACATAATATGTAGATCCATCTTTAAAAAAGACTGGGTCCTATAGAAATCATCGAGCATGACGACTGATGCGAATATGGCACCATCATCAACTTGAAGGCCTGGTAGCAAAGGCGGCACCATCATCAAGTTGAAGGACTGGTGACACAATGAGCTCACTGTTTGGCCGCAGCTGACGCTACAACTATGAATATCGAGAACAAACACTTGACAGCATGATTATCGAGTGACACTCGATACAAAGTTCTTCAAGGAAATTTTATGTTCGCAATTTCGCATGTTCTTAGTTGCACTTATAGGATTACATTGCATTGCATCATATAGAATAGAGCATACATTTATTTTTCGCAAGCATGCATATTGCACAAATATCAACTGTTCAGCAGGTACAAAATACTTATGATTACAATATTACGAAGTGGGCTCGGCATCCACAATTGTATCACCATCGATTACAATACCCAAGCTCTCCAGAAGAATCTTCGCATTATACTTCATTGAAGGATAGGTGGTCAATGTGCCATCCTTGGCTGCTGCAAAAGGACGAGTGGTGGTAAAATCTTCAAACTTAGGAGGCGCCTTGTTTGCATCCTCTGGAGCAACCTGGCTGCCTTGGTATTGATCCAGGTCAGCTATCCTCAAGATGCGGTCTGCATATGGCTCTGCAGCTTGAATTATACTAAGTGCCTGTTCAGGAGTGGGGGCTACTCCAGCTTCATTAGGAGGGAACCCTTCAGTTACACCGGCGACATCATAGTCACCAGGATAATGAACCATCCCTAGAGATAATGCTATAGCAGCACCACGGCGACATGCTGAGCGCCACATCCACCCGACAACAGTCGGCATCAGTTCAATTTGCTTCAAGACATCATCGAAAGAGTGTGGGAGAGACTCTGTCACCGTCAATGATTGCAGCATAGCCATGATCTTCGCTGTCACATGTATGATGGTGCTAACAAGGACAATCAGCGCAGCTTCAGCATCAAGGGCCAGAATTTCAGGTTTGGCTCCTGTAGGAAGGAAATAATCACAAGTCAGAATAAGGGCTGGGGACTCGTCACCCATAAACAGGCTGGAGACTCGTCAGCCAACAAAGAACTAGGAAAAAGATGTAGAGACATACCCATGATCTTTTGGCAATGAGCAAGGACAAATAACTCGAGATTGGAGTGTCGAGTGGTCGCATCTTGCAGCGACGTCTTCAGTTGTTCAATTTCCTCCGTAGTGGCGGAGAACTTGCCCTGCAACTCATGCAGTTCTTTAGCAGCAACTTTCCAGGCATTATGATCAGCCAGGCGCTGTGCATCAAGTTTGGCCAATTCGCAGGCATGGTTTTCTGAAAGTAAGAAAGACAGATGTCAGCAAAGTAAGATATACAGGCAAGAGAGAAAGTATAGAAAAGATGTTCACCTGCAGCAGATTTCACCTACGACATAATCATCCCGCGCCGCCTATTATGCGTACTTGGAGAACAAGACCCTACCAACAGATGAGGTGGAGAGGAGACAGATCGAGCGCAGGGCGAAATCCTTCACAATCATCAACAATGAGCTCTACAAGCGCAGCGTCACTGGCGTATTTCAGCGCTGCGTATCACCGGAGGAAGGACAGAATATACTACAGGAGATACACGCTGGGGACTGCGGCCACCACGCGGGAGCCCACTCGCTGGTCGCTAAAGCCTTTCGCCATGGATTCTATTGGCCTGCAGCTCACGCAGACGCTACCAATCTGGTACGAAAGTGTGTCGGGTGCCAGAAATATGCAAATCAGACGCACTTGCCATCATCAGCGCTGAAGACGATTCCCCTTACCTGGCCCTTTGCGGTCTGGGGACTCGATATGGTGGGAAGATTCAAGACAGCAAAATGAGGATTCACACATCTACTGGTGGCAGTTGACAAGTTTATCAAGTGGGTTGAAGCTAAGCCCATCAAAAAGCTTGACGGACACACGGCGACTAAGTTCTTAAGGGAGATCATCTACAGATATGGCTATCCACATAGCATCATCACGGACAACGGCACGAACTTTGCCAAGGGAGAGATGGCAGAATTTTGCAGAGAGAACGGAATCCGCTTGGACTTGGCCTCAGTCGCTCATCCAGAATTTAACGGGCAGGTCGAGAGGATGAATCAAAGCATACTACACGGCCTCAAGTCACGTTTACAAGTACCACTCGAAAGGACACCTGGCTGCTGGGTAGAGGAGCTACCCTCAGTACTTTGGGGCATCAGAACAACACCAAACAGATCTACTGGGTATACGCCGTTCTTCATGGTGTACGGCACAGAGGCCGTCATGCCGACTGACATCGAGCACGACTCGCCACGGGTCGTCAATTATGCGGAGGAGGACAATGAGGAAGCACGGCAGAACGCGTTGGACCTACTTGATGAGGAAAGAGAGCTCGCACTCTCCCGAACGGCAATATATCAGCAAGGACTACGACGTTATCACAGTCGACGAGTGAAGAGCCGTACCTTCCAGGAGGGTGATTTGGTGCTACGGTTGATACAGCAATCCAAGGGGATGCACAAACTCTCTCCACCATGGGAGGGACCGTTTGTGATCGCTAAAAAGTTGGGAAACGATTCATACTACCTCATCGATGCACGCGATGATTCACCAAAATCTCAGGAGGAAGTGGAGCGGTCGTGGAACGTCAACCTTCTACGCCCCTTCTACACTTAAGCTTGCTGGCGAGCCAACGCGCGATGATGTGTCCCTCCACAGAGGATGATAGGTTAGGATTATGTGTACCTCCACAGAGGCAGGCTATGTACCAACGATTATGTGCGCCAAATATGTAAGCCTCAAATTATGATGAATAAAAATATAGTGAAAATCTATGTTTTTATTGTGCCTAAAAAAGCACTCGACGACTTTATGGTGCGATAGCACGCGATAACTTTATGGTGCGACAGCACTCGACAAATATTCGTGCCCAGGGCACTCGACGATATGCAGACCATCAATGTCTTGCCGCCACGGGTCACTTCAGCGTGGTTCACCGTACACAAACATGCGGGAACTTAGTAACTGAGTGCGCCTTCTTAAAATGAAAAACCTATGGCATAGTCTACCTTTGCGCGTCCGACTCGTCGCGGCCTATTAACGCGCTGGGGACTGGATGTAATATTCCCGCCCAACGCGTGAAGAGCGTATAAGAACGAGCGACGTTCCTAGGGGTCGATCAGACACGGGACTAAACCGTTGACTAAGGCATAACTTATGGCGATTATGCCCCTTATGAGTGCCCCCACCTACCTTAGAATGATGAATCCGGGAGCCCTTGTATGCCGGTGCCGACCCTTAACACGAGGGAGTATGCACTATGCGAACGGGTTTAGCCCAGTGAGCCGCCTAAGGTGCATTAAAAACCTGCTTAGAGATAGCAGTGGTGTTTGTGCCGGCTGTTGAACGCAGCAATGGTTGTAGAGGCCTTGATCCAGCACTACACATAATATGTAGATCCATCTTTAAAAAAGACTGGGTCCTATAGAAATCATCGAGCATGACGACTGATGCGAATATGGCACCATCATCAACTTGAAGGCCTGGTAGCAAAGGCGGCACCATCATCAAGTTGAAGGACTGGTGACACAATGAGCTCACTGTTTGGCCGCAGCTGACGCTACAACTATGAATATCGAGAACAAACACTTGACAGCATGATTATCGAGTGACACTCGATACAAAGTTCTTCAAGGAAATTTTATGTTCGCAATTTCGCATGTTCTTAGTTGCACTTATAGGATTACATTGCATTGCATCATATAGAATAGAGCATACATTTATTTTTCGCAAGCATGCATATTGCACAAATATCAACTGTTCAGCAGGTACAAAATACTTATGATTACAATATTACGAAGTGGGCTCGGCATCCACAATTGTATCACCATCGATTACAATACCCAAGCTCTCCAGAAGAATCTTCGCATTATACTTCATTGAAGGATAGGTGGTCAATGTGCCATCCTTGGCTGCTGCAAAAGGACGAGTGGTGGTAAAATCTTCAAACTTAGGAGGCGCCTTGTTTGCATCCTCTGGAGCAACCTGGCTGCCTTGGTATTGATCCAGGTCAGCTATCCTCAAGATGCGGTCTGCATATGGCTCTGCAGCTTGAATTATACTAAGTGCCTGTTCAGGAGTGGGGGCTACTCCAGCTTCATTAGGAGGGAACCCTTCAGTTACACCGGCGACATCATAGTCACCAGGATAATGAACCATCCCTAGAGATAATGCTATAGCAGCACCACGGCGACATGCTGAGCGCCACATCCACCCGACAACAGTCGGCATCAGTTCAATTTGCTTCAAGACATCATCGAAAGAGTGTGGGAGAGACTCTGTCACCGTCAATGATTGCAGCATAGCCATGATCTTCGCTGTCACATGTATGATGGTGCTAACAAGGACAATCAGCGCAGCTTCAGCATCAAGGGCCAGAATTTCAGGTTTGGCTCCTGTAGGAAGGAAATAATCACAAGTCAGAATAAGGGCTGGGGACTCGTCACCCATAAACAGGCTGGAGACTCGTCAGCCAACAAAGAACTAGGAAAAAGATGTAGAGACATACCCATGATCTTTTGGCAATGAGCAAGGACAAATAACTCGAGATTGGAGTGTCGAGTGGTCGCATCTTGCAGCGACGTCTTCAGTTGTTCAATTTCCTCCGTAGTGGCGGAGAACTTGCCCTGCAACTCATGCAGTTCTTTAGCAGCAACTTTCCAGGCATTATGATCAGCCAGGCGCTGTGCATCAAGTTTGGCCAATTCGCAGGCATGGTTTTCTGAAAGTAAGAAAGACAGATGTCAGCAAAGTAAGATATACAGGCAAGAGAGAAAGTATAGAAAAGATGTTCACCTGCAGCAGATTTCACCTACGACATAATCATCCCGCGCCGCCTATTATGCGTACTTGGAGAACAAGACCCTACCAACAGATGAGGTGGAGAGGAGACAGATCGAGCGCAGGGCGAAATCCTTCACAATCATCAACAATGAGCTCTACAAGCGCAGCGTCACTGGCGTATTTCAGCGCTGCGTATCACCGGAGGAAGGACAGAATATACTACAGGAGATACACGCTGGGGACTGCGGCCACCACGCGGGAGCCCACTCGCTGGTCGCTAAAGCCTTTCGCCATGGATTCTATTGGCCTGCAGCTCACGCAGACGCTACCAATCTGGTACGAAAGTGTGTCGGGTGCCAGAAATATGCAAATCAGACGCACTTGCCATCATCAGCGCTGAAGACGATTCCCCTTACCTGGCCCTTTGCGGTCTGGGGACTCGATATGGTGGGAAGATTCAAGACAGCAAAATGAGGATTCACACATCTACTGGTGGCAGTTGACAAGTTTATCAAGTGGGTTGAAGCTAAGCCCATCAAAAAGCTTGACGGACACACGGCGACTAAGTTCTTAAGGGAGATCATCTACAGATATGGCTATCCACATAGCATCATCACGGACAACGGCACGAACTTTGCCAAGGGAGAGATGGCAGAATTTTGCAGAGAGAACGGAATCCGCTTGGACTTGGCCTCAGTCGCTCATCCAGAATTTAACGGGCAGGTCGAGAGGATGAATCAAAGCATACTACACGGCCTCAAGTCACGTTTACAAGTACCACTCGAAAGGACACCTGGCTGCTGGGTAGAGGAGCTACCCTCAGTACTTTGGGGCATCAGAACAACACCAAACAGATCTACTGGGTATACGCCGTTCTTCATGGTGTACGGCACAGAGGCCGTCATGCCGACTGACATCGAGCACGACTCGCCACGGGTCGTCAATTATGCGGAGGAGGACAATGAGGAAGCACGGCAGAACGCATTGGACCTACTTGATGAGGAAAGAGAGCTCGCACTCTCCCGAACGGCAATATATCAGCAAGGACTACGACGTTATCACAGTCGACGAGTGAAGAGCCGTACCTTCCAGGAGGGTGATTTGGTGCTACGGTTGATACAGCAATCCAAGGGGATGCACAAACTCTCTCCACCATGGGAGGGACCGTTTGTGATCGCTAAAAAGTTGGGAAACGATTCATACTACCTCATCGATGCACGCGATGATTCACCAAAATCTCAGGAGGAAGTGGAGCGGTCGTGGAACGTCAACCTTCTACGCCCCTTCTACACTTAAGCTTGCTGGCGAGCCAACGCGCGATGATGTGTCCCTCCACAGAGGATGATAGGTTAGGATTATGTGTACCTCCACAGAGGCAGGCTATGTACCAACGATTATGTGCGCCAAATATGTAAGCCTCAAATTATGATGAATAAAAATATAGTGAAAATCTATGTTTTTATTGTGCCTAAAAAAGCACTCGACGACTTTATGGTGCGATAGCACGCGATAACTTTATGGTGCGACAGCACTCGACAAATATTCGTGCCCAGGGCACTCGACGATATGCAGACCATCAATGTCTTGCCGCCACGGGTCACTTCAGCGTGGTTCACCGTACACAAACATGCGGGAACTTAGTAACTGAGTGCGCCTTCTTAAAATGAAAAACCTATGGCATAGTCTACCTTTGCGCGTCCGACTCGTCGCGGCCTATTAACGCGCTGGGGACTGGATGTAATATTCCCGCCCAACGCGTGAAGAGCGTATAAGAACGAGCGACGTTCCTAGGGGTCGATCAGACACGGGACTAAACCGTTGACTAAGGCATAACTTATGGCGATTATGCCCCTTATGAGTGCCCCCACCTACCTTAGAATGATGAATCCGGGAGCCCTTGTATGCCGGTGCCGACCCTTAACACGAGGGAGTATGCACTATGCGAACGGGTTTAGCCCAGTGAGCCGCCTAAGGTGCATTAAAAACCTGCTTAGAGATAGCAGTGGTGTTTGTGCCGGCTGTTGAACGCAGCAATGGTTGTAGAGGCCTTGATCCAGCACTACACATAATATGTAGATCCATCTTTAAAAAAGACTGGGTCCTATAGAAATCATCGAGCATGACGACTGATGCGAATATGGCACCATCATCAACTTGAAGGCCTGGTAGCAAAGGCGGCACCATCATCAAGTTGAAGGACTGGTGACACAATGAGCTCACTGTTTGGCCGCAGCTGACGCTACAACTATGAATATCGAGAACAAACACTTGACAGCATGATTATCGAGTGACACTCGATACAAAGTTCTTCAAGGAAATTTTATGTTCGCAATTTCGCATGTTCTTAGTTGCACTTATAGGATTACATTGCATTGCATCATATAGAATAGAGCATACATTTATTTTTCGCAAGCATGCATATTGCACAAATATCAACTGTTCAGCAGGTACAAAATACTTATGATTACAATATTACGAAGTGGGCTCGGCATCCACAATTGTATCACCATCGATTACAATACCCAAGCTCTCCAGAAGAATCTTCGCATTATACTTCATTGAAGGATAGGTGGTCAATGTGCCATCCTTGGCTGCTGCAAAAGGACGAGTGGTGGTAAAATCTTCAAACTTAGGAGGCGCCTTGTTTGCATCCTCTGGAGCAACCTGGCTGCCTTGGTATTGATCCAGGTCAGCTATCCTCAAGATGCGGTCTGCATATGGCTCTGCAGCTTGAATTATACTAAGTGCCTGTTCAGGAGTGGGGGCTACTCCAGCTTCATTAGGAGGGAACCCTTCAGTTACACCGGCGACATCATAGTCACCAGGATAATGAACCATCCCTAGAGATAATGCTATAGCAGCACCACGGCGACATGCTGAGCGCCACATCCACCCGACAACAGTCGGCATCAGTTCAATTTGCTTCAAGACATCATCGAAAGAGTGTGGGAGAGACTCTGTCACCGTCAATGATTGCAGCATAGCCATGATCTTCGCTGTCACATGTATGATGGTGCTAACAAGGACAATCAGCGCAGCTTCAGCATCAAGGGCCAGAATTTCAGGTTTGGCTCCTGTAGGAAGGAAATAATCACAAGTCAGAATAAGGGCTGGGGACTCGTCACCCATAAACAGGCTGGAGACTCGTCAGCCAACAAAGAACTAGGAAAAAGATGTAGAGACATACCCATGATCTTTTGGCAATGAGCAAGGACAAATAACTCGAGATTGGAGTGTCGAGTGGTCGCATCTTGCAGCGACGTCTTCAGTTGTTCAATTTCCTCCGTAGTGGCGGAGAACTTGCCCTGCAACTCATGCAGTTCTTTAGCAGCAACTTTCCAGGCATTATGATCAGCCAGGCGCTGTGCATCAAGTTTGGCCAATTCGCAGGCATGGTTTTCTGAAAGTAAGAAAGACAGATGTCAGCAAAGTAAGATATACAGGCAAGAGAGAAAGTATAGAAAAGATGTTCACCTGCAGCAGATTTCACCTACGACATAATCATCCCGCGCCGCCTATTATGCGTACTTGGAGAACAAGACCCTACCAACAGATGAGGTGGAGAGGAGACAGATCGAGCGCAGGGCGAAATCCTTCACAATCATCAACAATGAGCTCTACAAGCGCAGCGTCACTGGCGTATTTCAGCGCTGCGTATCACCGGAGGAAGGACATAATATACTACAGGAGATACACGCTGGGGACTGCGGCCACCACGCGGGAGCCCACTCGCTGGTCGCTAAAGCCTTTCGCCATGGATTCTATTGGCCTGCAGCTCACGCAGACGCTACCAATCTGGTACGAAAGTGTGTCGGGTGCCAGAAATATGCAAATCAGACGCACTTGCCATCATCAGCGCTGAAGACGATTCCCCTTACCTGGCCCTTTGCGGTCTGGGGACTCGATATGGTGGGAAGATTCAAGACAGCAAAATGAGGATTCACACATCTACTGGTGGCAGTTGACAAGTTTATCAAGTGGGTTGAAGCTAAGCCCATCAAAAAGCTTGACGGACACACGGCGACTAAGTTCTTAAGGGAGATCATCTACAGATATGGCTATCCACATAGCATCATCACGGACAACGGCACGAACTTTGCCAAGGGAGAGATGGCAGAATTTTGCAGAGAGAACGGAATCCGCTTGGACTTGGCCTCAGTCGCTCATCCAGAATTTAACGGGCAGGTCGAGAGGATGAATCAAAGCATACTACACGGCCTCAAGTCACGTTTACAAGTACCACTCGAAAGGACACCTGGCTGCTGGGTAGAGGAGCTACCCTCAGTACTTTGGGGCATCAGAACAACACCAAACAGATCTACTGGGTATACGCCGTTCTTCATGGTGTACGGCACAGAGGCCGTCATGCCGACTGACATCGAGCACGACTCGCCACGGGTCGTCAATTATGCGGAGGAGGACAATGAGGAAGCACGGCAGAACGCGTTGGACCTACTTGATGAGGAAAGAGAGCTCGCACTCTCCCGAACGGCAATATATCAGCAAGGACTACGACGTTATCACAGTCGACGAGTGAAGAGCCGTACCTTCCAGGAGGGTGATTTGGTGCTACGGTTGATACAGCAATCCAAGGGGATGCACAAACTCTCTCCACCATGGGAGGGACCGTTTGTGATCGCTAAAAAGTTGGGAAACGATTCATACTACCTCATCGATGCACGCGATGATTCACCAAAATCTCAGGAGGAAGTGGAGCGGTCGTGGAACGTCAACCTTCTACGCCCCTTCTACACTTAAGCTTGCTGGCGAGCCAACGCGCGATGATGTGTCCCTCCACAGAGGATGATAGGTTAGGATTATGTGTACCTCCACAGAGGCAGGCTATGTACCAACGATTATGTGCGCCAAATATGTAAGCCTCAAATTATGATGAATAAAAATATAGTGAAAATCTATGTTTTTATTGTGCCTAAAAAAGCACTCGACGACTTTATGGTGCGATAGCACGCGATAACTTTATGGTGCGACAGCACTCGACAAATATTCGTGCCCAGGGCACTCGACGATATGCAGACCATCAATGTCTTGCCGCCACGGGTCACTTCAGCGTGGTTCACCGTACACAAACATGCGGGAACTTAGTAACTGAGTGCGCCTTCTTAAAATGAAAAACCTATGGCATAGTCTACCTTTGCGCGTCCGACTCGTCGCGGCCTATTAACGCGCTGGGGACTGGATGTAATATTCCCGCCCAACGCGTGAAGAGCGTATAAGAACGAGCGACGTTCCTAGGGGTCGATCAGACACGGGACTAAACCGTTGACTAAGGCATAACTTATGGCGATTATGCCCCTTATGAGTGCCCCCACCTACCTTAGAATGATGAATCCGGGAGCCCTTGTATGCCGGTGCCGACCCTTAACACGAGGGAGTATGCACTATGCGAACGGGTTTAGCCCAGTGAGCCGCCTAAGGTGCATTAAAAACCTGCTTAGAGATAGCAGTGGTGTTTGTGCCGGCTGTTGAACGCAGCAATGGTTGTAGAGGCCTTGATCCAGCACTACACATAATATGTAGATCCATCTTTAAAAAAGACTGGGTCCTATAGAAATCATCGAGCATGACGACTGATGCGAATATGGCACCATCATCAACTTGAAGGCCTGGTAGCAAAGGCGGCACCATCATCAAGTTGAAGGACTGGTGACACAATGAGCTCACTGTTTGGCCGCAGCTGACGCTACAACTATGAATATCGAGAACAAACACTTGACAGCATGATTATCGAGTGACACTCGATACAAAGTTCTTCAAGGAAATTTTATGTTCGCAATTTCGCATGTTCTTAGTTGCACTTATAGGATTACATTGCATTGCATCATATAGAATAGAGCATACATTTATTTTTCGCAAGCATGCATATTGCACAAATATCAACTGTTCAGCAGGTACAAAATACTTATGATTACAATATTACGAAGTGGGCTCGGCATCCACAATTGTATCACCATCGATTACAATACCCAAGCTCTCCAGAAGAATCTTCGCATTATACTTCATTGAAGGATAGGTGGTCAATGTGCCATCCTTGGCTGCTGCAAAAGGACGAGTGGTGGTAAAATCTTCAAACTTAGGAGGCGCCTTGTTTGCATCCTCTGGAGCAACCTGGCTGCCTTGGTATTGATCCAGGTCAGCTATCCTCAAGATGCGGTCTGCATATGGCTCTGCAGCTTGAATTATACTAAGTGCCTGTTCAGGAGTGGGGGCTACTCCAGCTTCATTAGGAGGGAACCCTTCAGTTACACCGGCGACATCATAGTCACCAGGATAATGAACCATCCCTAGAGATAATGCTATAGCAGCACCACGGCGACATGCTGAGCGCCACATCCACCCGACAACAGTCGGCATCAGTTCAATTTGCTTCAAGACATCATCGAAAGAGTGTGGGAGAGACTCTGTCACCGTCAATGATTGCAGCATAGCCATGATCTTCGCTGTCACATGTATGATGGTGCTAACAAGGACAATCAGCGCAGCTTCAGCATCAAGGGCCAGAATTTCAGGTTTGGCTCCTGTAGGAAGGAAATAATCACAAGTCAGAATAAGGGCTGGGGACTCGTCACCCATAAACAGGATGGAGACTCGTCAGCCAACAAAGAACTAGGAAAAAGATGTAGAGACATACCCATGATCTTTTGGCAATGAGCAAGGACAAATAACTCGAGATTGGAGTGTCGAGTGGTCGCATCTTGCAGCGACGTCTTCAGTTGTTCAATTTCCTCCGTAGTGGCGGAGAACTTGCCCTGCAACTCATGCAGTTCTTTAGCAGCAACTTTCCAGGCATTATGATCAGCCAGCGCTGTGCATCAAGTTTGGCCAATTCGCAGGCATGGTTTTCTGAAAGTAAGAAAGACAGATGTCAGCAAAGTAAGATATACAGGCAAGAGAGAAAGTATAGAAAAGATGTTCACCTGCAGCAGATTTCACCTACGACATAATCATCCCGCGCCGCCTATTATGCGTACTTGGAGAACAAGACCCTACCAACAGATGAGGTGGAGAGGAGACAGATCGAGCGCAGGGCGAAATCCTTCACAATCATCAACAATGAGCTCTACAAGCGCAGCGTCACTGGCGTATTTCAGCGCTGCGTATCACCGGAGGAAGGACATAATATACTACAGGAGATACACGCTGGGGACTGCGGCCACCACGCGGGAGCCCACTCGCTGGTCGCTAAAGCCTTTCGCCATGGATTCTATTGGCCTGCAGCTCACGCAGACGCTACCAATCTGGTACGAAAGTGTGTCGGGTGCCAGAAATATGCAAATCAGACGCACTTGCCATCATCAGCGCTGAAGACGATTCCCCTTACCTGGCCCTTTGCGGTCTGGGGACTCGATATGGTGGGAAGATTCAAGACAGCAAAATGAGGATTCACACATCTACTGGTGGCAGTTGACAAGTTTATCAAGTGGGTTGAAGCTAAGCCCATCAAAAAGCTTGACGGACACACGGCGACTAAGTTCTTAAGGGAGATCATCTACAGATATGGCTATCCACATAGCATCATCACGGACAACGGCACGAACTTTGCCAAGGGAGAGATGGCAGAATTTTGCAGAGAGAACGGAATCCGCTTGGACTTGGCCTCAGTCGCTCATCCAGAATTTAACGGGCAGGTCGAGAGGATGAATCAAAGCATACTATACGGCCTCAAGTCACGTTTACAAGTACCACTCGAAAGGACACCTGGCTGCTGGGTAGAGGAGCTACCCTCAGTACTTTGGGGCATCAGAACAACACCAAACAGATCTACTGGGTATACGCCGTTCTTCATGGTGTACGGCACAGAGGCCGTCATGCCGACTGACATCGAGCACGACTCGCCACGGGTCGTCAATTATGCGGAGGAGGACAATGAGGAAGCACGGCAGAACGCGTTGGACCTACTTGATGAGGAAAGAGAGCTCGCACTCTCCCGAACGGCAATATATCAGCAAGGACTACGACGTTATCACAGTCGACGAGTGAAGAGCCGTACCTTCCAGGAGGGTGATTTGGTGCTACGGTTGATACAGCAATCCAAGGGATGCACAAACTCTCTCCACCATGGGAGGGACCGTTTGTGATCGCTAAAAAGTTGGGAAACGATTCATACTACCTCATCGATGCACGCGATGATTCACCAAAATCTCAGGAGGAAGTGGAGCGGTCGTGGAACGTCAACCTTCTACGCCCCTTCTACACTTAAGCTTGCTGGCGAGCCAACGCGCGATGATGTGTCCCTCCACAGAGGATGATAGGTTAGGATTATGTGTACCTCCACAGAGGCAGGCTATGTACCAACGATTATGTGCGCCAAATATGTAAGCCTCAAATTATGATGAATAAAAATATAGTGAAAATCTATGTTTTTATTGTGCCTAAAAAAGCACTCGACGACTTTATGGTGCGATAGCACGCGATAACTTTATGGTGCGACAGCACTCGACAAATATTCGTGCCCAGGGCACTCGACGATATGCAGACCATCAATGTCTTGCCGCCACGGGTCACTTCAGCGTGGTTCACCGTACACAAACATGCGGGAACTTAGTAACTGAGTGCGCCTTCTTAAAATGAAAAACCTATGGCATAGTCTACCTTTGCGCGTCCGACTCGTCGCGGCCTATTAACGCGCTGGGGACTGGATGTAATATTCCCGCCCAACGCGTGAAGAGCGTATAAGAACGAGCGACGTTCCTAGGGGTCGATCAGACACGGGACTAAACCGTTGACTAAGGCATAACTTATGGCGATTATGCCCCTTATGAGTGCCCCCACCTACCTTAGAATGATGAATCCGGGAGCCCTTGTATGCCGGTGCCGACCCTTAACACGAGGGAGTATGCACTATGCGAACGGGTTTAGCCCAGTGAGCCGCCTAAGGTGCATTAAAAACCTGCTTAGAGATAGCAGTGGTGTTTGTGCCGGCTGTTGAACGCAGCAATGGTTGTAGAGGCCTTGATCCAGCACTACACATAATATGTAGATCCATCTTTAAAAAAGACTGGGTCCTATAGAAATCATCGAGCATGACGACTGATGCGAATATGGCACCATCATCAACTTGAAGGCCTGGTAGCAAAGGTGGCACCATCATCAAGTTGAAGGACTGGTGACACAATGAGCTCACTGTTTGGCCGCAGCTGACGCTACAACTATGAATATCGAGAACAAACACTTGACAGCATGATTATCGAGTGACACTCGATACAAAGTTCTTCAAGGAAATTTTATGTTCGCAATTTCGCATGTTCTTAGTTGCACTTATAGGATTACATTGCATTGCATCATATAGAATAGAGCATACATTTATTTTTCGCAAGCATGCATATTGCACAAATATCAACTGTTCAGCAGGTACAAAATACTTATGATTACAATATTACGAAGTGGGCTCGGCATCCACAATTGTATCACCATCGATTACAATACCCAAGCTCTCCAGAAGAATCTTCGCATTATACTTCATTGAAGGATAGGTGGTCAATGTGCCATCCTTGGCTGCTGCAAAAGGACGAGTGGTGGTAAAATCTTCAAACTTAGGAGGCGCCTTGTTTGCATCCTCTGGAGCAACCTGGCTGCCTTGGTATTGATCCAGGTCAGCTATCCTCAAGATGCGGTCTGCATATGGCTCTGCAGCTTGAATTATACTAAGTGCCTGTTCAGGAGTGGGGGCTACTCCAGCTTCATTAGGAGGGAACCCTTCAGTTACACCGGCGACATCATAGTCACCAGGATAATGAACCATCCCTAGAGATAATGCTATAGCAGCACCACGGCGACATGTTGAGCGCCTCATCCACCCGACAACAGTCGGCATCAGTTCAATTTGCTTCAAGACATCATCGAAAGAGTGTGGGAGAGACTCTGTCACCGTCAATGATTGCAGCATAGCCATGATCTTCGCTGTCACATGTATGATGGTGCTAACAAGGACAATCAGCGCAGCTTCAGCATCAAGGGCCAGAATTTCAGGTTTGGCTCCTGTAGGAAGGAAATAATCACAAGTCAGAATAAGGGCTGGGGACTCGTCACCCATAAACAGGCTGGAGACTCGTCAGCCAACAAAGAACTAGGAAAAAGATGTAGAGACATACCCATGATCTTTTGGCAATGAGCAAGGACAAATAACTCGGGATTGGAGTGTCGAGTGGTCGCATCTTGCAGCGACGTCTTCAGTTGTTCAATTTCCTCCGTAGTGGCGGAGAACTTGCCCTGCAACTCATGCAGTTCTTTAGCAGCAACTTTCCAGGCATTATGATCAGCCAGGCGCTGTGCATCAAGTTTGGCCAATTCGCAGGCTGGTTTTCTGAAAGTAAGAAAGACAGATGTCAGCAAAGTAAGATATACAGGCAAGAGAGAAAGTATAGAAAAGATGTTCACCTGCAGCAGATTTCAGTTCAGCGTTCTCAGAAGACAATTTATCGAGCTGTTCTTTCAACTCGCTGATCTCCCTCTGTGCTTTGTTAAGGGTACGCAGCAACAAATCCATGAAGAGATGATATCAGAAAGATAGGTACTGCACCAAATACAAGAAGACGACAAAAGATGATCGGGTCGCTTTATATTAAACCCACTCGATCATCGGGGACTACTAGGTATATGGTATGAATGATAAGTTTTAAATTTACCTCATGACAGCGGCCAAGAAGTGCATGCAGATCAGTAAAAGGCACAGTGGAGGTGTTAGCAGCTTTGATCAACTCCAAAGATTTAGTGGGCGTCACCAAGGAATCGGGAGCCAGCTTTTCTTGAATAAGTGCCTCGTCCTTTGGCTCTGCACTCGTCAAGACACTACTCGCCAAAGGAGCTTTGTCGGGTGACTTCTCCGAGGTCTTCTTGGGTGATTCGTCTAGCTTGATCACTTCTGGAGGAGTAACTTCTTTTTGTTGTTGAGAGTAAGGAGGAAGGGTCCTCGCCAAGACAGTTGAAGACCGGTGATAAGGATATATCCTTCGGGTACCCTGTCATGAGGGTACCTGGTGCACGTAATGAATAAAGCCCAACAAAGAAGACTATCGAAGCCCATGAAGGAAGGCCCAAGATAAAGGAGTACTTCCCAAGTTAGCATAGTCGGTTCGAATTTACCTTACATGTAATCCTAGTCGGTTACGTACCCGAGACCCAGCCTCCTATATAAAGGCTGGGAGGGCGACCGATCAAGGACACACAATACTCTCGCACCAGAACCCTAGCAAGATCGACATCTTGCTTGGACCCTTGTAGCTCGCATATTCTCCAGAAATCAATACAGACAAGCAGGACGTAGGGGTTTTACCTCATCGAGGGCCCTGAACCTGGGTAAATCCCGCTTGTCAGCCGACGATACTACTAACACTACACGTTCTCTACCCCATAATCTTAACCCTAGGTTCTTAACCATGGGTATTGCCGAGGACACCCCTCGTCAATTGGCGCCGTCTGTGGGAATCGGTAGTGTTGGATCCACGGTTTCGCCGGTTCCGTCACCAAACGGCAACTCGCCGATCACATCTACAAACGGCAACTCGCCGATCACATCTGCAAACGGCAACTCGCCGGTCTCATCGCCAAACGGCAACTCGCCGATCGCACCCGCCAGCGACCAGTCGCCGGCAACATCAGCAAACCTCAGATCGATTGGCAACCACTCGCCAACCTCATCAGCAAAGATCGCATCGCCAAGGAGGATCGAACCGCACTCGACGGAAGCTCAGGAGACTTTCTCCGGTCTCGATTCAGGTTTGGATATAACTGTTGGGAAATTCAATTTTTCCGTCGACAAATTTGGTGTGCAGGATTTGATGGACCCGCTCGCGACAGAGACACTCGAAGCTCCATCGACTGCATCTGCACCACCGTCAATCTTGGCGGCAACCTCATCACAGATCAGGCCGATCTCTCCGGCCCACTCGTCTGCCGCAACCATGTCAACAGCGGAGATCAATGAGTTCTTGGCAAACGAGTTTCCAAATGATGAAGGTGAGTCTGCATACCATGACAGCGTCATCGAGTCAGCGGGACCACTCGACATGGTACTCGACTGCGGCAACAACTACAACACATCCAATGAAGGCATAAACGACGGCATCAGCATCGATGACTTCGTCGGCCCAGAGATCTATGCTGATCAAGAGTTCCTCATCAACAATACAAACAGCTTCGACGAAGCACTCGAAACATACGTCGACCCCGACGAACATGGCGACAAACAAAACAACTCTGACATGAGCCTCGATTGCGACTTCGAGTCCACGACGGGCATCGACAGCATACATTCATATCCTTGCAACATAACTCATCAGGTCTACGTCGCGTTCAGCGCAGAAACATCAGCGGCGGCAGCCAGCCGCAGGCCTACAGAGTTCCCTTGCACAGTAACCTTCCCGGATGGGGTCACAACCTTGACCATCACAGCCGCCATGACTGCAAAAGCGGATAAAGCCATAAAGGAATGTACGATGATGCCGCCAGACGCAACTCAGGAGGAGATGCTGACCTTCCAGTACTTCAACTGGCAGGAGTCGATTCGACTGCAAAACTACAGAGCGACACTCGAAGAACGCAAAAGACAGGCCAGCATCTCGAGTGTGCGCAGACGACAGCTATCCCTAAACTCCACAAGTGGTTCAGAACCCAGACACAGGTCAAGATTCGCAAATATTCCAGAAGGAGAAAGGGCGGGGGTCACTCGCAATTTGGAGTTCTCGTTTATGACGGTGGACAAAGAAGGCATACCCGTACCCAAAACAGCTGCGGGTGCCCTGCTCTCGCTGGGAGCTTACCTCAAAGCAACAGAACCTCCAGCAGGAGACCCGCAAGCAGCCCTGCATCGTCAGCAAATCAAATCACTCGCACTCGCCGCACAGGCGCTGCAGCCTATCGTTCATCCTTCAGGAGGGACTCACGATCGTGACATAATCATCCCGCGCCGCGACGGCCGTGATCATAACAGCCGCAACCCTCGTAGGGATCGATCGCGAAGAGATTCGGGTCATCACCGATCTGGCAGTCACAAATCGAGAAGATCTGAAAGTAGCGACTCAGACTCCGAGCGTGATATCGGACTCTGCGGAGCTCCATGCTTTACCCGACGTATTCGCGAGTCACGGATGCCAAAGAAGTTCAGTTTAACATCGACACCAAAATTCAACTGCAAACAAGAGCCATCAGGCTGGTTGGAAGATTACAGACTAGCAGTCGCATGCCAGCGCGGCTCCACGACAACCGCAATGCAGTACATACAACCTATGCTCGAAGGCACAGCTCGCGACTGGCTCAAAGCGCTACCCGCATCTTCATATGACTCATGGGAACACTTCAGAGATGATTTCATCAAATACTTTGATCCGCTGTGTGAGCGACCAAAAACCTTTGAAGAACTAAGAGCCTGCGTGCAAAGGCCTGAGAATCACTCAGATCATACATAAGGCGATGGACTACCATCCGCAACTCTGTTGGCACAATATCCGAAGATAGGGCTATTGACGCCTTCACCCAAGGAATCGCAAGGAAGGACTTCAGGGAAGCACTTGGTTGGAAGAAGCCAACATCCATGGCTCAGCTCATGAAGATAGCGACTGAGTGGGCAGATGGCGAAGATTCAGTACGGCCCTCTCGAACAGGTTCTCCACACGACAACCACGAGGGTGGCAGTTGAGACCGTCAGGACAGCTACAGGGACGATCGCAGGCGCAAGCGCAAAAACCGCTACAATGATGATGATAGGTTAAACTTCGTCGCGGCTGGATTCTCTCAACCACGCGACAATCACGAACAAGGCGAAAGAAGAACTGACGATCGCCGCGACAGTCGAGACCGTGGCTCCGATGATCGCCGCGACAGTCGAGATCGCGACCAGCGAAGCGATAACTAAAAAAGGCAAGAATGGCGCAAACGCCCAGACCCTAAAGTCGATCGGTCAATCGAAGAAAAGTTGGATGATGATTGCAGGCTCCACTTGTTCAAGGGAGAAGACGGACAACTACGCTCCAATCACACGCTAAGGAACTGCAGGGAATTCGACCTACTGGCGGTCGACTACATGATGCGACTCAGACAGGCAAGCCCTGCACTCGGTCAACAAACTCCTGCGCCTGTTCCGCAGGCTCAGCCAGTTCCGGCGCTCACAGCTCCACCACAGCAGAACACAGGAGGACACATAGCAGGGGCCATACACCAAACGCCCCAGGTGCAAGAGAACTCATATCCCCAGACTCACGGGCAGATGAACATGATCCAGAAAGGCCGATCCTCCAACAGGCAGCAAAAGCTACATACTCGACAGGTCAATATGGCGGTCATAGCACCTCCAGCCGTGCCAGACTTCTTCAAAGGATCTGAGACTACGATCAGCTTCAGCCGTGAGGACCACCTGCCAGCAGTATACAGACCAGGGCATGCAGCCTTGGTACGCGACGCCCAAATTGGTGGGTACGGCATGACCAAGGTCTTCATGGACGGAGGAAGCGGCATAAATATCATATTCACGGATACACTCCGCAAAATGAACAAATCAGTCGAAAACCTGCCAAAATCCACAAACACCTTTCACGGTATTGTCCCAGGTAAAGCTATACTCCTAGAAGGCACAATACAACTCGACGTTACGTTCGGAGATCCAAGCCACTTCCGGACAGATCGATTGAGTTCAAGATCGTCGACTGGAAGTCACAGTACCATGCCATACTGGGGCATCCAACGTTCGCTCGGTTCATGGCAGTACCACATTACGCCTACCTCAAGATGAAGATACCGGGACCCAAAGGGGTCATCACAATCAATGGAAACTTCCAAAGGTCAGACGCGTGCGACCGCGACTTCAGCAAAATCTCGGAGATGTTTGGGATGGAGCAATCATTCGCCGACCTTGCACTCTCCAACGACCGCACACTCTTGCCAGAGCATAAGAAGCTAGCAGTCGATAGAGCATTCAGCGCAACAAACGACACAAGGACACATCAGGTGCACCCGACTGATCCGTCGAAGACAGTCAATGTGTCTTCGAGTCTAACTCCCACATAGGAAGGCGCGCTCGTCGAATTCCTCCGTGATAACTGGGATATATTTGCATGGTGTCCAGCCGACATGCTAGGTATTCCCAGGGAATTCGCCGAGCACTCTCTACAACTCTTTCCAGGAGCAAAGCCAGTCAAACAAACAATGCGTCGCGTCTCGGGACCCAAAAGAGACGCCATAGAAGCAGAAGTCGACAGATTACTAGCTGCAAAGTTCATCCAAGAAATCAAGAAGTCAGATTGGGTAGCCAACCCCGTCCTAGTAGAGAAGAAGAACTTCGACATCCTTCGGATGTGCGTAGATTTCACCGCTCTCAACAAATGCTGCCCAAAGGATCACTTCCCGTTGCCACGTATCGACCAGATCATCGACTCTACCGCCGGGTGCGCTCGACTGTCCTTCCTAGATGCGTACTCGGGGTATCATTAGATAAGGATGAAAGAGGAAGACGAAGAAAAAACAGCCTTCATAACCCCACTCGGGGTCTACTGCTATACCACAATGCCCTTCGGGCTGAAGAACGCAGGCGCAACATATCAGCGTATGATGCAGAACTGCCTTAAGGACCAAATCGAACGCAACGTCCAGGTCTACGTCGACGACATAGTAATAAAAACAAAAGAAGAAGATACGCTCCTCGCAGACTTGCGGGAGACATTTGCGAACCTTAAACATTTTCATATCAAGCTCAACCCCAAGAAGTGCACGTTCGGCGTTCCAGCCGGGCTCTTGGGTTACTTGGTCTCAGCTCGTGGAATCGAGGCAGACCCGGAGAAGATACAGCCATCCTCACAATGGAGAGACCCGCAAAGCTTCATGACGTACAAAAGCTCGCCGGTCGGGTGGCGGCACTCAGTCGATTCATCAGCAAACTAGGCGAAAAGGCGCTTCCACTATATCAGCTGATGAAGAAAGCCGACAAATTCGTGTGGACAGAAGAAGCTGAAGCAGCCTTCATCGACCTCAAGCGAATTCACACAAGACCTCCGATCCTGGTCGCACCACGGAGCAAGAACCGCTATATCTATACATCTCGGCCACCAATCGAGTGGTAAGTACCGTCCTGGTGGTTGAACGAAGGGAAGAGGGGCACGCCCAAAGCATACAGAGACCCGTCTACTACGTGAGTGAGGTTCTCTCAATATCAAAGCAGCGGTACCTGCATTATCAAAAGCTGGCATACGCCGTGTTCATGACTTCAAGAAAGCTGACGCACTACTTCACAGAGCACCCGATCACCGTCATCAGCAAATCGGCAATCGGTGACATCCTCACAAATCCCAATGCAACGGGAAGTGTCGCAAAATGGCTCATCGAGCTAGGACCAAGGGATATCAAATACGAACACCCAAAGGCAATCAAAGCACAAGTCTTACCTGACTTCACAACCGAGTGGATCGAAGCCCAGTTGCCAGGAGTACCCGATGTTTCCAACTCCTGGACCATGTACTTTGATGGATCCAAGAAGAACGAGGGTGCAGGCGCAGGCATCATACATCTCACCAAAAGGCGACAAGCTTCGCTATGTCTTACAGATGGATTTCGAGTTCCCATCAAATAACGAGGCTGAATACGAGGCCCTGATCCACGGCATGCGCATGGCCAAAGCCTTAGGATGCACTCGACTAATGATTTATGGTGACTCTAACTTGGTTGTGCAGCAAACAATGAAGGCCTGTGACGCCATAGCAGACAACATGATCGCATATCGCGACCTCTACAACATAATGGAGGGTAGCTTCGATGGCTGCGAGCTGCGACACATTGGAAGAGAAAGTAATGAAGAAGCAGACATGCTAGCCAACATTTTTTCCACCAAAGCACAAGTTCCACTGGTGTTTTTCTCGAACGGATCGAGCATAGGTCCATCAAACCAAAGCGATCATCTACTTCATAGACTGCTACAGGCAAAGGCAAAGCACCAAGCACAGAGGATCCACCAGTCGAAGTTCTCCTTGTTGAGCCAACTTGGACTCAACCTTTCCTGGCATACATACTCCGCAACGAGCTGCCAGAGGACATAACCGAGTCACGGCGTGTTACTCGACGATATAAAGCATACACCATCATCAACGGTGAGCTGTACAAACGTAGCGTGTCAGGTATGTTCCAAAGATGCATTGCATTCGAGGACGGCATAGCCATATTGCGAGATATTCATGCAGGTACTTGCGGGCATCATGCCAGCAGTCGGTCACTCGTAGCCAAAGCCTTCCGTGCAGGGTTTTACTGGCCTACAACGCTAAAGGACGCAGAGGATATAGTCAAAAAGTGCATCGGATGTCAAAAGTTCGCCAAGAAACCGCACGCACCCGCATCAGCATTGAAGACAATACCATTGGCTTGGCCTTTCGCCCAATGGGGCCTTGACATGGTTGGGCCACTCAAAAAATCTTCACATGGAGGACATACTCACCTACTGGTGGCAGTCGACAAGTTTACGAAGTGGATCGAAGCAGTCCTTATCACAAGCTCGACTGCGTCTACAGCAGTTAACTTCATAAAATCCATCATATATCGCTTTGGGGTTCCAAGCAGCATTATCACGGACAACGGCACAAACTTCACGGCTGAAGAATTCCGTTCCTTTTGCAAGGAACAGGACATCCAGCTCAACTACGCGTCGGTCGCACACCCGCAATCCAATGGTCAAGTCGAAAAGGCCAATGGGCTCGTGTGCAGCGGTATCCAAAACGACTCCTGGTGCCACTCAAAAGGGCCGCGGGTGCTTGGGTTGAAGAACTTCCATCAGTGCTCTGGAGCTTCCGCACAACCCCAAACGCTTCGACACAATTCACACCGTTCTTTATGGTGTACGGTGCAGAGGCAATACTGCCATCAGACGTAAGATTCAACGCACCAAGAGTTGAAGCATACAACGAGGAATACTCGGATGAGGCACTCGAAGATGCAGTCGACTTGCTAGAAGAAGCACGAAACACGGCCCTGGCCCGCACAGCTGTTTACCAGCAGGACCTCCACAACTATCATAGCCGTCGACTGCGTACAAGATCTTTCATGGTGGGAGACTTAGTACTTCGACTGAAGCAGAAGAAAGTGCACAAGCTTGCTTCCCCATGGGAAGGACCCTTCATCATTACAGAAGTCATTGGAGGTGGAGCCTACCGCCTGAAGCACGCGAAGACAGGAGAACTATCACATAATCCATGGAACGTGGCGCACCTGCGTCGCTTCTATGCTTAGTCTTCTTACTCGCCCATGTAATAGTGATGATCCCGAAGAGCAAGGCTTTGATACCTGCAAAAGTAAACGGGATTAGGTTGAGACTCCAAGTGCAGAGTGTATAGTAAGTGGAAGACAGTTTTCCCCACGAGGGGTGACTCGAGGGTTTAATATCGAACTCTCGGGGAATCTGAAGTGGTAGATTTATCTTCTTATCCTTCTTTTGGTTACCTACAAAACAAGGTTAGATGTTTTGGTCCTCAACCTCACCTGTGGTTGTCAAGCACAAGGTGTAAGAATGATATCAGGATAGTTATGCAATGCAAACAAGAAATAAATATGCAATGATGGTGGATGCAATGATAAATGATATTTTTGGGTTTTTGAATGATGTATGCAAGATGAAAAGTATTTTTGTATTTTCGGATTTAATGATGGCTGAAAATAGAAAAGTGGTATATGGTGTTGGAAAGGTGTTTCTTATGATTAAAAATGGACTGGGGTTCATGGTTTCACAAATGCACTCTCTCTTTATAAAGTGGTAGACAATGGAACACACAGTTAACATATGAGATTGCAACACAGGGTTTGATAACAAGTTACTTAGATATATGGGCATCACGTCCTAACATAGAGATCTTTTGGTTATTAACCTCTCTTATACTCCACCAAGATGCGAACTAAATCATAACACCTCAGTAATTAAGATAACTCAGAGTATAGCATTAAGTATCATGACATGAAGTGAAAATAAGAACATGCTAGATCTAGTCATGGAGTAGTGGCAATGGTCACGCCCACATCCCCGGTAGCATGGTATTTTAGTTTATCCCTAGTGAGGTAACAAAGTAAGGTAAAGATACCAAAGTGGATCGCAGAACTTTCTCTCACGTTCACTGCACTAGCCACCCCCCGTTACTCCAACTAATGCACACGTTCCCCCACACACGCTCTCATAAACATGCTTGATCAAAACAAGTAGACAAGAACGGGGTACATAATATGCATCTATACTCATAACTGAAACAAACATTGCAATCTCAAACATATATTAACTCATAAAGATCCACCACAAAGGTATTACAACGGTGACCGTAATCATGTTCAGCAGCTCATACGGTGCTAATTAGTGAAGCTCAAGAGAGGAGAGATACATAAGTTACTTCCACAAACCCATAGTCCAGAGGTGGACTACTCCCTCTTCATCATGGAGACGGTGGAGAAGTCGATGGAGAAGATGGAGACCACGCCGGCAGCGCCCCGCCGGAGTTTTCCCCCTCCAATCTGCAGCTCCTGATCTCCGTTTCGGTGTTTCTGTGTTTGTGCGGCGCTCCTTCCAGAGAACGTCGGGGGACCTTTTTTATAGGCGTTTTTAGGTCAAGACGATGTCGGTGGAGAAGATCGACGGCAACGGAGCCACGAGGCCCAAAGGGTGGGTCCCACGCGGCCACAGTACCTGGCCGCGTGGGCCCCCTCGTTTGGCCCTCGGCCTCCGTTTGCTCGCTTCCTTCGCCCACAGGTCTTCTTCCTTCCAAATATTGACGCCCGTAAATTTCCAGGTGATTTCGTTGACGTTTGGGTCCCTGAAACATTAAAATAAGAAAACGGGGTTTTCTGCCTGTGCAGGGTTAATTCCATAAAAATAGGAAATAAATGAATATTCCCAAAATCATTATAAAACATTGATATAACCCTTATATGATGCAAATATGATTGGAATATAAGCAATTAAAGTGCAAAGTTCATGTATGCATTTTACATGCATCAACATCCCCAAGCTTAATCCATGCTCGTCCTCGAGTATGAAGATGATAAAACTAACATGGACTTTGCAATTTAATACTTAACAATGATATCAAAGATGATTACTATTGCTACATATAGTCAAATGATTCATTCTTCAAAGGAGTAGCAATATGCAAATAGTTTATGAAGTGATATCAAGTATTCAAGACAAGGATGTTCATTGATAGTTCACAAAGTGTAACATGGTAGCAAGTAATATGGAACACATGTATGCATAATGATAAGTAGAACATCCTACAATGGTCATAGAGTGTAGATGAAAATCTGAATATGATAGGTGTACACTTTGGAAAGATGTATATGTGAGTAGAGGTAAAGCATGCATAAGTTTCATCCAACTTCCAAACTCTTCTACTTAAGTTAATGATTGCAATAAGGTATTCATTGGTGTCAAGCTCTCATTGCCCCTATCATAGCATCTTGAATGATTAAGGTTAAAGTGAAAGCAAATATGAGTAGTGTGCTTGATAAAGAATGGGTTGAATGTCTCATGCCCCTTGAATACAAGTACTTACACCATGTGTTACTCAACTTGGGAAACAAAGCAAGTTCAATTAAATATCATTGTAAGCATAATAGTATCATCAAGAGCGTCAACTGGGGTACCTCTTGTCCCAAGATATGGAACAAGCCCATATCAAAATGACAAGACAAACAAACAAAATGAACAATCTCAACACCCTTTTTATTTACCATTTGGAATAGTTTTTTATTGCAAGGTGTATCACAGAAGGTTCACCATAGTATGTAAGTAAATTTCCACCATGAATGATGCATGGCTTAGATTAGCGGCCCAGGCGTCTCTCTAACCATTTACACAAACTCATTTAAACTCACTCTATTTCCACATTTATTTCAACATGATAAGCATCCATAGACAAAAGCACATGATATCAACTAAATGAGATGAAGAGCGTGTTGAAAGCTTGCCATGTGACAGCACATATGGGCTAACTTCCAACCCAAAACATTCATCAAGCCACAAACATCATAATCTTAATCACAATGGGTCAAGTTTTATTATGCAAATAAAAGAACATTGTGCATCAAGTTCGTGAGAGCTATATAACCAATTTTTTCCATTGCAATCAATAACATAAACATTTTCATTCAGAGGTAAGATAACACAAACAACATGTTAAACATACTCGGAATAGCATAAAGCCAATAGGTAGATATGGTGGACTCACTGGAATAACTTTGGTTGAAGGTGTTGGAAACAAGTTTTTGCTTGTTGGAGTTTTTGGGCTAGCAAAAGGGAGAAAGTTGACCATCTAGATGCATGCATGAGTGTCCATAGAACTAACTAATCCATGTTAAACCAAGTAAATAACAATCAGCACCAAAACATGAATAAGTGATAGCTCTACAAAAAGAATTTGCAAACTATTACTCATAAACAAGCTCATGAATCATGCAACTATATGTATCATTAAAAATCAAGTCAAACATCCCTTTTCCCAATCTTATAAAAGCATCCAACATATTTCAACCCATATTTCCAGTAGCTCTCTCATATATAATTGATAGTGTGGTGGTCTCTCAAGACTCAAACAAAAACAAAAAACGACGCTCCAAGTTTATGCGATAAAGTGTTTCGATCGAAAAACAGAAGTTGGACGTGTGCAAACCGAGAGTGTGTAGGTCCAGCGGGGTTGTCTTCACATCCCCAAGCTTATGGTCTTCACCATCCTTGGATAGCTCTTGGTGCATCTCCTCCAATCCCTGTGAAAAAACTTCAAAACACCGTTTCTCCCATCTCTTTTCTGTGGGGTGCATTAATAGTGATAAACAAATAGGTTCCTTGCTGCATATAATCCTTGAACAAAAATTCATATGACATGTCCAGAAAGTGTATAATGTTGTATGCCTACTCATAAACTCAATTGGATCAAAAAGATTCAACTTAAAAGCTCAAAGCATGCATCAAACAAAATGGGACAGAATCTGTCCAGAAAAACAGCAGCAGCAAAACGTATTTTTCTACCCTACCAAACTTTCTCGAAAAATTCATGCATACAGAGGATGAAAAGTTGCAACTACAGTTCAAATATGAGCTCATTCGGAGTTACAGAATAAGAATTAAAAATCATACCGTGCACTGACTCGTGCAGGAATAAAATCTCCGAACGCTATAAGCAACTTTTTCAAACCAAAAAGGGTAAAACTTGGCACTTTATTAAAAACTCCAGAACCTAACTAGACACAAAATCTCTTGTTACAGCAAGAGGACACAAAGAAAAATCACACAAAAAATAACCGGGTTGCCTCCCGCAAAGCGCTTTCTTTATAGCCATATAGCTAGGCTTCTTACTTGTTGTTTTATTGTGGACGAAGCTCATGAGGGAGCTTGAACTTTGGTGGTTCCCTCTTCCTTGGAAAGTGTTCCATGCACTTCTTGTGTGGAAACTGAAACTTTACATTCCCTTCCTTTGAATCAATGATAGCACCTGTGGTACGAAGAAAAGGTCTTCCAAGAATAATAGGACTAGAGGTTTTATTCCCCATATCCATGATTAGAAAATCCACAGGCACAAAAGTCATATGTAACTCTACCATAACATCACTTACTTTTCCCAAAGCATGTTTAATAGAGTCATCAGCAAGTGCTAGTTCAATAGAGCATTTTTCAAGATTTTTCAATTCAAGCACTTCATATAGTTCTTTAGATAAAACAGAGACACTAGATCCTAGATCAAGTATGGCATGGTGTGTCTCTTTTCCAATAGTTACTAGTACCTTAGGTATCCACATATCCCCAAGCTTAGGTGGTATCATAGCCTCTTGGTTGTACCTAGCAATCTTTTCTTTCAAGACATGATTAGCAATATAAGAACCAAAACCTGCTTGGTTAGTGTTGATGGAAGGATCACTTGCAAATTTTTGTAAGATAGATATTAATTCATGCAAGCTACAATTTTCTAAGTCAAGCAAAGGATCCTTGACTTCATTAAGCATTTTAACTTCCTCAACTTTCTTTTCCAACTCAATCAGCATAAGAGATTCATCATGTTCAGTTTCTTTAGCTTCTTCTTTTAAACTACCAAGTTGAGACATGAGTGGCAACAAATATTCAGGGTAGTTCAATAATTCATCAAGAGTTTCCTCCAAAGTAAGAGGAACATTTTCAGCAATGTTAACAGAATTCATTCCAACCACAGGTGATGCTTGTGGTTTCCCTGCAGACATACTCAATAAAGTGGCTTGATTATCAGCTAGTTTAGACAAAGCTTTGTCTAGTCCTGCAGCTTGGAGTTGTAAGCCTTTAATATCAGAACTAATAGAAGCAACAGACTTATTCAACTCTTGTATCATGGTATTATGACTAGCAACTTGTTCCATGAGAATTTTGTTAGCCTCAGAATTATCATTGCGTGATAACATAGGCTTCCAATTATTATCATTAGCATTAGGATATGGAACAAAAGGACGATTGTTGGGAACATATGGGGGTTTATTATAAGAGTTATAATTGTTGTTACCATACCCATTATTACCATAGTTCCTAATGAAGTTGACATCAATATTTTCAGAATTGTTTCCAACTAGTTCTTGCAAAGGAACATTTTCAACACTAGGTTTATTAAGCAAAGCAAGAATAGTATCCATTTTAGATGACAAATCAGAGTTCACTTTCTTAGAAGGATTAGGTGCCCTATCAGTATGCCATTGACTATAGTTTTGTAAAATGCTTTCCAATATATTTTTAGCTTCTACTATAGTCTTACTCATAAAAGCACCTCCAGCAGCAGAATCAAGTATGTTTCTAGACATGTAGTTTAAACCATTGTAGAAAGAGTGTAATATGGTCCATTCATTAACTCCATGTGAGGGACAAGTTCTAAGCATAAGTTTTATCCTATCCCAAGCCATAGCAACATGTTCATTTTCATTTTGCCTAAAAGAAAGGATGTTGTTTCTATTTTGCAAAATTTTAACAGGGGGATAATATTTCTTAATGAAAGCTTCTTTTAGATCATCCCAAGAATTAATACTACCAGATGGCAAGGAATGCAACCACTCTTTAGCTTTTCCTCTAAGTGAAAAAGGAAATAACTTCAGTTTTAGGATATCACTTTCCACATTTTTAAACTTTTGCATGTCACATATTTCAACAAAGTCATGAAGATGCATAGAGGCATCCTCCATAGCACTACCACCAAATTGTTCCCTAGTTATCAAGTTCAACAAACTAGGACTTACTTCATAACTCTCAGCATTTATCTTAGGTGTGGCAATAGCTCTCGTGATAAATTGATCATTAGGAGTGTTTGTGTAGTCACACACTTAGTTCTTTCTCCCATTTTAGCAAGTTTTTTTGGTATTTTTAATTTTTTATGCAAAACTGAAATAAATATGATATGATATGCAATGACACTAACAAAACAAATAAATTGCTTTGTAAGTAAAGATGGATAAGATGGTGCTCACGTAGGTGCAACCTCCCCAAGCTTAGGTGTTAGCACAAGTTGGTGACGTTGACTTTGTTGTGAGATGAATGCGATGATGCACACCCTTGGATAAATCTCTCAGCTACGATTCCCCGGCAACGGCGCCAGAAAACGTCTTGATGATCCCGAAGAGCAAGTTTGATACCTGCAAAATAAACGGGATTAGGTTGAGACTCCAAGTGCAGAGTGTATAGTAAGTGGAAGACAGTTTTCCCCACGAGGGGTGACTCGAGGGTTTAATATCGAACTCTCGGGGAATCTGAAGTGGTAGATTTATCTTCTTATCCTTCTTTTGGTTACCTACAAAACAAGGTTAGATGTTTTGGTCCTCAACCTCACCTGTGGTTGTCAAGCACAAGGTGTAAGAATGATATCAGGATAGTTATGCAATGCAAACAAGAAATAAATATGCAATGATGGTGGATGCAATGATAAATGATATTTTTGGGTTTTTGAATGATGTATGCAAGATGAAAAGTATTTTTGTATTTTCGGATTTAATGATGGCTGAAAATAGAAAAGTGGTATATGGTGTTGGAAAGGTGTTTCTTATGATTAAAAATGGACTGGGGTTCATGGTTTCACAAATGCACTCTCTCTTTATAAAGTGGTAGACAATGGAACACACACAGTTAACATATGAGATTGCAACACAGGGTTTGATAACAAGTTACTTAGATATATGGGCATCACGTCCTAACATAGAGATCTTTTGGTTATTAACCTCTCTTATACTCCACCAAGATGCGAACTAAATCATAACACCTCAGTAATTAAGATAACTCAGAGTATAGCATTAAGTATCATGACATGAAGTGAAAATAAGAACATGCTAGATCTAGTCATGGAGTAGTGGCAATGGTCACGCCCACATCCCCGGTAGCATGGTATTTTAGTTTATCCCTAGTGAGGTAACAAAGTAAGGTAAAGATACCAAAGTGGATCGCAGAACTTTCTCTCACGTTCACTGCACTAGCCACCCCCCGTTACTCCAACTAATGCACACGTTCCCCCACACACGCTCTCATAAACATGCTTGATCAAAACAAGTAGACAAGAACGGGGTACATAATATGCATCTATACTCATAACTGAAACAAACATTGCAATCTCAAACATATATTAACTCATAAAGATCCACCACAAAGGTATTACAACGGTGACCGTAATCATGTTCAGCAGCTCATACGGTGCTAATTAGTGAAGCTCAAGAGAGGAGAGATACATAAGTTACTTCCACAAACCCATAGTCCAGAGGTGGACTACTCCCTCTTCATCATGGAGACGGTGGAGAAGTCGATGGAGAAGATGGAGACCACGCCGGCAGCGCCCCGCCGGAGTTTTCCCCCTCCAATCTGCAGCTCCTGATCTCCGTTTCGGTGTTTCTGTGTTTGTGCGGCGCTCCTTCCAGAGAACGTCGGGGGACCTTTTTTATAGGCGTTTTTAGGTCAAGACGATGTCGGTGGAGAAGATCGAGGCAACGGAGCCACGAGGCCCAAACGGGTGGGTCCCACGCGGCTACAGTACCTGGCCGCGTGGGCCCCCCGTTTGGCCCTCGGCCTCCGTTTGCTCGCTTCCTTCGCCCACAGGTCTTCTTCCTTCCAAATATTGACGCCCGTAAATTTCCAGGTGATTTCGTTGACGTTTGGGTCCCTGAAACATTAAAATAAGAAAACGGGGTTTTCTGCCTGTGCAGGGTTAATTCCATAAAAATAGGAAATAAATGAATATTCCCAAAATCATTATAAAACATTGATATAACCCTTATATGATGCAAATATGATTGGAATATAAGCAATTAAAGTGCAAAGTTCATGTATGCATTTTACATGCATCAAATAGCGCATAATGTCAAAAGACCAGCAGGTTTCAGACGCACTCTTTTCCTTACCAGGGTACCTGAGGGGACTGGAAGGGTTTTAATGAGGCGGCTTGCTGGTCAAATACAGAAGTTGGAATAAACGATAATGTTCCTCCGTATTTCCTTGGCATATTTTACTTCGTTCCACTCGAATGCTCGAGTTACGAATCGCAACACATTACACTTCGCATAACATATCATCCCAGCAACATCCGATCACTCGGGGGCTGCGTCATAAAAGTTATCTCATACAAGTGTTATAAACACAATCCCACTCGATATGCTCGGGGGCTGGGAGTTCATAAGATTACAAAGTAAATCATTACATACAACCCCACTCGATATGCTTGGGGGCCGGGCGTTCATCAATTTACAAAGTAACTCATTACATACAACCCCACTCGACGGACTCGGGGGCTGCACAAACATGATTACTCATAACATGTACAAATAACAAAATCATACTCGGGGGCTTCCCCTTTACAGAACAAACATATCTACAGAAATTCTTACTATACAAGTTCGTCCTTAATGGGCAAAACAGGACCCATAAGTTGAGCCTGACATCGCTCAATTAGCAGCTCTACAGAAGCCTTCGTGCCCTCCAGATCTTCCTGGGTTAGAACCACCCCAGCGGCGGGTGTTGGAAGCACAAGGTTTGGTCGTCGACTTCGCACATATGCCATCACAGCATTGGCACCAAGCACAAGCTTTTGGGTCAATACTTCGCGGAGTGGGTTTGATTGGCGAAAAAGATCAACCAAGGCATGAATCCCTTGGGGTTGCGGCCCAGTGGGAAACAAGGTCTGGTTGATGCGCATAAATGCAGTCCTGCATGTTTCGAGCAGAAGAGCGTTCCGCCACACCCGATCCTTCAGAGTGGCGAGGTTTTTCGGCCGATATCAATCAAGCCAAAAATGTTGATGCCCAGTCGTAGGGTTGTCGGCAACATTATTTAAGCATTGCTCAACGCGTTCTTGCTCGGCCTGGAAGTCAGGAACGAAGCCTGCAAAGTGCAAGTCGAGTAAACCAAAGTAGGTGGCAGCATTCATAAAACAGAGCAAGAATCATGCTCACAGTCGAGTTGCCTGTTTATAAGTTCCATCTCTCCAAGCACATAATCTTCTTGTTGAGTGGCTAAAGCTGGTCTTGCTCTAAGCCTGTCCAGTTCACCCTGAACAGTCTTTAAATCATGCTCTAGCTTCGCCACCCGTTGCTTCATATATCTCATCACAACGGTGTCATTCGCCGTCCGAGCTCGCGATCGAGTAGCACGGCGCGGCTGCGATGGACCAGCCGATGTACTGGGTTCTTGTGGCTGGACAAAGCAGTACAGCAGAAATTTCAACAACAAAGGAAGGAATCCAGTACATACATAAGCTGAGACACAAATATTACATAAACGTCTTGTGCAAGTATTCAAAAGCAAAAGCATCCATTTTGGCAAAAGCACACACACGAGTGTGATTTTAAAGCATAAATTACAAAGTTCATAATCAGATCGACTAGCCTAGACTTGCGAAACAGATTCCGACCTAGCCCTACGGGTACAGGCAGCAAGTTCGGCTACTCGACGATCCATGGCGGAAATACAAATGTTCGCCAGACGATTGGCTGTTTCGCTCACACCCTTCAGGGAGACTAGCCTCCCATCTGGCTTCCGGGGGAAGTCAGATAAGGCCTTCTCGTAGTCAGCCTCTATTCCGTGACCCATAAGGAGCTTGAGGGTGGACTCTGAGCCGCGTACCGTGAGGGTGCGAGTGAAGTTGGCCATGGTTGAAGTCCCTGGACCGAAGGTGTTGGCTAACTGGTCTACGGTCGACGTCACTTATGCGGACGGGAAGACTTCCTTGTGCACAGCGCCAAGAGTACTCGCAGACTTGGCGAGTGTTTCCTGGGCTTGAATAACCATGTCATCCAAATCTTGTGACGCCCCAAAATCGGTACTATGTAGATTTTAGCGATCCCGCCAAAATCCGCATAATAACGATCTTAGGTCGCCCACCAGACATAACGTGCACGCCGAAACATGCGCGTTATGTGGGTGGGATTGTGATAACATTACAACAGTTCACGAAAGAATCCACAACAACAAAAGAAGGAGAATATATACAAGAACGACTCAAACGAGTCACGAAACAACTGATACATTACAAAGATACAAGGCACAGCGAAAGCAAAATAGCGTCCGACTACGGACAAGATACAAATTGGACTAAGAGTCCTGAAGATAACCATGGCGTCCATATCCCTGCCCAGGCCGACCCAGAGGGATACCCAAGCTAACGTCGTCAGACTTCAAACCTGTTGACTGCACAAAAGAGTACAGCCCAAAGATGGGTCAGGCACAACCGCCTGGCAAGCAATGCTCACAAGATACCAACACAAAGGCTACCAAAGTATAAAGGAAGGTGGACTGAGCGGCAGCAGCAGCACTAAACAACCTATAGGGACACTCTACAACTTCCGGCTAAAAGAGAGAGATAAGAGAGCGCGACCAAACCAACTAGATTCTAACACCAAGCATAACACTTCCCAGATTCACCCCCTCAACCAAGTATGAGGAAGCAATCGAGGGAAACTCACGCAGTTGTCAAATTTTAGTTACATCTTATTGTGAAAGTAAGTCTAACTTACTAGTCAAGTTAATTAGAATCATTAGGTGTAAGTTGTTTATGATCTTGTTAGCCAGCATCCGATCCAAGTTGTCCATAACCGCGGACTCGGCTTCTCGAAAAGATTTAACCCTGCAGGGGTGCACTACTGTTAAGCCACACACACGTTCAACCCTTAATGCCCATGAGTAACACACTTCCGTCGGTGTGTCGGCAGGATGTCGCGATAAGACGTTTTCTCTTCACTACCAACAAGTCCAGGGAGCCACCCATCTGAGTTGTTACCCGCGTCCAGAGTCCGGCCGATACCTCCGTAGCGGACTCAATCGTTTGCGTCTACGCACTAGGTGGAACAGACCACAGTAGGAAAGGTCCACTTCGTGTCGTACCGCACCTATATGTCCCCCCATATCATCGAACCTCTCATCATCAGTAACATGCACATGCATATGAGCAAATGAAAAGCCCGAACTAGTTGTGGCTCCTGGACAAGCTGATAGATCCGGTACTAAGTCGAGGGGGTTCCCATGGACCCCACATGTGGATAGTGCGCTCGTACTTGGATAAGAGGACAAGAACTGAGTTCCTAGGGCGACACTTAGCAGAACAAAACACCAACGCATTGGCCTTCCACCGGGTGCCTTATCATTTAGTTCATTTCCCACAAACATTATCATTATTTTAAGTAAAGTGAACCAGGCTATCATACTAAGCAGGTGATACAAAAGAAAGACCGACTCGCAACAACAAACCTAAGCATGCAGCTACGACTCGCAAGGCCAACAGGTAAACAAGCAACAAGGTAATAGGATGTGGGGATAAGGCTGTATATGTCTGCAAGGTAAACATGTATATAGGATCGAGACACAAGCATCGTAACATAAGGATAGCAATAGATCAACGGCAAAAATGGAAGACAATGTAATGGTAGCAAGTGAGCAAAGCTTGCCTGGACACACGGTAGGGGTAGCAGAACTTGTCGTTGCTCACATCATCTCAACGTCTTAACCGCGAAGAAGCAACAAACACTGGAAAGCGCAAATGATGCAACACTTACTACTACGACAAAAGATCCAGCATGTTCATGATATGATGCATGACATGACAAGATGCAACTTAAGTCAACTTAAGCGGAACCGGGATTCCGATAATTAATATTAAGGTTCAAGTTATTTATCTAACCATCAAATTAAATGTTGATTAGCATGTGAGACAGGGCATGGGTGAGCTACACAAAATTAAATGGAATTGGGACAATCTTTATATTATTATCCCACACATTCCATATTTAATTATTTAGATGTTTAAGCAAAAGACCACTAATAAACAAGCTAGATGATGCAAACATGATCATGGATGACATATTAATGTTCATTGCATTTTCCTGATCAAAATAGACATATAACTTGTATTAATTGGGTTTATAACATAGAAGATATAGTATATACAAGATTTAAACATTTTCTAGAGAAGAAAAAGAATAGATAGAGAGGAAAAAGAATTGCGCTGGAGAGGATTCGAACTTGGGCCTCCTGGGATGTGGATCGAGTGCACAGCCACTGGGCTACTCCGGTGGGTGTGACAGGATAGAGAGGCCACCGAATAAGGAGTGTGGCAGCCACGTTAACTGAACCCGAAACTGAAAAGCTTCAGATTTTTCTGTAGCCAGCGACGGCGGCGAACTGCAGCGGTGTCGCGCGATGCACGCGGGGTGCAGGGATGGTCCTGGAGGATGGGGGTATTGCGCGAGTGCGCTGGAGAGCTGCACGGGGTGCGGGGAAGGCGATCAGGAGCCCAAAGGCAAGAGCTTCAGCTCCCCGCCATGGCGGACGAGCACGGATGGATGGTGAAGCTCGACGGCGAGAGCACCCAGAGCAAGAGGGGGAAGGGGAAGATGTCCAGGAGGACGGGAGGCTCACCAAGAGGCTGCGGTTGTCGTGGTTGTGCAGCCCGCGGACGACGGCAACGGGAAGTAGTGGAAGAAGTTCGTGGCCTTGGCGCTCCCGCGGACGGTCGGCATCGAAGAAGACGAGGTTGCTGCGGCTGTCCTGGGGCTCTTCCGGCTCCCGTTCTTGGCGACGAAGATGGAGCACAGTGGCGTGGATCTCCGGGACATGGCGGCCTTGCTTGGGAAGCGCGGGATGACGGGGACGTGGACTGCGTGTGCACGGCCGGAGAGGAGGAAGAGGATGTGTTCGTCGGCCGTAGTCGATCCTGCTCCAGATCCTTGCGTGTAGAGGAAGCAGGCGTTGTTGCGGTCCAGATCGTGGCGGAAGTAGTTGAAGAAGGTGACGGGAGCGACGGCAGCCTTTGATGCTTCAAGCGCCAGCCATGGCGTCGGTTTCACGGAAGAGGAGAAGAAAGGGGAGACGGGGAGAGATGGTGGCGGCGCTAGAGGGAGAAAGGAGGAGAGGATTAGGGTTAGGGGAGGCACCAGAGGGAGGCTTTATGGAGGGGGAAAAGGAGGGGAGGCTGGTGGTGGAGGAGCGGCACGCCATGTGCGTGCTCTTCTCCGGTACGGAAGAAGACAGCGACAGTAGGGAGACGGGCTGGAGTTGGGCCGGCTACTGAAGGGAAGAAAGCCAGATTGGTGCATCCTTGGCCCACGTAGGAATTTCGGGAATTTCTCCAATTCCAGGAAAAAAGAGAGATAAAGATGTGATAGAAAAAGAGGGAAAAAGAAATTAGATAAGAGAGGAATAGGAGAGGCAAGACTTTTACAAAATAATTTACAAAACTTTAATTTTGATTTGAAATAGTTTTGCAATTATTCCCAAATACTATTTTGGTTTTATTAAAATAGAAAGAGAGGGAGAAAGATTTATTATTTGCCAAAACTAAAATAGGGTTTGCCAAAATAATATTTTTAGTTCTTTAGCAAAACATGCAAGGTGATAAAATGCATGATGCCATGATGATGCAAAAAGAAAAACAAACAAAACTAATTGGGGAAAACTCCCGGGGCATTACAAACGACACCACTAACAAGGGATAGCGACCCCGCGATCCACCCCAAGACAACAGGAAGAGAGGGATAAACTATCGAGTCTTCGTGCTCCATGTTGATCTTCTCGACACCACTAACAAGAGATTGTAACTCCACCTTCAACTTGTCGACACCACTAACAAGAGATTGTTGCTCAACTCGAAGGCGACTTTCAAAGATCGAACCTAATAGGTTGAAGGCAAGAGTTCGTCCTCCCACGTTGGATCCTATAACTTTGAAAGATGGGTAAGAGAGGAGACTCCAAAACAAATAAGATAAGAGGAGGAGTAGAATAGAGGTAAGGAGTAAACAAGAATCCTATTGAGATATTTCCAAAAGTAGTTTAGCCAAAATAGTTTTTGACAGTCTACAAACAATGACTGTTAGCGAGGTTATCCTACAGGCTTTGCGGACCCGCTGCTTTGATAACCATTTGTATCGAAACAACCTAGGGTTTCGGAACCAGAGCTCTGATACCACTTTGTGACGCCCCAAAATCGATACTATGTAGATTTAAGCGATCCCACCAGAATCCGCATAATAACGATTTTAGGTCGCCCACCAGACATAACGTGCACGCCGAAACATGCACGTTATGTGGGTGGAATTGTGATAACGTTACAACAGTTCACGAAAGAATCCACAACAACAAAAGAGGAGAATATATACAAGAACGACTCAAACGAGTCACGAAACAACTGATACATTACAAAGATACAAGGCACAGCGAAAGCAAAATAGCGTCCGACTACGGACAAGATACAAATTGGACTAAGAGTCCTGAAGATAACCATGGCGTCCATATCCCTGCCCAGGCCGAGCCGGAGGGATACCCATGCTAACGTCGTCAGACTTCAAACCTGTTGACTGCACAAAAGAGTAGAGCCCAAAGATGGGTCAGGCACAACCGCCTGGCAAGCAATGCTCACAAGATACCAACACAAAGGCTACCAAAGTATAAAGGAAGGTGGACTGAGCGCAGCAGCAGCACTAAACAACCTATAGGGACACTCTACAACTTCCGGCTAAAAGAGAGAGATAAGAGAGCGCGACCAAACCAACTAGATTCTAACACCAAGCATAACACTTCCCAGATTCACCCCCTCAACCAAGTATGAGGAAGCAATCGTGGGAAACTCACGCAGTTGTCAAATTTTAGTTACATCTTATTGTGAAAGTAAGTCTAACTTACAAGTCAAGTTAATTAGAATCATTAGGTGTAAGTTGTTTATGATCTTGTTAGCCAGCATCCGATCCAAGTTGTCCATAACCGCGGACTCGGCTTCTCGAAAAGATTTAACCCTGCAGGAGTGCACTACTGTTAAGCCACACGCACGTTCAACCCTTAATGCCCATGAGTAACACACTTCCGTCGGTGTGTCGGCAGGATGTCGCGACAAGACGTTTTCTCTTCACTACCAACAAGTCCAGGGAGCCACCCATCTGAGTTGTTACCCGCGTCCAGAGTCCGGCCGATACCTCCGTAGCGGACTCAATCGTTTGCGTCTACGCACTAGGTGGAACAGACCACAGTAGGAAAGGTCCACTTCGTGTTGTACCGCACCTATATGTCCCCCCATATCATCGAACCTCTCATCATCAGTAACATGCACATGCATATGAGCAAATGGAAAGCCCGAACTAGTTGTGGCTCCTGGACAAGCTGATAGATCCGGTACTAAGTCGAGGGGGTTCCCATGGACCCCACATGTGGATAGTGCGCTCGTACTTGGATAAGAGGACAAGAACTGAGTTCCTAGGGCGACACTTAGCAGAACAAAACACCAACGCATTGGCCTTCCACCGGGTGCCTTATCATTTAGTTCATTTCCCACAAACATTATCATTATTTTAAGTAAAGTGAACCAGGCTATCATACTAAGCAGGTGATACAAAAGAAAGACCGACTCGCAACAACAAACCTAAGCATGCAGCTACGACTCGCAAGGCCAACAGGTAAACAAGCAACAAGGTAATAGGATGTGGGGATAAGGCTGTATATGTCTGCAAGGTAAACATGTATATAGGATCGAGACACAAGCATCGTAACATAAGGATAGCAATAGATCAACGGCAAAAATGGAAGACAATGTAATGGTAGCAAGTGAGCAAAGCTTGCCTGGACACACGGTAGGGGTAGCAGAACTTGTCGTTGCTCACATCATCTCAATGTCTTAACCGCGAAGAAGCAACAAACACTGGAAAGCGCAAAGATGCAACACTTACTACTACGACAAAAGATCCAGCATGTTCATGATATGATGCATGACATGACAAGATGCAACTTAAGTCAACTTAAGCGGAACCGGGATTCCGATAATTAATATTAAGGTTCAAGTTATTTATCTAACCATCAAATTAAATGTTGATTAGCATGTGAGACAGGACATGGGTGAGCTACACAAAATTAAATGGAATTGGGACAATCTTTATATTATTATCCCACACATTCCATATTTAATTATTTAGATGTTTATGCAAAAGACCACTAATAAACAAGCTAGATGATGCAAACATGATCATGGATGACATATTAATGTTCATTGCATTTTCCTGATCAAAATAGACATATAACTTGTATTAATTGGGTTTATAACATAGAAGATATAGTATATACAAGATTTAAACATTTTCTAGAAAAGAAAAAGAATAGACAGGGAGGAAAAAGAATTGCGCTGGAGAGGATTCGAACTTGGGCCTCCTGGGATGTGGATCGAGTGCACAGCCACTGGGCTACTCCGGTGGGTGTGACAGGATAGAGAGGCCACCGAATAAGGAGTGTGGCAGCCACGTTAACTGAACCCGAAACTGAAAAGCTTCAGATTTTTCTGTAGCCAGCGACGGCGGCGAACTGCAGCGGTGTCGCGCGATGCACGCGGGGTGCAGGGATGGTCCTGGAGGATGGGGGTATTGCGCGAGTGCGCTGGAGAGCTGCACGGGGTGCGGGGAAGGCGATCAGGAGCCCAAAGGCAAGAGCTTCAGCTCCCCGCCATGGCGGACGAGCACGGATGGATGGTGAAGCTCGACGGCGAGAGCACCCAGAGCAAGAGGGGGAAGGGGAAGATGTCCAGGAGGACGGGAGGCTCACCAAGAGGCTGTGGTTGTCGTGGTTGTGCAGCCCGCGGACGACGGCAGCGGGAAGTAGTGGAAGAAGTTCGTGGCCTTGGCGCTCCCGCGGACGGTCGGCATCGAAGAAGACGAGGTTGCTGCGGCTGTCCTGGGGCTCTTCCGGCTCCCGTTCTTGGCGACGAAGATGGAGCACAGTGGCGTGGATCTCCGGGACATGGCAGCCTTGCTTGGGAAGCGCGGGATGACGGGGACGTGGACTGCGTGTGCACGGCCGGAGAGGAGGAAGAGGATGTGTTCGTCGGCCGTAGTCGATCCTGCTCCAGATCCTTGCGTGTAGAGGAAGCAGGCGTTGTTGCGGTCCAGATCGTGGCGGAAGTAGTTGAAGAAGGTGACGGGAGCGACGGCAGCCTTTGATGCTTCAAGCGCCAGCCATGGCGTCGGTTTCACGGAAGAGGAGAAGAAAGGGGAGACGGGGAGAGATGGTGGCGGCGCTAGAGGGAGAAAGGAGGAGAGGATTAGGGTTAGGGGAGGCACCAGAGGGAGGCTTTATGGAGGGGGAAAAGGAGGGGAAGGCTGGTGGTGGAGGAGCGGCACGCCATGTGCGTGCTCTTCTCCGGTACGGAAGAAGACAGCGACAGTAGGGAGACGGGCTGGAGTTGGGCCGGCTACTGAAGGGAAGAAAGCCAGATTGGTGCATCCTTGGCCCACGTAGGAATTTCGGGAATTTCTCCAATTCCAGGAAAAAAAGAGAGATAAAGATGTGATAGAAAAAGAGGGAAAAAGAAATTAGATAAGAGAGGAATAGGAGAGGCAAGACTTTTACAAAATAATTTACAAAACTTTAATTTTGATTTGAAATAGTTTTGCAATTATTCCCAAATACTATTTTGGTTTTATTAAAATAGAAAGAGAGGAGAAAGATTTATTATTTGCCAAAACTAAAATAGGGTTTGCCAAAATAATATTTTTAGTTCTTTAGCAAAACATGCAAGGTGATAAAATGCATGATGCCATGATGATGCAAAAAGAAAAACAAACAAAACTAATTGGGGAAAACTCCCGGGGCATTACAAATCTCCCATAGCTTGATCGAATGACGGGTTGTCACCCGACACACCAGCAGACGCTGACGCGCCAATTGTACCTTCAACAATCAAAGAGCGTAGCAAACTCTTAATCACAATATGAACAAATCAAAGTTGGTGAAAAAGCACAAGGGACATCTCCCACTAACCTCCCATAACTTGAGCAAGGCTTGAAAGTCGCTCAGCATGCTCCTTTTCGCGTGCAGCAAAGGAGTCTTGGGTCTTCTTTAACTCGGTCTCTCGAGTGGCAAGTGCTTTCTCAAGCTCTTTAACTCGATCCTCGGCGAGGTTTTATCACCTGAGTCACGCAAGCATAGATCAAGATAAGCAAAAATTGAAACCGTCAGCGAAAAAGCTTCGACTGCAGCAAAGTAAAATTACTTACGAGTAAGCTGCTCCACATCAGAACGAAGAGTGTCTCTCTCTCGCTCTATTTGGAGATAAGCTTTTCCCGATTCCACCATTGTGTGGAAGAAGGGCTGCAAAGCATATAACATGCGTCTCAGTCAAGCAAAAGAGGCCTACATTCAGAACACTTAGCACATGAAAATACTTACGTGGGTCGTCCAGGATGAAGGTTCTAGGGTAATGATCCCGGTATCCGGAGCCGCTACACCTGAAGTGTCGCCCGCCTCGCCGGGAGTGGTCACGGCAGTAACCTCGGGTGTAGTCTTTAGAGCTTCAGGAATCACCGTTTTCACAACTGGAGAAGCAGGAAGTTCCCTGTTCTCAGTGCTACAAAACAGTAGCGGCAGCATAAGGGAACGCCATCAAAATTCTAATTAAAGCATAAGTCGCAACGCTTACCTGATTGGCTCATCCTCATCAGTGTCGGGTTCATCATACACTGGCCTCCAAAGGGACGAGCCCCACTCGACGAAGTTGGAAGGCGTGAAGCAAGAGGGGATACTTGCAGGGGAGCGTGCTGCAGCGAAGCACCCGAATCCCCGTCATCCTTCACGTTGTCAGTCTTCGAGTGCGAACTCGCAGTCGAAGTCACAACCTTCACCAGGCGCCGACGCTTGGTCACAGGAGCAGGAGCTTCGGGTGGCGGCACGTCGTCTTCCTGAACCTTGTCAACTTCTTCTTCTTCAACTTCTTCGGCGTTGGAGGTATTAGCAGAAGGGAGAGAAGACTCGACTGCCTTCGGGTCCTCTTCTAGCAGCTCCACTTCAAAAGTAGGGCCAGTCTCCGGCAGTGGAGGGAGAGTGGAGACACTCGAGTGGCCCTGCACATAAAAGTAACCGCACATCCAGAAAATTACAGATGTGAAAGGTAACAAATGGCACAAAATCAAAACTTGTCAACAAGACAGAAGGTACATTTACCTCAGGCAAAGGATTGTCAGCTCCGTACGGGTTGACTGGGCAGTCGACATTGCAAGGGTCCGAAACCTTGATGCATGTAATTGACCTTATGTGGGACAGCAGCTCATTCCTGGATAGCTCGTCTGGGCTCATCCGGCTTTCGTCGAGTGCTCCCTCATATTGCCACAACGGGAGGGCACGGGCACGGAGAGGCCATACTCGACGCTTGATAAACGTAGCCATCAGGTGCACACCCGTGATTCTACCCAGCAGACCCGCAACGCTGTCCAAAAGAGGCGCCGCCTCCTTCTTTTCTGCAGCTGACAAAGGGTGGGCCCAGGCTTTGGTCTTCGTGAGTGCCCTGCCAGTAGAAAAGGCGGGCACGTTCCCTGGCTCAACGCAGACATAAAACCAGTCTTTCCTCCAGCCTTGTGCGGAGTCAACTGGCTTCAGGTCAAAATACTTGGTGTCGCTTCGTACTTCGACACCGAATCCACCCACAGGGTAAGCGGGGCCACCTCCCACATTGGGACGCACAAGAAAAATCGATCTCCACAAGGCCCAGCTAGGGGAAACTCCCAGAAAGCACTCACAGAGCGTGATGAAACACGCAATGTGAATAAAACCGTGCGGGGTGAAATCATGGATTTGCACCCCGTAGGCATATAGAAGACCCCGAACAAAATCATGCAACGGGAGTCCAAAACCCTGAGGGAGAAACTCAGCAAAACAAATGCACTCATCCTCGCGTGGTTCAGGAGGTACCTGCTTCGGAGATGGCGCGCGGCAATCTAGCTGGTCTTGGGGAGGCAGCAGGCCACTCTCGCGAAGCACGGCGAGGTGGGAATCCTTCATGGAGGATTTTGGCTAGTCCCCGCTGCCCTTCTTCAGGCCAGCGGCGGAAGCAGAGGCGTCAGTAGCACTCTTTTTTCCCCTCTTCGAGCCACCGTCGGTGGCGGAGGCCATTGCCGCAGCAGTGCGCTTCGAGGCCATGGCTTTGGGGGTGGGAGCAGTGAAGGCAAAGATTATGGGCGCAGGACAATGGCGGCAGGGACACGCGAGCAGAGAGGAGGCAGGAGCAGAGGAGGAAGAATGCTAGGTAAAAAACCCTGCCGGCGCATCCCTCGCTATTTACTGCGCATCGCAAAGGAATCACAGCCGTTCTCATGAGAATGGGCAAATCTGGCCGTACACGTGGCAAACACGGAGCGCAACCGTCGTGGCCCACGCCGCCCACTACGCACGTAAAAAGAGGAAGTTATCATCACACAGCGGAAATTTCGCCACGTCTGGTCAAATCAAAACTGAAGCGGCGTCCTCTGTGGTCAAACTCTGACTGTGGGCCACACCGATGCGTCTTGTCAAAGCTCTGCTTGCACGCCAAAGATGTCATGCGTGATGTCATTCCCAAGATAACCGTTGAACAAAATCGCTACTCGACATACAATTCGACTGGCAAAGCAAAAAAATTCTTCGACTAACATATGCAGGAAAAAAATAATTTGAGATTATCCTCAATTGCAAGCAATAAAGCACAATCTCGGGGGCTACTCCCATCGGGAGCGCTGTCGCGCACCCGATAGATTAAAAGCAAAAACAGCACTCGATTAAAGACTCGACTCAGCTATTTTCATAAATTCATAAAATTCCCGAGTTATGTCAATCGCGAACATCTCGGATGCTGCATGCATAATTGCAAAGTTAAGACCCGCCGATCTATGGAGCTGGGCTAAGGACCACTCCAGCAGTATTAACCCTTAAAATTTCCGTGTCAGCAGACATGATGAAAAATCCGGACGGACGCGTTAGGTATCAAAGTTAAAACTGCAGAACGGTTCAGTAAGACCTCAACGGCCTGAGTCGAGTCTGTCCAGTATGTTCCAGGTTCGAGTCCGGGGACTCGAGTCTGATTGAAGGCTAGTATGGTTTTACCCGAATGTGTAGTTAACCAGGTCCCGATCCGTCGGGAACCGGGCCTACTAAGCCAATATCCCTTGACAATCATAAACAAAGACCTCAGTCAAAAAATACAGATACTCAAAATTCCAGGTACAAAAATATGGTGTGTTATTGAATAAGTACATGCCCGATTCTTCGAGTCAGACAAGTACTCGGGGGCTACTGACAAGGATATACCCTTCGGGTACCCTGCCATGAGGGTACCTGGTGCACGTAATGAATAAAGCCTAACAAAGAAGACTATCGAAGCCCATGAAGGAAGGCCCAAGACGAAGGAGTACTTCCCAAGTTAGCATAGTCGGTTCGAATTTACCTTACATGTAATCCTAGCCGGTTACGTACCCGAGACCCAGCCTCCTATATAAAGGCTGGGAGGGCGACCGATCAAGGACACGCAATACTCTCGCACCAGAACCCTAGCAAGATCGACATCTTGCTAGGACCCTTGTAGCTCGCATATTCTCCAGAAATCAATACAGACAAGCAGGATGTAGGGGTTTTACCTCATCGAGGGCCCTGAACCTGGGTAAATCCCGCTTGTCAGCCGACGATACTACTAACACTACACGTTCTCTACCCCATAATCTTAACCCTAGGTCCTTAACCATGGGTATTGCCGAGGACACCCCTCGTCAACCGGCCAAAACCCTTGGCTCGGGACCTGCGATAGGAGGAAGTGGGGTTAGAATTTTATTATGCAGTGATAAGTTGACATAAACAGGAAGGAGAGGGAACAAGCAATGTTACCCGGCAATAGGAAGTGACATAAGTCCACTCGTCAAAGGCGAAGGTGTCGCCAGGATTTGAGACATTGGGACAGAAATCTTGACCTTGGCGTCAAGGAGAGATAGGGGATCGCCTTTGCCCTTCTTGTTCGCTGGAGGAGCAGGAGCATCACTCGTTCGTTTGCGACTGGGGGCTAAGTCCTTGCCCTTGGTCATTGACTTGAGTTTTTCTCCCAAGGGAATTTTATCTTCAGCGTCGTCGCCATCAAAACTATCTTCGACGGCCAAGTCTTCCACAGGTTCGACAGAAGTATCGGTTGGAAGGGGCGGAAGGCCTTCTGAGTTCTTCCACTTCTCGAACTGCAATAAGGAGATGGTAAAAGTAAGTATTCAACGAGTGAAACAATCAAGAGATAAAGAGAGGATTTTTTTTAGATAAAGGGCTTTATTACTCAAAATATGGAGTATTACACCCGGCCTCTGCATAACAAATGCACACAACCGCAAATCCAAGGACACAGTATAAGAAGTGCAAAGAAAGTAATAGGCGGATTACAATCATCAAAATAATGCAAAAACGCCTATGACATAGCAAGCTCATCAGCCTATGGAGCACCAATCCGGCGATCAAGCGGCCACCCATGTTGTGATAAAATGTCCCTTGCCACCTCCTCCAAGCGTGCACACGCCTCCGTAAAGAGGCTCGATGTCCCACGCGCTGTAAGGTGGACCACGTACGGAGTGTACTTGTGCAACGGTAGAGTACCTGCAAGAGAGAAACATTTTTGTCATTGAAAACCTTATCATTTCTACAAAGCCACAGCGACCAAATAATGGCAATCGCTCCCACCCTAATAACCGTTCTAAGCTTCTTATCTATCCCATGTAACCAGTTGCCAAAAACATTTGCAACGGACTTGGGTGGATATAAGTTAGATGCTATTTGGATAGATGACCATATAGAACGGGCGAAATCACACTCGAAGAATAAGTGTTTTATTGTCTCTTGTTTTGAACAAAACATAGACTTTGTACTTCCAAGCCAATTCCGTTTGACAAGGTTATCTTTAGTTAAAATGACACCCTTACGAAGATACCACGAGAAAACTTTAATCTTAAATGGAATCTTCATTTGCCATATCTTTTTATTATCATCGACTGGAATATCAGAATGTACAAGCGCTCTATACATGGAATCTACTGAGAATTATCCATTCCCGCATAAGTTCCACCGGAATTCATCGGAACCTTGTGTGAGTTGGATTGAAGCCAACCGTTCCAACAAGGCGTTCCAAGACGTTAATATTGCACCGAATAAATCACGCCTGAACGTCACATTGGGGGGTGAACACTGCATAACAGTGGCTATAGTATCCCCTTTATGACGTACAATATCGTATAAAGCCAGATATTGCTCTCGGAGGGTGGTAGTACCTAACCATTTATCCTCCCAGAATCTAATCTCCGAGCCATCCTTAATATTAAAAACACCAAAGCGAAAGAAATGCTTCTTAGTCGCCATTAGCCCGGCCCAAAAGTGGGAATCACCAGGTTTCCATGACACCTGTGATACCGCCTTTGTGCCAATGTATTTTCTTTTAAGGAGCGTTTGCCAAATACCATCCTCAGTTAGCAACTTAAACAGCCACTTCCCTAGGAGGGCGGAGTTCTTGATACCGAGATCATGAATACCCAACCCTCCCTGATCTTTTGGGCGACAAACCACATCCCATTTAGCCAGTCGATACTTCTTTTTCTCACCATCCCCTTGCCAAAAGAATCTTGATCGGAAGTAATCCAGTTTGTACAAGACCCCTTTTGGTAGCGGAAAGAAGGATATCATATACAGCACCATGTTTGTGAGTACCGAATTAATGAGCACCAACCTTCCACCCAAGGATAGTAATTTTCCTTTCCAGCTAGCTAGCCTTGCTTGCAGACGTTCCTCGACGTGTCTCCATTCTGCATTTGTCAACTTCCTATAATGTATTGGGATCCCCAAATACATTATAGGAAATTGACCCTGCTCACATCCGAATATATCGGCGTACTGAGCAGCTGCTTCATGTGCCTCGCCAAAGCAAAACAGTTCACTTTTATGGAAATTGATTTTTAATCCAGATATTTGTTCGAATGCTGACAATATCAATTTAAGATTCAACGCTTTTTCTAAATCGTGCTCCATAAAGAGAATTGTGTCATCCGCATATTGAAGGATAAAAAGACCTCCATCAACTAGATGAGGAACAACTCCTTCAATTTGGCCATCCGTTTTTGCCCGTTCAATCATGATGGTCAACATATCTGCCACTATATTAAATAGTATAGGCGATAGTGGATCACCTTGTCTTAAACCCTTTTTTGTTTGGAAGTAGTGACCTACGTCATCATTGACTTTTATCGCTACACTTCCCCCTTCAACATAGTTGCGAATCCATTCGCACCAAGTATCCGAGAACCCTTTCATTCTCAGGGTCTGTAGCAAGAAAGGCCACTTTACTTTATCATAAGCCTTTTCAAAGTCGATTTTGAAAATAACCCCATTAAGTTTCTTCGTATGCATTTCATGGACAGTCTCGTGGAGAACCACAACCCCATCCAGGATATTCCTCCCTTGCATAAAAGCAGTTTGGGTAGGTTTCACCACATGATCTGCTACAGAGTTCAACCTAATGGTCGCTACTTTAGTAAAGATCGGGAAACTAACGAGGATGAAAGAACTACTATGTACGGTGGGACATTCATCGATCGCCGTGAAGGGGAGCAGAGGTTCATTAAAACTTGTTAAGACAGAAGTAGTGATTCGGTCCAAAGCTTGGATGTACTCGTCAGATTTCCACTCGACATTGCATGTGCGGGTGGGATCAGCGAGTCCGGTGTATTCGCACATCAGGTGAGCCTTGGCTCTAAGGGGATACAGGTGCCTGCCGAGCCAGGCGTTATATATATTAATGGGCTTCAGCCCTGAGGCCTTTAACTCACTTAGGCGGATGCGTATGGAAGCTATGAGGTTTCTATCTTCCTTCGAGTGGCTTTGGGTTTGAAGATTTTGAAGATTACTAGGCTGGGCAGTATACTCAGCTAGTCCTATCTCTCCAGTCGATACATGCTCTATCATATAAAACCACTCCTTACGCCAATCTATGCAAGCTTTGTTTTTCAGGTTAGCAGAGATAAATCGTTCATCGTTGCGGATTTGAAAGTTAAGGCCGCCACTCGCTCGGAGTGCGCCTCCTGAATCATAGGAGGGACGCCCATAAAAGAAGGTCATCCAGAGAGGGAATAACGCGGGGCATCCGAGGTATGCCTCGCAGAAGGTCACAAAATGGGAAAGGTACTGTATCGAGTGAGGTCCAAGATCTGAGATCTTGGCCTGGAAGAACGCGAGGAAGCGACGAAGAAACAGCGAGGCCACGATCAAGGAAAGCGCGGAAGACGATGAATTCACCAAAGCGAGGTTCGGGATTTACCTCGTCGCCCGGGATGCGCCACCGCTCTCGGTCTGCGGCGGGGAGAATTCCCCTCTCCACGTACGGGAGGAGGTCGTCCTCCTTCAAGATGGACTTGCCCCAGTTGCTTTCTTCCACCATGGGTGAGGATTGCAGAAGGGAAGGATCGAAGAAGAAGGTTGAGATAGAACGAAACGGAGATGGAGAAGAGGAGAGGATGGAAAGGGCAGCGCGCGAGTGGAACGTCTGTCCGCTGCGGCTCCCTTCCCTTAAATAGAAGGATCAAGGACGGTAATACCCCTTCAGACCGTTGGAGGGGCGACGCGTGTCGAGCAAGGAGGTTCAAACGGCTATTAGGCCCGACAGGCGCACTCACGCGCAATGATGATGCTCACAAAGGCTAGTTTTCTTCGCTTTCGTCATATTTGACGAGTGCCAAGGAAATGAACCCAACTATCGACTGGAGAGGGACATGACGACTGAAGACTGAAGATTATAAGGTGGATAACGAGTGGAATTGGTGAAGCTCTTTCGGCTGAGATTGATGGAGGATAGAAGCGTCGTCGCTTATCGATTGCCTGTATGATAAAAGGAATAAGTGTGAATGATTTTTGGAGCTCACCTACCACTCGACATCCCCTTCCATTGAAGACTTGATCAGGATAAGAAGATGAAGCTTACACTAGCACTAGTAGGGAAGTGCCTTTCTATGGATCCACTATCTGTGGCGCATCACAAAGGCCATGCGCCACAAAAACATTTCAGTGGCGCATCATGCCATTGTGGCGCATGCAAGATGGCATGCGCCACAGAAATATGGTGGGTCCCGCCTCCACCAAAATCTGGTGACATTTCTGTGGCGCATCCAGCCTAGTGCGCCACAGATAGGTGGTGGGCCCCACCAATATGATTTCCTGGGTGCCTATTCTGTGGCGCACGGTTATGGATGCGCCACTGAAAATAAAATATCTGTGGCGCATCCCCACTAGTGCGCCCCAGAATCAGAAACTTCTGTGGCGCATCCCACCGCAGATGCGCCACAGATATATTTCCCCCCGCAGATGGGCCTTCCCTTCTTTCTCTTCTCCACTCGCGCCCGAGCCCACCGCACACACTCACTCTCTCTCGCCCGCGCTCGACACCCTCGCCGCACCACCACCGAACCCACTCGCCGCCGCCGGCCGCCCCAGCCCAACCCGCGCCGCGCCGCGCCGCGCTCGGACCGCCACCCACGCCACGCCGTGCTCGGACCCGGCCGCGCCACGACCTCGGACACGTCCGCCCGCGCGGCACCTCGACGCCGGCGCCCACGACGAGCACCTCCACCGCCATCCGCCCATCCGCGCCCACGAAGAGCACCTCCACCGCCGTCTGCCACCCGCGCCTCCCTTCCCTCCCCGAGGTGCTGCCCCTCTCTCCCTCTCCTCCTTCCCCTACCTCTAGGTGTTTGCTAAAATTCCAAACCCAAGCCCAATTTGTTAGTGTTAGTTGCTAGAAATCCCAAGCTGCACCCAATTTGTTAGTGTTAGTTGCTGCTAGGTTTGTGTTAGGTTAGTTGCTACGTTAGTGTTAGGTTCGTGTTAGGTTAGTGTTAGGTTAGTTGCTAGGTTAGTGTTAGGTTAGATGAAAAATTTGAGCTTTAAGGTGTTTAAACATGGCTAGGTTAGTGTTAGTTTTTAGGTTAGTGTTAGGTTAGTACATAAAAAAATTGGAGATGAAAAATTTGAGTTTTAAGGTGTTTAAATATGGTCACTGTTTAAACATGGCTTTAAAACTGACTTGAATTAAGGTATTTGAAGTTTTCAAAAAACTATTTTTGAGCTTTCTCATGATGTAATAATATAGTGCAATAGATCCATGAAGGTACATTGTAAATAGGATCAAGATTTCATAACTTTGTAAGCCTCCAAAGTTTGTACTTTTTAACTGTCTTGAAGATGCATTTTTAGTTGGAATTGGCTTTTAGTAATAACATTAGTGAACATTGCTTCAACTAATCTCCTCCCCTGATCTTTTTATTCATCTTTTTATCCATATTGTTGTGTTGTACATCTTATTTTTATCCTTTTACCCATGTTCTTGTATATGTACTATAGGCCGATGATTTAAACTATGTCATGTTAAAGGGAAAAGAGTATCTACAATACCTTGTACTATATACAATTTGAGTGCTTGTATTAGAACATGGTCTTGTAGGTACTCTTTTTGCCTTGTTTTGACAATGATATATGAGGCTTCTATTGTATTACACCGATGACTCTGATTCACAGTATAGCTAGGTTGACTCTGAGCCTGAGCATGACCGAACCTATAGAACGAATGTAAAAAATGGGCCAAAGATCGACGGCGTCGCACCGTCGGTCTGTAGTTTCTGTCAAGCTCAGGCTCAGGGCCACGCTACTGTTCTCTGAATCAGAGTCATCGCTGTGAAACATCATTTCATAGGATAGCTAGGTTGACTCTTACACTTGGAAGTTCCGACACTTGGAAGTTCTTGATGTGCACTCTTCATATGAGGCACCTTTTTATGTATGATCTTTGCTATTGGTACCCCGATCGAGAAGTTGTGTGTGCTTGTGTTGATCTGTGCTACCACGACCATCGTGTCGTGGTTGTTTGTGCTCCGACCATCGTGTCGTGGAGATGCCGGCCGGAGATGCCGGCCGGAGATGTGGATTTTTTGTGAAATGTCTGCAGGTACCCCGAGAGGCCCTTGAGTTTGCCGGAACGTCGATTAACTTCCGTTACGGCAAATTCGGGTACTCCATATGTCCCTTTTTTAGCAAAGGTCATGCCAAATTTTTTCGTGAATTTTGGCATCACTTTGCTAAAAATAGGACATATGATTTGTGAAATGTCTGCAGGTACCCATGAGACCCTTGAGTTTGCCGGAACGTCGATTAACTTCCGTTCCGGCAAATTCGGGTACTCCATATGTCCCTTTTTTAGCAAAGGTCATGCCAAATTTCGTGAATTTTGGTATGACTTTGCTAAAAATAGGACATATAGTTGTGTAGCTTAGATTGTAGATAATTTTAGTTGTGTTCATTGTTGGTTTATATTGTGTAATTTTCACATTGCTAAAAATGAGTTTGAAAATTGTGTTATTTGATAGTTGCTACGAATTTGTACTTTATTTAAATTTGCTTGCTGGACCAGAGGGGCGATGTCACTGTTGGACCAGAGGGGCGATGTCCGCGACTGGACTCCACCGGGCTGGCACTGGGAGGTGCTACCTTCCGGGACGCGTATTTTGGTGAGGAATCCGGGTGACGTCGTCGACCCGGATCTTATTTGGTGGCGGTCGCGTGGGCCATGCTCGGTGCAGAGGGAGCCGGCCCCCGAGGAGGTGGTACGTCGCCGTATCAGGGAGGAGGACGAGCACGTCCGTCGCTACATGACTTTGTTGGATAGGCAGTACAACAATGGATGGTCGTTTCTTCAGAGGGTTCCTCGTCACGTGAGCTATGACCCTGTGAGGGTTCCTTATCTTTGGATGCGCAGCGCCCGCGGCTCAGCACCCCGCGGCTCAGGACCCGGTCGAAGTTAGTTTCAGAGGTTCATGCATGGGAGAGGAGATGTATTAGTGATATTATTCGCGATGTATTAGGGTTAAATAAAAATGGACCAAATTATTCATGGGATCAAGATGTATTAGTTATACTTATGCATATTTGATCAATGTCCCTACATGCATGAATATAATTTTGGCATGACTTTGCTAAAAATAATTTTAGTTCTGTTCATTGGTTTATATTGTGTAATTTCCACATTGTGTAGTTTGTAGTATATAGTTGTGTAGTTTTTTGATTCTAATGAATTTGTTTTTAATATGTTTTAGTTTCACGGAATGGCCGGGTTTAAGGGTGTGAGGGCGTGCTATAGGAAGAAGCTTGGTCGGTACGTGTATGGATGTCAGATCCATATCAACAAGAGGAAGCACTGGGCTGGGCAGTTTAATACAGCGGAGGAGGCGGCGCGCGCCTATGATTATTTCGCCGTACACGAGTACGGTGATAAGAAGAAAGATAAGGATCTGAACTACCCAGCGGATCGCCACCGTGTGAATGAGTTCATACCGGATGGGATCAGACAGGTGGAAATGGCCGAGGAGATGGAGCACAGGTTGGCTGAGGCGCAGATCGCACGTCGCAACGCACGCCCCCAGGACGACCCGTATGTGAGGCATCTCCTGCAGAACGAGCCAAACTTGATGTCCTACTAGCAGTTCAGCGCTAGTCCTTTTGACGGTGCTGGTCCTTCGTACGGCACCGGTCCTTCCCACGGCACCGGTCCTACTGACGACGACATCACTTCTTTTGGGATCTGGGCGGAGGAGGAGGAGCAGCAGGAGGAGGAATGGGAGAAGGACTGGGATTCCGACTCTGAGCAGCAGCGGCAGAAGCGGCAGCAGGAGCGGCAGCAGGCGTCGGAGGAGTGGCAGTAGCAGCGGCACCAGGAGTGGCAGGAGTCGGAGCAGCAGCTATTGCGGATGTTCGGGCCGCCGAACCCCGATGCTTATCACCACAACGACCCTAGGCACTGGGTCGAGGTGAATAGGCGGGACGGCATACCTCCGTTCCGCACTCTTTCGGGTCAGCCGTGGGGGAGCGAGGACACTGATGACCCCGCAGATCCGATGTACTGGGCTCAGCTGGATAGGCCTAGGGACGACGACCCATAGAGCGATTTGTCCACTTCTTTCCGTACTATGTTTTATGTTGACTTGTCCACTTATCTATGTAGACTGATGTTTCCACTGTACTTGGTTAAGACTAATGTTTTATTTTCATGCATATGCCAATGTTAAATGCATATGCTTGCACTACGACTTATCCCAATGCATATGCCAATGTTAAATGCATATGCTTGTACTATATATGTATGTATCTCGGGCTCTAAGTGGTGATGTACATATTTATCTGTCTGTTTTAATACTGTGTCAAAATATATTACTGTTTCTATTATTTTCTGTAAAAATTCTGTAATATACCTGTATTATTGTCAAATACAGCAAATAATCGATAATACAGCAAATAATCGATAATATATACGCAAATAATTTAGTGGCGCACGGTAATTAATTCTGTGGCGCACCATATTCTGTGGCGCACGACAGATACATTATTTTCAAATACAGCAAATAATCGAAATTCTTTCTGTGGCGCATGGACAATAATGTAGTGGCGCACTCTGGAGGTGCGCCACAGAATTGTATACTTTCTGTGGCGCACCGACCATGCGCCACAGAAACAGTTTTTGGTGCGCCACAGAAAGGCACTTCCCTACTAGTGTAGAAGACTATAACGAGTGCTAGCTGCGCTCGGGGACTACTGATGGGGATATGCCTACCAGGGTATATCACAGAAGGCAATCGCTATGAAGATACAAGGTACTGAAGGAGGCCCAGAAGACAAAGACGGTGCACCCGCCAGGCTTGGCGAGTGACTTGAAGCCCAAGGAGCGGAAGCGTAGCGGCCCGATGGGCCAAGGCGAGTGAATTCCAGGTCCTTACGGCTTGGAGTTCGACTCGTAGTAGTATAGATCAACTTGTACGCCAAGGCCAGGGGCGCCCTTATAAGCTCCTGCCCGCGGCCGTAGCTAGACAGATCCATAGACATCGCAACAACCTCAACGTCACCCGATAGCCACCATAGCGAGTTCGGCAAGTTCCCTCAACTCGACGTATCTCGCCTAGAAGCTCTCGAGTCTCCATTGTCGACTCCTTGAGCCACCCCATTGTAACCTCCATCAATCAATAAAGCCGAGCAGGAAGTAGGTCTTTACCTCACGACGAGGTGCCGAACCTGGGTAAATCCGTTTTCCCTCGTAACTCGACCCGAAGATGTCTACTTCCCCCAACTCCATGCAATCTAAGCTACCCCGTGTAGCATCTGCCGTGCCAATACCACGACATCTGCATCATCTCCCTAATGACCGTGAGGTCGAAAACAGTCGGCTTGACGAAGACGACCACGTCGTTAGCATAGATAGACAGCCGCTGCGTCGCAGTGCAGTTGTCTATCGGGGCTAACAGGTTCTCCTCAACGGCGCCATTGATCATCATCGTCACTGTCTCCATGGCCAGCACGAACAACTGCGGCGAGAGCATGTCGCCCTGATGTAGCCCTCTTGCGTGCTAGATCCGTTGCCCAGGCACCCCATTTACCAGCACCCACGTCGTCGCCACCCTCAACGCTATCTCCAGCCAGTGCAGCCATATCTCCGGAAACCCTAGCCGCCACAGCACCTCGAAGAGAAAGGACCAGGAGATCGAATCGAAAGCACGTGAGATGTCCAATTTCAGCAGAATCCCTGACTCCCTCCTACTGTTGATCTTCCTCGCAATCTGCCTAACCAACATGAAATTGTCATGCAAGTTCTTGCCGCGGATGAATGCCGATTGGTTCACACTGACAAGTCTCTCCATCTTGGGCCGCAGCCTGATCGACAGGAGCTTCGAGAAGAGGCTGATGGGCCTATAATCTCCAATCTCCTCCACATCCGTCCTCTTGGGGATCAAGGTGATAATCGCTCTCTTTAGCCTCCCGAAATTCTGGCCATCTCCCACAAACAGCTTGAAAATTGCCCCCATGATCTCTGGCTTTATCATTCCCCACGCACGCAGGTAGAAAGCCCAGATGAAACCATCTGGAACAGGCGCGCGATCAGGGGGAGCTCCTTGATTACCGACCATACCTCCGATTCTGAGAAGATCGCGCTTAGGTCCCGCAGCTCGTCCACGTGGCTGCACAGACTTAATTCCTCCAAGTCAAGCGTGACCTCTCTGTTACAAATCTTGAAGGGATTCGGTGCCCAAGAGGCAATAATAAGGAAGACAATTTATTATTATCACCGATCCATGTTCATGATATTGTCTATATAAACCATGATAGATTGTATTATCGGGAAACATAATACTTGTGTGGAATATAGACACAATGGTCCCTAGTATGCCTCTATACAAGTTCACTAAGTAAGTGATGGTTATCGTTTCCATAACCATGGATATTGGTATCGCTTATTAGTGGAGTTCATGTTATTCTGTTGGAATAACATGATGGACATACCCAATATTAAAGTGAAGCAATTGATCGTAACACATAGTTCTGATTGCGAAGCTTTATCCGTTTGTCGTCTTTTTAATTCCTTTGACCATGAGATCATGTAACTCTCGGGTATCGGAAGGGGGCGTTGCTTGTTGCAAACGTCACTGGTAAATGAGTGATTAAAAAGCTATCTCGTGCGTTCTCCGAAGGTACCTTGTAGGCTTATATGTGTTCAAGAGTGGGACTTGTCCATCCAAGTGACGGATAGATATTCTCTGGGCCCTCTCGGTAATACTCACTCAATCGCTTGCAAGCACGTGACTAGGTCACAAGAGAGTGTGTTATTATGATGAGTAAAGAGTGCTTACCGGTCACGAGATTGAACAAGGTACGACGGTACCGACGATCAATATCTCGGGTAAGTAATATATCGCAAGACATGGGAATTATATATTGACTGTCAAAGTGGTTCACTCGATGAATGATCTTTGTTGTAATTTACGGGGGTGATTATGGCTTCCAGATCCCGCTATTCACCAATGGATAAGAGCATTGCAAATGATCATATTCATACCCGCATATTACCAAACCCGTAGGGTAGTCACACTTAAGGCCGTACGACGCTTTGGGTATGACAGTTGTAAGGTGCAGTAAGTTCGAAGTTCCGAATGGTCTCGGGAATATCACTGATGGATTCGGAAGGGTGGCAAACCCCTAGGTTCATATATGGGAAGATTTCGGAGCATTCCGGAAAGTTTCGGGTAAAACCGGGAAAGTTCGGAGTATTCCGGAAGGGGGCAGAACCCGCCAGCAGTGGGCCGGTACGGCCCCACCAGGGCGCCGCGCCTAGCGCCGGCCCAGCCTGGCCGAATTGGAGAGAAGGAGGACTCCCTGCTTCCCCAAGTCGGTTTTGGGTGGGAAGAAGGAGTCCTCCTTCTTTCCTTTTCCCTATGGCACTAGAACCTTCCCTCTCATGAACGAGTTGGAGTTTGAAAAGGATTGGACTAGAGTTCGTATCGGATTACGGAATCCCACGGCCTCTCGCTTCCGCCTTTACATACGGGAGCCCCGGAGCAGCCAAGGACACACAACAAGCCCGCAGCCCCGAGCTCCCGCCCACGCCCGTGCACGCGCCCCGGCCCGTGCCCGCGTGCCACCACCCCGCCGCCGGTGCTCCTCGCCTCCAGCATCGTGCCGCCATCTTGGACCTCCGCCGCCGTGCCGGTGTTCCTCCTCCTTCGTCCGGGTTCACGCCGTTGATCTTCGGATCTCCGCCGGTGATCGCCGGAATTCCGCCGGAACCCTAATTCCGGCGAACTTCGAAGGACCGTTCGGGTGAAGCCCTGCCGGATTTGCACCGCGCTCGCCGTCACGCCGCCGTGACGCCGGAGCGATCTCTCTACTTCGCCGCCTACCTGCTGGAATAGGGAAGCGCCGACGTCGTCAAGCCGCACGTGTGTATCGCCTCGGAGACGCGACACTTGTGGCGTTGATTGATCAAGTGGATCGCCAAGACTGAACGGATCGTGATCGTCTACATCGACACCAACCGTCAAGCTTCCGCTACTGATTTTCTACGGTACGCAAATCAAGTTTATGCATCTTTGCATGTTTATGAATCGTTGCATACATCTCCTAGATTGGATCTTGCTGGTTTATTCGTTGTTGCGTAGGAAAATTTTTGTTTTCTATGCTGCGAATCCCAACAGTGGTATCAGAGCCAGGTTTATGCGTAGATGTGTTGTGCGATATAGAACACGATGTTTATCGTGGACGTTGGATCTTCTTGCTTGCTACTTCCTCGTTCAATTCTTGTTTTTGCGGTATAGCGGATTCGAAGCTGGATCGGACCGACTTTACGCATACGCTTATGCGAGACTGGTCTCACAAGACACACGGTTTTACACCGTGTATGTGATTTACGATTGTCAGCCTCATCTACTATAGTAAAAACGGAGTTGCACGATGAAGCTTGTAGATCTCTTCGGAGTTGCTACACGGGGCTCACGGTGAAGTGAACAAGTTAATGGTCGGTGTTTTGAGACTATTGTCGTCTCACAACATCGAACACCCCGCAATGGTTAATAAGCAATTTGAGGATCCACGTTGTGGCTTTGCGTAAGTCGATGTGCAATCTAAAGACGTTGCCCCTAGAAGCCACGTAAAACTTGCTCAACTAAGTAGAAGAACGTCTAACTTGGTTTTGCAGGGGAACCCGTGATGTGGTATAGCAAGGATATTTGCATTGCATGCATATACTAATCATGTTTTGTCTTATACCGGAGTAAATTGTACTAGAGCCAATGACCGTGGCGCCTACGGCTAGGAGGCCGTACCGGCACGCCACGATGGAGATCATGACGTGAAGGGCTATACCATATCACATGTACAACATATATGTTTTAACTGCCTGTGTCGAGTTAATCCTTTGTTGTGTGCGCATCTTGTTTTGCTTAATTAGTGGCAGTAGCATAATAAGATGACCCCGCGGAAAAAATATCATAGATTATGTGCTCCCCTAAATATGCAACGTTGCTACAGTTCGACGTTTCGAAGCGCTACGTGTTAATCGGGCGTGATAGATCCATTCGTTCACATACAACGGTATGAGACTATTTCTCACACATGTGGAGATAGTTTTGTACATGCGGAAGTATTTAGGTTTACTTGACGGTTTAGCAAGTATAGACTTGGACCGGAGCACAAGACCGAAAGGTCACACGCGAATCACACGGAGTGGTGATTGACGATGATGCGTCTACCTTTGAAACTATTTCACCTCTCGTGTTAATCGGACGTGGAAGAGTGGATTTGGATCGTGTGACACTTGAATAACGGAGGGATGTTGTTTTGAGAGGGAGTTCATAGGTTTAATCACTAGATTAATTAATTGAACTTGTTATCTTGAACAAAGTCTAAGCGTCTTTGCGATTATTGTTGTAGATTGCTAGACCCGCCCAACCTTTCAACTTAGGTGTCTTCCTAGAGAAAGAAAAACTGAAGTCAACTGGTGCAAACTTCAACGACTGGCACCGTAGCTTGAGGATTCTCCTCATAGCACACAAGAAGACCTATGTAGTTGAGAAAGAGCTTAGTGACACCGAACTTGCTGCTACTGCTACCGATGCGGAAAAGGCCGCTCGTGAGCAGTGGATTGATGACAATATTGTCGTTCGCTGTGGGATGCTTCATGCTATGGAAGCGGACCTCCAGAAGCGTTTTGAGAACTATGCGGCATTTAAGATGCTTGAGGAACTAAAAACTATGTTTCAGACTCAAGCTCGTGCTGAGAGATATGAGATCTCTGATAAGTTCTTTACGCATAAGATGGAGGAAGGGAGCTCGGTGAGTGAGCATGCCATAATGATGACAGGCTACATTCAGCGTCTTGAGGAATTGGAATGCAAAATTCCTGAGGATCTCAAGATGGACCGAGTTCTACAATCCCTGCCACCAAGCTTTAATGGCTTCGTGTTGAACTTCAATATGCAAGGGATGAAGAAATCCGTCCCAGAACTTTTCGCAATTCTCAAGGTTGCGGAAGTTGACATCAAAAAGGAGCACCAAGTTTTAATGGTTGGTAAGACGACTAGCTAGTTTTAAGAAGAAGGGAAATAAAGGTGTTTCGAAGAAGAATGGCAAGTCTGCTACTTTGACTAGGAAACACAAGTCTGGAACTAAATCTGAAACTGAGTGCTACTACTGTAAAGCCACGGGTCGCTGGAAGCGCAACTGTCCCAAGTACATCGCCGACAAGAAGGCGGGACTTATCAAGAAAGGTATATTTGATATACTAGTAGATGTGTATTTTCTTGTGATCAAAGTAGCCCCTGAGTATGGAGATACTAATTCGGTTACTCATGCTTGTAACTTGAAACAGGACCCGCTGCTGCTGAACACTGAAGAAGATCAAGAGGACTGGGAGTTGATCCGTGAAGAAGTCGCGATCTGGATGCTCCTTCCACATGTACCGTCGGATTAGTTTAAATTTAGCAATTAACACTAGTGGAAACAGGGCCACTGGTCCCAGGTCGTAAGGGCCTCTAGTACCGGGTGTCCACCCGGGACTAGCAAGGCGACACTAGAGGCCCCCCCCTCTAGTACCGGGTCCGTTACGACCCGGAACAACAGGCTCCCACGTGGCCGCCGAGGCGCGGGCGTGGTGGAGGACCTCTAGTCCCGATTGGTCATACGACCCGGGACCAAGGACCTCACACGTGGCAGCCTGTAATTTTTTGTTTTTCCTCCCAATTTAATATTGAAATGGTGCAAAAAAATATGCGTTTAATTAATTAAAAACAGAAACTACATATAACATATCAAAATGTTCATAAATAAAAATATGTTCACGTCTATCCGGTTACATGGAGGTGCTCATAACCGGGACTAGAGCCCGTCTATTCGATTACACGTGTGTGGAGATCATAACCGGGACTAGAGCCCGTCTATTCGGTTACACGGGAGATCATAACCGGGACTTCACCGCTATTCTCCATTGTATTTTCCTTTTGTAGGTATGACTTCGCTGAGCAGAAACCCTGCAAGTTCCTCTGCTAGTGCTTGAAAGCGCTTCTTTAGTGGCATACTCTCGCGCAATGGCTCTGCCTATAAAAGAAGGAGATCAATACGAATATTAATCATGACTATCAAAAATTATGAATGACACTGGATATCAATTGATGAATATGATTGTTCACGTACGTCTAAAAATTTCTTTGGGTCCCGCTCAGTGACCGAACGACGAATCCACTCGCAAACGAAATATCCACAGAAATTGGTCCCCTGTGGTTGCCTCTCGATCCACTTTACGAGAATAGAATTCAATCAAATCATAGTCAACATATAGTGGTATTGAAAACAATAAATAAAGAGATGCGCGAACCTAGCTAGACCGTACTACCTACCTGTGGGTGAACAAAAGTCAGCTGTTCTTCAAATGAACCTGAACCCTTTGTCCTCGCTTTGAATTGTTTCCAAACCCTGCCGGCAAAAAAAAGAATAAATGAGTTATTAGTTGCTTGATATCTCTGAAATCAATAAGAGAGACTGATATAGTGCGATAATGTTTGAAATTACCTTTGGAGCGTATCTACAATGCTTTGGTACCTCTCCTTAGGCCAGTCCAATGAGTCGTAGACTTGAACTCTTGATCTATCAACTTCAATGACTAGCAGAATGTAATGATCGCTGCGCATGATTATATACACGTCAGTAACTCATCAGTTACACTTAATTTGTACAAGCGAGTAACACTCTCTTTCCTGAAGAAGTAAGGAAACATTATCTCCGTGTTGAAATGTTGCTTCATTAGGGCATTTAGCAAGTTCTTCTCCGTGTCCTTCACGTGGTTTTTTAGTGTCCTTGCATTAACTCGTACTGGGTTAACGAACCCAAAGCCATAGATGCCCTTTCTACCACATTCATCACTCTTCATTCTGCATAATACCGTAGTGAGCATAATTAGCGATGGCAATGAACGAGCTGAGAGCTAAAGACTTTATCTTTTTTGGAAATAAATGAATTGAATCACTTACAGACAGTAGGCACCGACGAGAGCCAAGTCGAGGGAGTCAAGGTTGTATAAGTACCAGAGTTCTTCGAGCTGAATTGTGAACATGTCTTCACCCGCGAAATGATTTTTTTGTAACTTTCACACAGATCAAAAAGTCATCAAATTCCTTTGTGGTTTTCATGTACCAACTATGGAGTTGTCGCATACATGTCGGTAGACACTTTATCTGATCACCTCGCAGCAGGGACCTCCCCCATTTACATTTCCATGAATCATCTACATCAGACGGAAAGAGATTTTCGTTGTCCAGTTGAGCAAGAGTAATACCAGCATCTGCATCAAAGTCCTTCTTCAAGGATAAAGTAGGAATTAGGTCCGTCACGGAGCCATGCCCACTGGGTATAACTACGAGCGGGGCTATCGACTAGTTTGCCTGTTGTCCGAGCTGGGCAACGTCTCTTTTCCCTCTGGCACTACTACTTCTCGTCTTGGGAGAGCTACTACTTTTACTCAGAGCTCGTAAATAGTTATCTGGCTTATTTTTCTCATATTGCGATGGTTCCGTGATGAATCCAATAGCCCACTTGTTTTCCTTTGCAGTAAATGTTTGCTTTTCCTCGGGCTTTTTCCGTGCAAGCTGTCTTTTTGTGTCTGCATCCACCCACGCATCCAATTGCTCTTTAGTCATGTCGCAAGCTCTGAGGTCGTCAAGGCTTTTGGGTACTTTTGGGAGGGGCGAACGTCGGGGGTCTCGCCCGAATCCCATGGACGACGAAGTGGCGCCCTTCCTATGTCGGGGCTCAGGAGTCGGCTCATGCGGCGGCGGAGTCGGCTCATGCGGTGGTGGAGTTGGCTCATGCAGCGGCGGAGTGGGCTGACGCAGCAGTGGAGTCGGCTCACGCGGCGGTGGAGTCGGTGCACGCGGCGGTGGAGTCGGCGCACGCGGCGGCGGAGACGACTGATGCGGAGGCGACTGATGGTTGTCGTCCCCTTCATCGTCATCAGGTGGTGAATCGTGAATTGGCGGAGACGATGGTGGCCTTGGCGCCCAGCCTTCAAACTTGATGTATTTCTTCCGCCATAGAATTAGACCACCCACGACGTCCCCTAGCACCGACTCATCATCAGCTCTTGGGAACTCAAGGTTCAGTGATTCATATCCTTGTACAACTTGATCCACGCCGACACGAGCATATCCATCTGGAATGGCATTGCCAAGCCACGATGCTGTAGAGTCAATGGAGAATGCATAGCCATCCGCCACCTTCATGGATAAGTTAAATACTGGGACATGCAGCTCACAAGTTGTTTTCTCCGTGATATAATCCACGGGGTAACTTGTCTCATCATCACCGACCATAACCGAGGAAGCCACGCTGCTTCTGCGATGCGATGGGCCGCCTTGACTCGCTTGTTCCAGCTGAAGAGTTGGCGCCCCTTGCTCGCGCATTTGATCTATTTGCTTCTGCTGCTCCTTATAGAGAGCAACCATCTGGTCATGATTTCTTTCTAAGATCATCAACCGGTCTGATTCCTGCTGCTCCTTCCTCCTCTTTGCTCTCAATCGGCTTCTATAAGAGGCACGGACCTCGGGAAACCCTTCAATCCACGGCACTTCTCCTAAGCCTCGTGTTGATCCTCCTTTTTCTTTGGGTACAACTTTGTTTTGTGATCCTCTAACATGCGCTCCAACTTCAACTTCTCAAGTGTAGTTTCTGCTAGGGTATGTGCATCAACAATGACCCCACGTAAATCATCATGTATGATGGGATCATCTGGTACCTCTTCATCATCAGCTTCCCCTGTTGGGTTACCAACATATTCAGGGTACATGTAGTTGTCATCGTTCTCTTCTTCTTCGTTATCTTCCATCATAACCCCCTTTTCTCCGTGCTTGGTCCAACAATTATAGCCGGGCATGAAACCAGAAGTTATCAGGTGGAGGTGAATTCTGTCTGTGTTAGGGTAATCCTTCTCATTCCGACAATTCTTGCATGGACAACACATAAAACCATTGGGCCCCTTGTTATCCTTAGCCACATTGAGAAAAGATTGCACGCCATCCATGTACTCTTTAGAGCGTCGGTCAGCGCACATCCACGGATGACTCATCTGCAAATCACCGCTAAAACCCATTACGATAAACCAACATAATAGGAAACATATCATATTCATTAATACAAGTTCATCACATTAAAACCAAAGTATAGTAGTGACCAAATGTAATACATAGTTCTCATAAAACATAAATTAATTGAAACTAGAATACAACTATGTAAAGAATTTAAATCCAACAACAAATGCGATCAGAATCGCAACTAAGGTAACTATTGAACCAACAGCATAATGATACCAAGCCTCTTGACTAATGACATATTTTCTAATCTTTCTAAGCTTCAAGCGCATTGCATCCATCTTCATCTCGTGAACAGCGACGACGTCGGTAAGCTCGACCCCGTGAGCATCAACGATGTCGGCAATCTTCAAGTCCAATACCATCTTCTCTTCTAGGCATTGGAGACGAAGATCTTCACTTATCTTCAATTTTGCTTTCAAATCGTTGTTTTCTTTTATAAAAAACTCTACAATAGGGTCGGCTGAAATTTCCGGTTCAACTACCTCCTAAATAAAAATATATCTATGTCAATTTGGTCGGCATGATTGTTATAAACACGAAACAAAATAAATAGTGATAAAAATATACCACATCCGAATCATAGACCGGACGAGTGACGACGGGGACGGATATCAAAACCATGACACTATACATAAAAAACATAAGAAAATTATACAAGAAAAATAATTATGCAATCAAATCATACAAGTAATTTTGTAAAATAACAGATAAAAGAAGAGGCTCACCGAGGTGGTGCCGGTCACGGGATGGCGGGGGCTATCGACGGCGGTGAGGACCGAGACGACACTAAAATCCACAAATAATAAATTAATTTGAGCTCAAAATACATAAAAAAATGAACTACCTAGCTTAGGCATTTCATCAAACACCTAGGTATCACTATAAAAATGAAATGAGCTAAACTTGTATGGAAATGGCTAAAATTCGGCCACCGGGTGAAAGGATCAAGTGTTGCTAACCCTTGGAGAGATGGGTGCCGTCTATCTTGACAAATCTTGGAAAAAAATGGGGCTACACTTGAGCTTGAGAGAGGAAACAATGGAGATGATCTTGAGAGTTCAAAAATGGTGGCTGGCCCGGGGTGGGAGATGATATAGCGGGACCTCTCGTCCCGGGCTGTACCACGGCCCGGGACGAAAGGTCCACCCACCTGTCTCCACCCTGCCGCTGACTGCTTCGGTCCCGGGTGGTATCACGGCCCGGAACTAGAGGTGCCCTACAACCCGGGACCTGACCTGCGCAGCGTCGGAGCAGCCGGCCCGGTACTAGTTCCCTCCTCTAGTCCGGGATCGAACCACGCCCGGGACTAGAGACCAACACCCTCTCCACCAAAGCCGCTGTTTCCACTAGTGTAAGTATTAGGTGCTTTTTGGGATATGATAAATCAATCATATTCTTGTAAGGATTATTATTCAAATAAATGAAGAGAACCAAGTTGCTCGATTTTATGGATAATATCTATTATAGCGCACCTATTATTTGCTAATTTATTCCGTTGAGATCTCGATGGTGATGTTATACATCTATTGATGTCGTTACCAAAGCAATTTGGATCGACATGGTGATAATGTTCTTAGCAAGTTTTGTTGAATGTCTTTTGTGTGAATATTAGAGATACCCGTACTTGTTTGCTTATAGGAATCATCAAAACCGTATGGGAAATAACTCTATATGAATCTTGCATAAGATAAATATTAAGTTATTGTTTTGATTCTCGTGGTTGATATCAAAGTATTGATAAAGAGACACGGTTTCAAGATACGGAGAGATGCGTCTTCATATAATATACTCAAGGATGTTTAGTTAGTATGTTATCTATCTTGTGTTCCATGACCGGAAATTTTCTAAGAGATTTTATCTCGGGAAAATAAGACAAGATAGAGATAGGTCGAGATAGATGAAGTGTTTGGTAAACACTCTTTGAATTGAAAGAGTTTCGTAGCATCGGAAGTTAGTCCCGGCGCCGGCACTCATCTTATTTAAAATAGAGCGAGTGATGAGAGTCACGAAACTCTGTCTATTCTCTAAACCTATATATTCGTAGATCATCATGCTCGCATAATAGCCGTAAAAGGATATTATGAGTTCATCATGAACATGCTTTTATTGGGAAAATATAATATGAAAGTCGTACGAATTATGAGGAAGCGATGATGGGTCCAAAAGTTCCGATAAATGGCATAAGGCCATATAATCCGAAATGGAATTCACAAATAGAACACTATATGTGAGCCATTTGATTTTACCCAAGGATCTAGGTTAGAGGATAAAAGAGAATTTATTGGAAGATGGATATGATTAGTATTTTACTATTCATAAATAGCTTGGTTAGTTAGAAAGAAAGTTTCTAACAAATTCAATGAAACTGACTATGAGAAGAAGTGTCTTCTATAGCGAAGCTATGAATCTGTCTGGATTGTATTAGTGATCATCACATATTCACATATGTGTAAGATATCAAAACAAGGTTTCATAAACAAGAAATTGTTAATGAAGGAATTAATTGTATTTTATACAATTAAAAGGAGTTTTGAGTATCTATGATACTAATATGAAATGCAAGTTTAAAGGAATGTTTAAACAAGGCATATCGGAAATAGAAATCTTTGATTTGATTAAAAGATCAAAGAATTTGGATTTTATTCAAATTTACAGTAAGTGGGAGCTCTAAATTTGTTCTTAATATATTATATGAAAGTCTGCATATAATTATTAAGGAACGGAGTTACATGGCCAAGTTGAAAGTTAAAGAATAAAGAATAAATAAGTTTCTTTATACACCAAGTTGCAGCTAAGATTGAGTATTAAAGATTATTTAATTATAATCAATTCTTACACAATCAAGTAGCTTTGTCTATTATATGTTTGATGTTATACAAGACAAGGGTATCTTGTATGGATATATATTCCTGGGCAGTTATACTGATTAAGACCAATACCCGGTAATATACATTGATAAAGGTAGATGGTAAAACATCTATTATGACCTAGTCATAAGGTTTATCAAAGGAATAAACATATAGATTGAGACAGCGAATGTTCAATATTTTGTGGAGACAAAAGATATCACAAGTCTGTTGATATGGAAGATTGAACATGTGTAGTTGATATTCTTAAGAAATACCATGAACTTGGTATTTAAGATGTATCACATTAGTCATGAGTAATATGAGGAGTTAAATGTACGGAGTTACATTTATGCAAAGCTTCATATTTAGATCATGATAAAGAATTCTTCTCGAGAGTAGGAATGATCTTGTAGTAGAAAGGAATAGTTGGAGAACTATACAATATGGGTGGCATTTACAAATGAAGTACGGTTTGTGATAACACCTAGAGTTATACACAAAGTGGGAGTATAGATAAAATTTTATTTTATCTAAGGATCTTGTCTTGGTTTTAATAAATTGACATAGATGGTCATCTATTGTCGAATTTATGTAAAATCGCGGTCATACAAGAACTCCAAGTTTTATAAGTACTTGCACATATTATAATATGTGTGTATGTCAAAACTGTTGACATAGAGATTCGCAATAGACATACATATCTAAGTAAGATATGATGGCTGTTCACTTTCCCATGAGCAAAACATGATTGAACACTTGTGTCTACAAGTGATTGATCGGAACCATATGTTAACTAGACATTATTGGCTCTAGTGCAAGTGGGAGACTGAAGGGATTCGGTGCCCAAGAGGCAATAATAAGGAAGATAATTTGTTATTATCACTGATCCATGTTCATGATATTGTCTATATAAACCATGCTAGATTGTATTATCGGGAAACATAATACTTGTGTGGAATATAGACACAATGGTCCCTAGTATGCCTCTATACTAGTTCACTAAGTAAGTGATGGTTATCGTTTCCATAACCATGGATATTGGTATCACTTATTAGTGGAGTTCATGTTATTCTGGAGGAATAACATGATGGACATACCCAATATTAAAGTGAAGCAATTGATCGTGTCACATAGTTCTGATTGCGAAGCTTTATCCGTTTGTCGTCTTTTTAGTTCCTTTGACCATGAGATCATGTAACTCTCGGGTATCGGAAGGGGGCGTTGCTTGTTGCAAACGTCACTCGTAAATGAGTGATTAAAAAGCTATCTCGTGCGTTCTCCGAAGGTACCTTGTAGGCTTATATGTGTTCAAGAGTGGGACTTGTCCATCCAAGTGACGGATATATATTCTCTGGGCCCTCTCGGTAATACTCACTCAATCGCTTGCAAGCACGTGACTAGGTCACAAGAGAGTGTGTTATTATGATGAGTAAAGAGTGCTTACCGGTAACGAGATTGAACAAGGTACGACGGTACCGACGATCAATATCTCGGGTAAGTAATATATCGCAGGACATGGGAATTATATATTGACGGTCAAAGTGGTTCACTCGACGAATGATTTCGATGTAATTTATGGGGGTGATTATGGCTTCCAGATCCCGCTATTCACCAATGGATATGAGCATTGCAAATGATCATATTCATACCCGCATATTACCGAACCCGTAGGGTAGTCACACTTAAGGCTGTACGACGCTTTGGGTATGAGAGTTGTAAGGTGCAGTAAGTTAGAAGTCCCGAATGGTCTCGGGAATATCACGGATGGATTCAGACGGGTGGCAAACCCCTAGGTTCATATATGGGAAGGTTTTCGGAGCATTCTGGAAAGTTTCGGGTAAAACCGGGAAAGTCCAGAATATTCCGGAAGGGGGGCAGAATCGGCCAGCAGTGGGCCTGTTCGGCCCTACCAGGGCGCCGCGCCTAGGGTCGGCCCAGCCTGGCTGAATTGGGGAGAAGGAGGACTCCCTCCTTCCCCAAGTCGGTTTTGGGTGTGAAGAAGGAGTCCTCCTTCTTTCCTTTTCCCTATGGCACTAGAACCTTCCCTCTCATGAACGAGTTGGAGTTTGAAAAGGATTGGACTAGAGTTTGTATCGGATTACGGAATCCCATGGCCTCTCGCTTCCGCCTTTACATACAGGAGCCCCGGGGCAGCCAAGGACACACTGAAAGGACAATGATGTCACCTAGAGGGGGGGTGAATAGGCGGTTTAAAACTTTTCCGATTTAGGCTTGATAATTGCGGAATAAAACTAGGTGTTTAAATTAACAAGCCGACAACCTAAATAAACTAGGCTCACCTATGTGCACCAAAAACTTATGCTAAGCAAGACAAACAACAAGGTGATAGCTATATAGAATACTTGAAGCACGAAGGCTATCACAATGTAAATTGCGTAAGTAAATAGCTCGGGTATAGAAATAACCGAGACACGCGGAGACGAGGATGTATTTCCGAGTTCCTCCTTGTTAAGGGAGTACGTCTCGTTGGAGAGGTGTGAGGCACCACAAAGGTCGATCTCAACGCCACAAAGGCTCACCCTATTCTCTGATAAACCGCACCACAAAGGTTTGGTTCACCTTCCACTATCGGAATCCTTCGAGGCGGAATCCGGAGCCTTTCAACAACAATCCGGGACACAACCCACAACGGGATTGGGGGCTCCCGAACGGCTTTACAAGTGACCACAAAGGTCCAACCACCACACGGGCGTCTAGGGTCCAAAGACCCAAGAGTAACAAGTTCACAAGCTTTCAACTTCCACGAATCCTCGTGGAGAGCACACCGATGCACCAAATGCAAAAGGCAAGAGCACAAATGCTCAAATCCTTCACTCTCAAATTCCAACAAAGCAACAAATGCTTATGGGGGAATAAGAGAGGAAGAACAAAGAGGAGAACCACACAAGAACTCCAAGATCTAGATCCACTAGGTTCCCCTCAGAGGAGAGATTGATTGGTGGAAATGTAGATCTAGATCTCCTCTCTCAAATCCCTCAAAGATATGCAAGAATCATGGGAGGAATTGGGAGAGGGGCAAGCTTTCCAAGGTCAACAATAGTGGGGAAGAGAGAGAAAAACGAGCTGGGAAAGTTAGGGAACCTTTGGGGAAGAAGACCCCATTTATAGGTCCCAAAAATCCGACCGTTTGGTACAGATTCGTGTCGTTCGGAATGAATCCGGATTTGGCTCGGAATTCCGGGTGGCTCGGAAAAATCCGGATAAAAAACAACATCATTCCGGAAGGTATACAGAACCAAAATAGCCAGTTCGGATCCAGTTCGGAATCACTTCGGAAAATTCCGACCGTTCGGAATTAGGTCGGAATGAGTTCGGAATCACTCGGAATTCCTGAAACACACATAAGAAAAACGTGATATCTCTTACATACAAACTCCATTTTCGATGTTCTTGGGCTCGTTGGAATCACCGCAACGAGCATTACAAGATCATGTAGAGAAACATCATAGTCCAACAAGGGAGGATAAAACCAAATGGAGAAAGGTAAAACCTCTCTAAAAAGGAATAACCGGCAAACCTCCAAAACCGAAAACGCAACAAGTTTTCCATACGAAATTCGTTTTCGGTGAACTTGGGCTTGTCATGAAGATCACAACAAGCACCAAAACCCAACAAGGAGAAAAGCCAAGTAAGAACCAAGAAAGATGAAATGCCAAGTATGCAAAGGTTTGAGCTCTCCACAAAGATGCGATCAAGTTACTCACTTGAGAGCCCCTCTTGATAGTACGCCGTCTATCCTATAACCCGGTCTCCCACTAACACCATGAGACCGGTAAAATAGAAAACCTATCAAGATCATACCTTTGCCTTGCGCATTCCACTTGAGCTCGATGATGACGATCTTGACTCTCTCAAGTTGAAACACCTTTCTTGATTGTGCTTGCTAGCACATGCTTGATGAAGACTTCTCCAAATGCTCCCCCATACTCCATTATGGGAGGGCCTCGCTAAGCTCCGTCTTCATGTCTCCTTTGCAAGCTTCAATCAAATGATATCTTCCGAGATGCATCATATTGAACTTGCACTTCATCTTCTTCTCTTGATATGTATGGGCTTGGAGGTAAACATGATTGTTCACTCAATCTTCTTTTCCAAGCCATACTTGCAATAAGCTCAACTCTACACATGACCATTCTTCATATAAACCCTTGAATAGAGCATTGGTCATCATGTCATCTTCAAGAGTCCAACACATGAACTCCAATCTTTTCCATGGACAAGATCTATAGAATATCTCAATGTAAACATTAGTCCATAAGGATTGTCATTAATTACCAAAACCACGCATGGGGGCAACATGCACTTTCAATCTCCCCCATTTTGGTAATTGATGACAATCCCTTTTACGAGGGTTTATATAATGAATTTAAGCAACCATGCAACACAAAGAGCAAGGATGCAAGAGAACCGCAAGAGAACAAACCCATATTCCCTTAAACCCTCTAAATTTCTCCCCCATTGGCATCGATTGCCGAAATGGGGAAAATAGAAGGCCAATATAGTGAGCTCCCCATAATGTGTGCATTTCTCATAATATGAGTGAAATCAAATGCACATATCCAATGAAGAATAGTGGTGGAGATCAAACTATATTGAGGATCCAAAGATTGCAAAAATATCAAATAGAAAGATACTTCAACGAAAGAAGCAAGCAATCAAAAGGATCCGAAAAGTGTTCTAAATATCAAGAGGGAACTCCCCAAGGTACGTGCACAAATAGGATTTGTATTTCAATATAGTGTGCACAACATGGAATCCTCACTCCCTCCTAGATAAATTCGAACACAAGCACATGCAAGAGAATATAAATGAGAAAAGAGGCAACTTGCAACAAATAAAATGTTTTGCAACATGAGCAAGGAGCGGCAAATAAAAGGATGGGTGTGAGATAAAAGACATTTTAGGAGACTAATACAAGGATGAGCAAAGCATCAACATAGTCTTTCAAAAGAGTTGCACATAGTGCATATCATGTCTTTCCCATACCCACACACCAAAAGATATAGCAAATAGCTCCACAAGCTTAGTAAATGCAAAAAGCATAACCATGAAAATAAAGCTTGTGCCTTTTAGAAACCACCAAAGAATCAAAAGCAATAAGAGGTGGCACTAAAGAATTGGAATATCAATTAAAGATGTACTATTCTCATGTGTATAAGTTTCTAAGTAGACACGAATCACTAAGATATGGGTCTACAAATAAACATGTACACACAAGATAGATAAAGGGTAAAGATCATGATATCCAAGAGGAAGTCATAAATACACCAATAAGATCTTTGCTTAAAAGCATAGCACAAAGCCAATTTTATCTTAAAGGAATATAGATGAACTCCAACACACACTCATCATAGCATCAAAAATATCCACAAGGGATAAAGGTTAACGAAGGATGCTCCGAGTAAGATAACAAGTATCACAAAAGGCAAATGATTTTGAAAATTCATCAATGTTGCACATGAGAGACTTTAAGTAGAAAGTGCTAGATTGACATAATTGGGATCGATGAATCATAGAAATGAATATATAGTCCCCTTATATGTAATCATCCCGGCTTACTCACATTTGCAATAAAGACGTTTTGCAAGAACCAAATTAATTGCAACAAAAAGATTCATGCCAAGATACAACCTACACAAGGTTGAAAGCTAGAAATGTATGCATGAGGTAGATACTTGTTACCGAGATAGCATTGGTGATGTAGAAGATAAGAGTTAACGATCATCCAAACTTGGCTCCAATGAACACATGGTGACACCACCTTCCTTGTAAATGAGACAAGCTTCCAATGCATCTCCAATGTACCTAAAACAATTCAAGTACAACATGGTACCCAAACTCATTGGGTCCAAAGTAGTTAGAGCAACTACAATACATAGGACAAACTCCACATAAATATGTGCATATTAATGTGAAATTGAATTTCATGCACATCTTAGCCATATAGGATTTGATGGAGTTTATCCTATATATTGGATCAACGAAAGTAAGCATGCCAAAGAAATACATATAGTAAATATGCATGCACAAGACTTTCAAGAACCAAAAGAGATACAATTTGGATAAAACACCAATTAAAACAAGAGAGCACACATTAGTGTGACACGAAAAGAATTGTCCAAATTATATCAAATACCCAAATCAACACATGATTGAAGATACCAAAAAGAAAAGATACCAAATGAAAATATGGTCAAGGAATAACCAAACCCTCTACATTTTTCATGATGGCACAAAGTACCAAGACGAAAATGCTTGTCTTCAAAGAGACATATCATCGGGATCTAAAACCAATTAAAGACAAATAGTGTTCAAAACATATAGGATAGCTCCCCCAATATGTGTGCATTATTTATGATTTTGCATTTGAATACAAATGCACACCAATGGGATCATCACACACCATATATATTATACAAACACTAGTCAAATTCAAGAAGAACAATAAGATCCATAGGATACAAGGAAGACAAAAAGTTTGATAAAACACGTTTTGGCAACAAAATAAGGCAATTCAAAGCAAAGCCAAAGTGAAGATGGTCTACAAATTCACCACAAATATGAGTATCACTTGTCATGGACAAGGAGTATGGAGATATTTCTCGGTGGTAAATAGGAATGATATACAAGACCAACTTCACAACAAATAAGCATATGTCAAAGGATAGGAATTGACACATGCTTAGATAGAGATTCTTGACGGCTTCAATTTGATCAACGATCATGCAAAGCACCAAGAAACTCTCTCACACACAAGATCCAAAAGATGAGAAATAAAAGGCATTTAAGCAAATATGGAACTTGTTTGAGAAACATGCCACTAGGAAGAAGATAATTGACAATATCAATTCTAGGTGGCAAACCTCACATCTTCACATTTTCTAGGCTTGTAATATGCACATAGCTTATTACTCCCCCATAATGTGATAATCCATTTATTTGAAAACAAGAGGCAAACAAAACCAACTCAAGAAATTAATGGACATTATAGAATTTGAATTTCTCATGAGCATGACATACCACATAGAGAATAGATAATATTGATATATCAACACTAAGTGGTATTCTCATGTACACACATATTTAGGATTGTGAAGTGCACAAAGCATATCACTCTCCAAAAATGGATAGTCCATTAATCTCTCAAAGAGAGCCAACAAGATAAGATAGCAAATAAAGCAATAAGGCTCAAAACAAGTAAATGGTGTGCAAACCAAAATACACATACTTGATTTCTCAAGATAAGTAAGTAGAGAGCACAACACATACAAACACTAGCAAGGTACAAAACCTAACACATGCAAGGGTGCAAGCAACTTTCAATGAATATATGGTATAAGCACAAGTTACCGCAAGGAGGAACATTGGATAAGAGATAGAACAATGTAACCCAAATGACTTGGCTTGAGAGAATATAATTGATGAAGATCCCTTAATTCTTCATGATGTAGCCAAGTCTCCAATGTCCTCCAACAACACCTATTGATCAAGTTTTAGCTTGTTGGTCCCCAACCAAGTTGGGTCCTAAGAGGTTAGTCACAATAGGTTTGGTAACCCAAATGGTTCTTTTCTTGACACCACTTTGAGTACCAACATATTTGGCAAACACATTGCCAACCTTATCCTTGAAGAGAATAAACATCATCAACTATAATGGGGTTGGATAAGGTACCATTTGTGCATGAAGAAGCAAGGTGACCCTTTCACGGCATAGGTAGCAACATCGACTTCCTCCTCTCTTCTTGGTTGGAATCTCGACTTGAGAGGAGTAGCTTGATTCTTCTTGGGAAGAGGCGTTCTTCAACTTGAGGAACTTGAGTTTGAACTTGAGGCTTCTTCCCTTGTTGCTTCTCACTAAGACGCTTCTTCTTCAAAGGGCAAGATCTAACATGGTGCCCTTCAACTTTGCACTTGAAGCAAACAATCTTGGCCGAATCTTTGACTTGTTCTTGGCCCTTTTCTTCTTGTTGATCTTGGACTTGTTCTTGTTATTGGAGTTGAATCCAAGTCCACTCTTGTCATTGGGGCGTCTTTGAACACTCAACATATTGTCAAGTGTGGACTTCCCAACATGACGCTTTTCCAAGTCTTTCTTCAAAGAAGTGACTTGGGCCTTGAGCTCTTTTAATTCCTCTACATGGTTAGTATCAACACAAATACTAGAGGAAGTAGAAGCTTCATTGTTAGAGCAACAAGGTATGGAAAGTAATTCATCACAAGATGTAGCAACATTGTGAGTGGATGAATCACAAGGACTAGCACAAGACATATAGCATTAAGAAAGAAGTTGTGCCATTGTCCACATGAGGCTCACAAGATGTTACCTTTGACATAATAGCCTCATGAGCTAACTTTAGCTTAGCATGGGATGCTAGAAGATCTCATTAGAGCTAGAGAGCTTTTCATGACTTTCTTCCAATTTCCCATACTTGCTAGTTAGCAACTCAAGTTGGGCCCTTAGCTCAACATTCTCCTTCAAAATAGATGCTTCACAAGAAGTGGAGTTAGTAGCACAAGCATCATTAATATTAGAAATGGAAGAAGACAATTGACAAGCTTATCATTCTTAGATAGTTGAGTTTGGAGTTGATCATGAGACTTGATAAGGAGAGAGTGTTCACTTTCTAAAGCCTTGTGAGCTTTGTCAAGTTTCTCTATGTCCTCACTTAGTCTAGCATTGCCAACACCAAATTCAACTTTTTCCTTTTTAAGCACTTTATATTTAGCAATAGCATGATCTCTTTCCTCAATGATTTTAGCAATGATAAGATCATTTGATTCATCAAGAGATTCAAGTTTCTCCTCAAGAGACACTCGAAGCTCTTGCTCTTCCTCAAGGGCATTCTCTAAGGATGCTTTTTCATCGCATCTTCTCTCTCAATTTTACATTTTTCCTCAAATTGAGTATCCAAATCCTCAATGATTTCTATACATTTAATACCATGAGCAACGATTTCACATAGAGAAGAGATAGCTTCACTACCTTTGGGAAGAGCACCAAGAACAATCTCACCCTTCTTGGTTAAGGTTTCAATGTCAAAATCTTCTCCATGAGGATCCTCAACCACATCATCACATATCTCGGGATTCGAGGTAGAAGTTACCTTGGAATCCTTAGCCATGAGGCAAACATGATTAATGGGTGAGGAGGATGAAGAATTACTTGAAGCACCATTGAGGTCCATGTCTTGTTCCAACAAATGTTGGGATTCCTCTACATTGTTAGTCATGCAAGTACTAGAGGATATGGAAGCATTATTTTCATGACAACAAGACATAGAGAGCATATCATCATTAGATTTAGTTAAGCAACTATTACATGATATGCAAGGACCATCAACTCTAGCATGTATGACATTTGGAGTGCTAGAAGAGTTTAAGTCCAAAGATAGAACATTGCAATGTGATAGAGAAGAAGTATAATCAATAGTAAGTTCACCATCACAATGCAATTTCTATCACCACTCACCATATCATTACCTTGTGACAAATCACATGTTGGTGAAGTGGAAGAAGTTGTGAACTCATCACGGCCGGAGGTGGAGGGAGAACAATCATCCTCAATAATTTTGGACACTTCATATATATCTTGAAGCTTGGTCCAAAGCTCATGTGCATTTCGAAAAGGCATGATTGAAGCAAGAACTACATCGGTCAAAACACATATAAGACCATTAGTAACTTGAGTCTCGAGATGAGAGTTTATCTCATCCTCTAAAGATAATTCTTGGAATCCTTTGGAGGAGATAAACTCACATCTACAATCCTCTTAATATAATTTGGACCCATGGCCCTAAAAAGATTAAGCATGCGAATTTTCCAAACATCATAATTTGTGCCATCGAATATAAAGTGGGATCGTGCACTAATTCTCTAAACGACATCTTTTACTCTCTAGGCGGTAAAGCCCAAAAAGAGAGCCGAGGCTCTGATACCAATTGAAAGGACAATGATGTCGCCTAGAGGGGGGGTGAATAGGCGATTAAAACTTTTCCGGTTTAGGCTTGAATTGCGGAATAAAACTAGGTGTTTAAATTAACAAGCCGACAACTAAATAAACTAGGCTCACCTATGTGCACCAACAACTTATGCTAAGCAAGACAAACAACAAGGTGATAGCTATAGAATACTTCAAGCACGAAGGCTATCACAATGTAAATTGCATAAGTAAAAGCTCGGGTATAGAAATAACCGAGGCACGCGGAGACGAGGATGTATTCCGAGTTCCTCCTTGTTAAGGGAGTACGTCTCGTTGGAGAGGTGTGAGGCACCACAAAGGTCGATCTCAACCCACAAAGGCTCACCCTTTCTCCGATGAACCGCACCACAAAGGTTTGGTTCACCTTCCACTATCGGAATCCTTCGAGGCGGAATCCGGAGCCTTTCAACAACAATCCGGGCACAACCCACAACGGGATTGGGGGCTCCCGAACGGCTTTACAAGTGACCACAAAGGTCCAACCACCACACGGGCGTCTAGGGTCCAAAGACCCAAGAGTAACAAGTTCACAAGCTTTCAACTTCCACAATCCTCGTGGAGAGCACACTGATGCACCAAATGCAAAAGGCAAGAGCACAAATGCTCAAATCCTTCACTCTCAAATTCCAACAAAGCAACAAATGCTTATGGGGGAATAAGAGAGGAAGAACAAAGAGGAGAACCACACAAGAACTCCAAGATCTAGATCCACTAGGTTCCCCTCACTTAGAGGAGAGATTGATTGGTGGAAATGTAGATCTAGATCTCCTCTCTCAAATCCCTCAAAGATATGCAAGAATCATGGGAGGAATTGGGAGAGGGGCAAGCTTTCCAAGGTCAACAATGGTGGGGAAGAGAGAGAAAAACGAGCTGGGAAAGTTAGAAAACCTTTGGGGAAGAAGACCCCATTTATAGGTCCCAAAATTCCGACCGTTTGGTACAGATTCGTGTCGTTCGAAATGAATCCGGATTTGGCTCAGAATTCCGGGTGGCTCAGAAAAATCCGGATAAAAAACAACTTGATTCCGTAAGGTATACAGAACTGAAATAGCCAGTTCGGATTCAGTTCGGAATCACTTCGGAAAATTCCGACCGTTCGGAATTAGGTCGGAATGAGTTCGGAATCACTCGGAATTCCTGAAACACACATAAGAAAAACGTGATATCTCTTACATACGAACTCCGTTTTCGATGTTCTTGGGCTCGTTGGAATCACCGCAACGAGCATTACAAGATCATGTAGAGAAACATCATAGACCAACAAGGGAGGATAAAACCAAATGGAGAAAGGAAAAACCTCTCTAAAAAGGAATAACCGGCATACCTCCAAAACCGAAAACGCAACAAGTTTTTCATACAAAATTCGTTTTCGGTGAACTTGGGCTTGTCATGAAGATCACAACAAGCACCAAAACCCAACAAGGAGAAAAGCCAAGTAAGAACCAAGAAAGATGAAATGCCAAGTATGCAAAGGTTTGAGCTCTCCACAAAGATGCGATCAAGTTACTCACTTGAGAGCCCCTCTTGATAGTACGCCGTCTATCCTATAACCCAGTCTCCCACTAACACCATGAGACTGGTAAAATAGAAAACCTATCAAGATCATACCTTTGCCTTGCGCATTCCACTTGAGCTCGATGATGACGATCTTGACTCTCTGAAGTTGAAACACCTTTCTTGATTGTGCTTGCTAGCACATGCTTGATGAAGACTTCTCCAAATGCTCCCCCATACTCCATTATGGGAGGGTCTCGCTAAGCTCCGTCTTCATGTCTCCTTTGCAAGCTTCAATCAAATGATATCTTCCGAGATGCATCATATTGAGCTTGCACTTCATCTTCTTCTCTTGATATGTATGGTGCTTGGAGGTAAACATGATTGTTCACTCAATGTTCTTTTCCAAGCCATACTTGCAATAAGCTCAACTCTACACATGACCATTCTTCATATAAACCCTTGAATAGAGCATTGGTCATCATGTCATCTTCAAGAGTCCAACGCATGAACTCCAATCTTTTCACATGGACAAGATCTATAGGAATATCCCAATGTAAACATTAGTCCATAAGAATTGTCATTAATTACCAAAACCACGCATGGGGCAACATGCACTTTCACACACAACAAGCCCGCAGCCCCGAGCTCCCACCCACGCCCGTGCACGCGCCCCGCCCCGTGCCCGCGCGCCACCACCCCCCGCCGTCGCCGACCCGCCGCCGGCCACCCGCCGCCGCCCCGCTGCCGGTGCTCCTCGCCTCCGGACTTGTGCCGCCGTCTTGGACCTCCGCCGCCGTGCCGGTGTTCCTCCTCCTCCGTCCGGGTTCACGTCGTTGATCCTTGGATCTCCGCCGGTGATCGCCGGAATTCCGTCGGAACCCTAATTCCGGCGAACTTCGAAGGACCGTCCGGGCGAAGACCTGCCGGATTTGCACCGCGCTCGCCGTGACGCCGCCGTGACGCCGGAGCGATCTCTCTACTTCGCCACCTACCTGCTGGAACAGGGAAGCGCCGACGTCGTCAAGCCGCACGTGTGTATCGCCTCGGAGACGCGACACTTGTGGCGTTGATTGATCGAGTGGATCGTCAAGACAGAACGGATCGTGATCTTCTACATCGACACCAACCATCAAGCTTCCGCTACTGATTTGCTACGGTACACAAATCAAGTTTATGCATCTTTGCATGTTTATGAATCGTTGCATACATCTCCTAGATTGGATCTTGCTGGTTTATTCGTTGTTGCGTAGGAAATTTTTTGTTTTCTATGCTGCGAACCCCAACAAATCTTCCCAAGCAGCTCATTGTATGCCTCGAAAAAAGCCTCCTCCTTCCGCACCTGATCGACGACAATTGCACCGTAGTGCTTAACCGCCGGAATGAAGTTCTTCAGCCGTCGACCATTAGCCATCGCGTGGAACAGTTTGGAATTTCCGTCTCCGTCCTTGAGCCATCGCACCCGTGCTCTCTATCGTGCCATCGTCCTCTCCAGCGACGATAGCCCAAGCACATGGGCCTTCAAGGCCCTACGCAACCGCCATTCTCCGTCCGACAACTCTCGTGAGTCGTGGGCCGCTTCAAGCCTGTGAATAACGACGTTGGCCATTGCAATTTGCAATTTCAGGTTCCCCACTTTGCGGTCCGCCCAGGCCTGAAGGTGTGACGCCAAGTTCCTGAGACAGGCGTCGAGCCGTAGGAATGGGTCCGTGATCGTGTTGTCGCACCTCCAGCCCCACTCCACCTCCTCATCAAATCCCTCGAGTTTAAGCCAAAAGAGTTCAAATTTGAAACGCCGCTTTGGTTTGTGACTGTTTCTCAACGATAAGTGCAGCGGCGTGTGATCCAAGAGTGCAGATGACATCGCTTGTAGCAGACAGTCAGGGTGCGCTAGGTCACAATCGATTGTATCCAGCGCTCAATCGATCAATGTCATCGTCGGACGACGCCACGTATATTTCGGCCGTGCATGTATATCTCACGCAGCTCGTTGCAGTCGATGAAGTCTCGAAACCTCGCCATGCTGGCCCTATCTAGGCGTGCGTTATTTTTCTCCGACGCCCTCAAAATCATGATGAAGTCGCCTATAACCAGCCAGGCACCAGGACACAGCGAATGCCTCTCAGTCAGTTCCCAAAGAAACTGACATTTCTCCTCCACACTCTGTGGCCCGTAGACCACCGTCAGCCACCAAGGTGCATTGCTCCCGACGAGCACTTCCCCCGTGATCCCTCTACGCGTTTCAGACGCCGGCAGGTAATCAAAACCATCAAAAGATGGTCCTAAGCACTGAGAAACAATGAAACGGTCCATTACAGCCATTTTCGTTGCCTGAAGGCAGACAATGATCACTCTAAGCGTGTCTACCACCTTCCTAACTAAATCCCGCTTGGCGGAGTCGTTCAGACCTCGCGGGTTCCAGCACATCAACTCCGGTTGTGTATCCATAAAGATACGATTGGGAAACTCCAGCGTGGGTGTGCCTCAGGCAAGCACCCCCAACTCTGTCGATCGCTGGCTCGCGAGCACGTCCCTCGCCGGCATTGTCTTGCAAAGGGACAATAGCCCCTGTACTACATCGTTGATCGATATGTCGAAAATGCGACGGCGTTGGTCGAAATAGCCCTGGTGCGACGTTTCGAGCGCTGTTAAGGCCAGTCCGCTGGAAGACGTTTAAATTGACTTAAGCTCTCATAGTACTGATTTTATAGAAGTCTGAGGTTGTCTTAACACAACTCGTTACTCCCGAAAAAAAAACAAGTCCGTTCGTTACTCAGGTGGGTCCCACATATTTCCCCGCGGCAGCGGCAGTGCCCGACCGTTCCCCCCTCCCCTCTTCTTCTTCTTCGGCGGTGGCCAGTTCGATCTCGGCGGCGGCAGCTTATTTGTTCTCGGCGGGGGCGGGGTATTGTGGTGAGTACTTACAGAACCCTAGCCCCATTCCCCTCAGTTTCAATTGATCTGACCCCAGTCCCCTCGGTTGATTTAGATTGCCCCGTAACGAGGGGGGAAGCTATGGAATTGGGTCCCGAGATGGCGCCGCCAGACACATCTTCCAATCGGTAATGCCCTCAATTTTTGTGAATTTGAATACGATTCGGTCCCCGTCCGCTTCCACTACCTCACACTGCCCGCCTCAAATGACAAAACAGGGGTGAAGCTGCGCGGAAATTCCAGTTCACTGTAACATTCTTTCCAGCTAAGGCGAAGCTAAGTGATGGTAGCGTGTGAAACATCGAGAAGGATACAAGTGTGAGATTTGAGCTTGAATTTGCAGAGCTTGATCCTCAAGAGATGCAGATCATGGAGGAGAAGGCCGTGAGGAATGTGGTGGAAAAGCTTGGGGATAGTATTCTATTGGGTCCACAGCAAGAAGTATCATTGTTACGGTATGCAGATTGCAAGGGCGAATATGTGAGAATTGAGAATGGAGAAGAGTTGGTTGATGAAATTGATCGGCAAGAAGGTTGGACAAGCAAAGAGGCTAGTTTTCGCGCGGAGATCGTTGATCTGGAGTCAAATTCGAACGTCGGATATGTGCCCTCAACGTTGGCTACGCTTATGTCAGAAGATGACTGGGCTAGAAATGCGCCCATAGTCCCCATACGCACCGAAGTGACAGTATTAGCTGGGGGTCCTGATGTAGATGGAGCAGGTCTTTGTGTTGATTGGAATGTAGTACCAATTGTGAGATCCTAGCTCTGTATTTAAATTGGACACGTAAATCAGAAATTTAGCTCAACTAGTGTTTGAGCTCAACGTATATGATCTATGTTGTTTGCAATTTTAGCAATTTAGATAGGAATTGGTCACATGCTTACAGCCCATCTTTACCATTGAGCAAAGCTGAACCTGTTTTGACACCTGAACTTAGCCTGTTGTTTCTTCAGATTAGTACCAGCCATTCAATTTACCATTAAGTACTCCAGGTTGCAGTGTCCAACCATTCAAATACCTTGTCCCGCTTTTGTTCAGTACCTGCCATTCAATTCGTTTTCTTAGAGATGCCTAATTCGCTTTTGTCTCTGTACCTGTTGTATGATGTGTATTGGGTATTGGGCGTTTGTTTTTTTGCACCCAACATCATTTTCTGTGCCAAGCTCTAGTATCAAGGTCAGCCGAAGCGAATTTTTTTTTGGCTACCTCTCAACTTAAAATTGGCGCAGACTGCAGACAATACCATGTACAAACCTCAGACACCCCATATATTCTACACTACGTCTACATCAGTGAAAGGGACAGTTTATACATGTCCCCAAAATACACTGACAACCACAGCTAGCCTCTTTCTATCTTGCAAACTTACAAAGTACAGATACAACTTCAGAAATAGGTAGGTGGAATGAATTACACCAGGGTAAAGAACTACGACTCTTGAATAAGTTTATAAAATGGAACTTCCAAAGAGTATATCAGTCGTTATTTAAATCTATGCTATTACAATACCACGGCCAAATGATGTAACAGGTATGAAATATAGTATGACCTTGGCATGAGCTACAGTGGTGGCCTGAATCCCAAGTGATAAGCAATCTAATGAAGAAGAGAGTAGCTGCAGAATGCATCTGGATCCTCAACTTCAATGGTTGTTGTTTGTTGCTTCATCTTGAGTGGCCTGATTGAGATCAAGAAGCTCAGCAGGAGGGTCCTGATTGAGATCAAGAAGTCGAGCTGGAGGATCCTGATTGAGGTCAAGATACTGTCCCACTGCATTAACCCGCATGGCATTGCTACCTCGCTGAACAGAGAAATCATTGTTGATATGAGCTTGAAAGTTGGCCATGGGCTCGGCCTTGTCCGGAGATGAGCAGAGTGCCGCGTCCGCCTTGCCGCTCCTCCCAAAGGTAGCTGCGGGGATTCCAAAACTGCCACATCTTGACTGCCGCGTCCGCCTTGCCGCTCCTCCGACCCGACAGCAAGATGCAGCGACGTGTCCACCAGCGGAGGCGCATCAGTATTGATGCTCATCCCACCAGAATCTTCCTGCCCCTCAATTATCTTGATAAGCACCCTCGTCATCTTCTTCACCATAACAATCTTCCTCATCAACATCATTGTCACCATACCAATCATTTGTAAAGGCAACAAATATATCAGCCGCAGGATGATGCTTCCTAAATGCTCTCTTTGATTGGTGGCTCAACTTTCTTTGCTGGCTTGTTAATTTGTCTCTGTGCTTTTCTGAACCAAAGTGAATGTCAACCCATAACTTGATTTTTTGAAGTGTGGGAGCTGGCAAATGCTCGATGCCAATAGCCGGTAGGAATCCGCGATACTGTTGGTGAATGAACAGTATGTCAAGCTTCTCAAGCTTTGGCAAGGCTCCCTCTTCAAAGGTCAATGACGCCTTCCTACCATGGAAAACAAGGTGCTTGAGTGCTTGGAATGCCCCGCTGCCAGAGATGACTACACTTTCTTCCTTTTCTTCATAACACATCTGAATCTGCATACGGAAGTAGGAAAGTGAAGGCAACCCTGCAACAGTAGTGACGCCATCAGCCACCTCTCTCACCATAATACTAAAACTGTACAGGTGGTAGAGCTGACCAATGCACACGGGGCACCTTTCAAACACGCAGCCGCTCAGATCAAGCTTCCCAATACGACAACCTGGAAGAAATGGTGTGCTGCTCCAGCCCATCATAGTGTGAGAAATATTCAGAGTAAGGATCCTGAGGCTGCCGGAAAGCCTTGTGATGGAAGAGTTCCATAGATTCTCACGCTCAGTGATCTCTTCTTTCGACCCACCATGGTAATCCGAACTGATTTTAAGCTTTCTCAAGTTGGTTAGCTCGCCAAGGGCCTTGATATCGTTTACCGAATTGATGTCTACATCTTCTAGTGTGCGAAGGGATTTCAACCTGCCAATCCCATCAGGCAACGCTGCTAAACTGTCAACCCTGAGATGTCTTAACCGGGGCAAACTAAAAATATCTGATGGATAATTATCGGTTATTCCTCCTACTATCCATATTGTCTCCAATTGTTGTAGCTCTGCAATTTTATCAGGCAACGTCATTGTTTTCTCAGGAAATCGAATCATCAGATATCTTAGGAGAAACAACATACGAGTACATGTGAGATCCAAAATCCCCAAATTCTGTTTATCATAACGTCCAAAATATTCAATTTTTAGAACTCGGACATACTTGAACTCCAGAAAACGAAGGACAAATGAGCTAGGGACAAGTGAGCCTGCGTGAAGAAAGACTGACCGAACATGTGACAGTGACCCTTTGTTCATTGTATCCAAAATCCCCAAATTCTGTTTATCATTCCATTGGACTGAGACTCGACGGATTCTTCCAGGCGGTGCCCCTGTCACATCCTTCAAACCATCAATAACATGAATAAAATTCGCTTCCATTGACTTGGATCTCAGAAGATCGAGGACTATATCATGTACCCTGCAAGACAATAGTTCATTGCTGTGGTAGTCTATCTTCGCTGGTTGAATCATACACAAACTGACGAGCCTTTGGAAGTACTCTTCTGCTTCGTCCTCTGCATCCAACCTACTGTCTGTACTCACATGCACGAAACCTTCAGCTACCCAGTGCATTAATAAATCTTTTTTATCTATATCCTCGTCCTCTTTATACTTGCAAACATAAAGCAAACATGTCTTGAGATGATCAGGAAGATGTATGTAGCTGAGATCCAATATTTGCATCATTTTGCCAAGACCAGTTTTTCCTCTTGTCAGACCACCCAAAGATTTCCATACATATTCCCATGTTGTGTCTTTCTTACCAGCCAGAAGACTTGCTATACTATTAATAGCCAGTGGCATACCACCACATGTTTTCAGTATATCAGCTGAAATATCTTTTAGTCTACCGGTACAATCTTTTTCGGGAAGACATGCTCTTCTAAAAAAAAGATTTTTTGAGTCTTCTTCACCGAGTGGACTCATCCAATAAACATACTTTATTTCGAGATTGCAACATGCAAGAGCAACATCATGATTCCTTGTTGTTGTTATCACTCTACTTCCAAGTTTGTTCTCTGGGATAGCAGATCTAATACTTTCCCAGAGTGAGAGATCCCATATATCATCAATAAATATGAAGTATCTGCAAAAAACACGCACAAATAAGAAACATTGCTGAATTTGAATCTTCCTAAGTTTAGCAGAGGTCAATTTATTATTTTATATTATCTAAATATCCGTTACATGTCGATATGTTTTAATACCTACCAAAATATTGTCTAATCGTACAAAGTATGTAGTCCGGCCCCACATTGATCTCAACAGTTATTAACCCCACCATTCACACATTTTTAGTCCTCTGTGATAGTTGGATATATCTACATCCTACTTACATTTGTTGGAATGTAAAACAGTTGCATTGCTGCTAATCTCATCGCTATAGCTTACAGGTAGGGCGCCGCCGAGCGGCTGGTCGGCTGCTGAGAGAAGAGGTGAGCCTCGTGTGGTCGAGAGTGAGATGAGAGAGAGAGAGAGTTACAGACTGGCAGGTGGGGTTATCTGGAGTAAATAAAATAAATAAACATTTTCAGAACATTCCAATTCTTTTTTTAGTACTTCCTTTTTTTCCACCGTTGGATTTTCTTGGTTGGACGGGTCCTAAATTTTCCAACCATTGTAAAACTTGTATTCCATTTATATACATATATCTGTATGAGATTTTGAAATGTTACCATTTTCCAATGTTTTTGTAGAAAAACTTTCAAAATATCTAATACACAGACATATAAATATAGTCTAGAAATCATCAAAAGGGCGTGTTTCAATAGTAGTAACTTGCTTTTATCCCGGGGTGTAAATTAGTGCCACCCGGAATGGCCACTTCCAATTTATTCATTTTTTCTGTAGACAGTGAGCTGAACAATAAGGTAGGATGTAAGGTTAGGTTTGCTAGTTTAATGGGGTGCGGATTGGTGGATGACACAACCAAATATTTGTGCAAATTAGGACAATGTAAATAGGCATGCAGTGTAATTAAGAAATTTACCGTGGAAAAGGAGAGTATTTTAGAATATATGGAATTTTGATCCTTCGTCTTAATGTGCTTTGCTTATACATATATGTACTACTCCCTCCGTTTGGAAATATAAGATGTTTTAGATTTGTGAAGTTAATGTTTCTAGACATCTTTTAGTACGTAGGTTCAAATGAATCTACACACTAAAAAGCACCTAGATACATTTGTTTCACAAAGCTAAAACATCTTATATTTCCAAACGTAGGGAGTACCTCTTATTGTCGAGCAAATTTTGGAGTTTTTCACGGAGCTGCCACACCTGCATGTTTTCTGCATTGAAACCACACTGAAATGCGGAGATAATGTTCTTCAAAACTTCCTTCGCAACAGGATTCTGACCCACCGGAACAAAAGCTCTAGTATAGCTATTTGCTATTGTAAGCTTGTCATACACAGCCTTAGCAAGTGTGGTCTTGCCCAGTCCTCCAAGTCCGACGATGGACACTACCTTGAGGTTCTGCTTTGATATATTGCTATAATCTTCAAATAGATTTATTACGTTATCTCTCGGTTCTTCGATCCCAATGAGCTGTTCCATACCTACGTTTATAGCTGAAATCCGAAGGTCCTCAATGGCATCCTTGGCTGTGGCATTGCCTACAAAATTGTTGACATTGGAGTTGTACTTCTTTTTTTTGTCGACCACGGCCTGAACTTGGCCCTTGATGTCCCTGATCAAATCACCAATATGACGGTGAGACATCATGCCATTGTCCCAGAGCTTCAGCCCCTTATGTGTTAGCTCCCGGAAACCACTCCTATCAGAGTAAGGCTCGACGTGCACCAGGAAGCTATCCACCATATCCTCTATGTGATATGACAGCTCCCTGACTTCGTCAACCCAAATCTTAGCACCTTTCACATTTTTCATCTCAGGTAGATCTCGAAGAATGATTGCGAGATCTTCTGAGAAAGACTCGATATCTCTCTTAATGCTCATCTCCAGACTGTACTCCTCCGTGACGAGCGTCCCCAGCTTGTGGAGCAGGCTTCCCATAGCTCCCCTAGTGAGATCCATGGCTCGGTCGCTCTCTTCCTCTAGGTATTTCCTCGTGGTTGGATAATGGCGTGAAAAACTCAGTAGTGGGTGCAGATTTGAATTGATGTCCTGGCATGCAGAAAAATGATGCTCTTAGGTTAAATAAACTTATTTCAGCAATGCGCGGGATGTTTTCTATATCGTCGTCGCACTTTTGAACTGGTGCCCTTCTATATATGCAGAAAAGTGATGCACTTATATTAAATGAACCTAGTGCAGAAATAATACATATTGGATTATGGATCTGCCTAGGCTTACCATTGAAGACGGCTCTGCATTCTCGCTGCTACCAATTTTGTTTTTGCCCTTCCCGGAAGCTGACTCCGCAATCTTTCTCTTTTTCGCCTAGAAGAAAGGAAATTAATTCGTTAGTAAACATTCTAGGGGAAAGTCACCGAATGCCCGTACAAACACATTAAGACAGGTCACAATTGGTTACCTCGGGAACTTCCTCAGCTAGCATGGTGGTGTCTTCTCTAGGCTTGGAATTTGCATGGGGCATCGTAGGCTCATATACAACCATCAGATCCACCTCATCAACCTTGTGCGCATCTGCACCGGACATATATTCTATGATACCATCTTCTCCAAGGCCCTCAGTCCATTTCATGCTTTTCACAATGAATTCGTGACCAACATCTCGTGATTGCACTGTTATTGTCACAGCACAGGTTGATCCCGGTGGCACAATGCCAATTACTGGTTGGGCGCTTGGCGATTGGATGTTGAAGGCAATGCAATTAAGTGTGTCGTTGGTTAGCTCAACTGAGTGTGATATCTCGTTCTTCAACTCAGAAGGCAGAAGTAGTTCGAGCGGATTAATCCGAAGCATATCATCTTCAGCTAAACAAGGGATTATCTGCGATGACAGATGAATATGTGATTAGATGATGATGTATATATGATCCCGCATCTGACAAGTTGCATTTCTACAAAGTTAAAAAAGTTATAAATGTATTTAGACTAAACTTCTACATGCAACCCAATCAAACGATAACCCGAATTAGCTGATTAATGTTCAGGTATCCAGATGTGAAACCAGAAAATACACCCTATTTTTGGGTCTCGGATGTCGGTTTTTTACGGTTTGGCCTTCGTGTGTTGGGTTTTGTGCCCACAGTGAGCCTTATGCATCAATTGATGCAAAGGCCAGGGTTATGCTCGCCTTTTTGGAAAAAAAAATATACTGGCTATGTATGGGCCACGATAATGTCACTAGTAAAACCGACTTTGGTCCAACTTCAGCCAAACACAACTTAATTCTTGTAAATTCGTTTTTTCTACTGTCAGCTAAACTAAAACCAGGCAACCAATTATTTAAGCTAATTGACCTACACGTAATACATTAGCTAAGCTCTGTATTTTAACCTTGGAACCAAGATAACACAACCCTATAGTTCACTAATTGGCAATGTAGCTTACCGGGCCATACGTGCTTTCTGATTCACGTAGAAAGCTGATTATCTTCGATATAGAAGGTCTAGCTTCCGGTCTATCTGCCCTGCAACGTCCTGCTATTTCTATGCATCTAGTTACTTGCTGGTATCGTATTTGGGTCGGTGGCTCACTCCACCTGTCTCCACCTTCGAAGTACCTACATTAAACAGATGTTGATTATTATTTGTGATCATCCAAGAGTCTTAGGGCACAAACTATGTCCATTAAGACAGATGGTGTTTATGTTAGATTAACCAGTCAATAGGACAGTAAAGTGTGAAGAAAAGGTGCATGCTTGTGCAAAAAGTGAGAAATCAGTCTTACTTTATTTTTGTCAGGGATGTCCTTACACCCTGTTACTAATTCGATGATTATGAGACCCAAACTATATATATCACATGCAGGTGTAGTTTTGCTATCTTCCATGTATTCTGGAGCACAATATCCTCTGCAAGAAAATAAGATGGTGTGATCCATTATGAAACAAGTAAATGCATATTGAACTGTAATGATAGATAATGTCCATTACTGGTTCTTCTGATGCATTGCATACCGTGTCCCATAACTTTTACCCACAGTGTGTGAGTTTTCATTTGGTCTTGAAAGACCAAAATCTGTAATTTTTGGGACCATATATTTTTCATTTAGATGTATCAATATATTTGCTGGTTTAAGGTCCATGTGAATAATATTTTTTTCCTCGTGAAGGTAACGCAGGCCTTTGCAAATGCCAATGATTATTTCATAACGTGTTTCCCATTCAAGTCCTCTAAATTCATCTGCGAAGAAAAATACAAAAAAAAGTAAGGAGTTATGTTAAACTGCATACAAAACAATGATAGAATTATTTTTAACTCAAGTCTGCCCCGTGTTCACCATGGACATTAAAATTAAGGACTATATAGTCAAGAAGGCAAAGAAATAAAGAGAAGATCTGCTTCAAATGATATAAGATTGTACCGGTAATATGCCTATCAAGGCTTCCATTGCTGATGTACTCGAAACAGAGCAATCTTTCTAATACGTTTGTCCAGATATATTTTCCTGAACCATCCTCTTCGATCGGTTTATGATATTCTTGAGAACAGAAGCCGAGAAACCGGACTAGATTTCGATGATTAATCTTCATCAGACTGGTTACCTCACGACGAAATAGCTTGTCATCGATTGTATGCACATTTATATGGATCCTCTTCACAGCCACAATCCGTTCTCTGACTACACCCTGTTGGTCAGCATTGAAATGATGCTCAGCCAAACAATACCGAAAGAAACTTCTAATTCTAGCTTTTTTAACAATCGAACTATTGATATTTTATTGGACTTGATATCACTAAAAGTAGTAAGTAATTCCTTCTCTAAACGGTCAAAGATCGTACCTTGTAAACAGCTCCAAATCCACCCTCTCCAATTTTTCTCTCTTTGGAGAAATCATTCGTGATGTCCTTCAACAGTTGCAACGGCAGATCCGTTGGGTCCTCGGCTCCATCAAGTATCCGCTCCAGGAAACTTTCGTCCACAACCATTCTAGAAGAACAGGGAGCGATTCAGAAGGAGAGCATGTAAGAATTAGTTTGCTTGAGAAATTCATAGGCGGGAAATGCTTACCTCCTGGAGATTCAGAAGTAGAGCATGGAAGAATATGGTCCTGCCTGTAGTCTAGGAAGCACAAACTAAAACTTCTCAGAGAAAAGGATGTTCTTAATGATAACTCTGAAAGATGAACAACTCACCTGTAACTAAGAAGGAAGCACGCTGGCTAGGAAAATCATGGCCTCGCTGGTCTGTGCAATGAAACAAACCTTGAGAGCCACTCTTACAGATTTGCTAGAAACCAACTGCCATGATCCACTTTGTAGTTAATTAATACCATGATCACGTGCGATCACGTTCCATAAAGACGTTAGATGCCACTTGGTCCTTTTAATAGTAACGGTGGAGAGCGGCGATCGATATGGCTCTTTGACCACACATAGCTCTCCAAAAAAAATCGAAATAAATAAATTTTGAGCTTTAAAACATTTCAAAGCAAATAACATGATGTGGTCGATAGTTTATTCTATCCGTGTGTACAGTTAAAAAATAATGTCCAAGTAGTACTTCTATAAGACTACTCATAATGGAGAGTAACTTAGACTAATAACATGTATATATGTTACTAGTCTATGTTAATATCTTGATAGTGGAATAACATATGTGTGATATCATTTAAGGTTGTATTTATTAGCTATAGACGTATCCTGTCTTGGGATTAAAATTACTTTATACCGATTTCCCAAAAGTAATTTGAATTGAATTACAAATACATGACAGGGTCATCCTATAAATTCACAAAAAACATTCTAATACTCCCTCCGATCCATATTAGTGGGCATAGCTTTGTCTAAATTCATATGTATCTAGTTAAATATTTAGCCTAGAGATATTATTTGTTTTACGGTATCATCAGATAAGTAGGATAAATTAATAAAATAATTTTCAATCGAAAAAGTAGAAAAAATAAAGAAGGTTGTCACTTAACACTCGGTAAAGCCACCAACTGATCCACCAACTGAGGCAGGCGGCAACAAAGAGCTCGAATTTTAACACGCTGCAAAGGCTTGTGAACTGGGTGCAATTAATCGCAATAAAATATGGAGGCACGGAACCAAACATCAGCATCGGTGCACTGAACTGGAGTAGAAAATTGGAGGCAGCAACGACTAGTTGGCATGGAAAGAATCAAAAGTTGGGACAAGTTGTCCAGTATTCAGCCTCAGGTTGTCTGACGTGGTAGTGCAGGTCTTGTCCATGGCAAGAACCAAAAGAGCAGGTGAGTTGATTATAAGAAAAAAAAAAACATCTTCTACGTGTGTAAAAAAACACGATTTTGACTACTCTTTTTGAGATTCGATTTTGACTACTCATCAGTACTCCCTCCGTCCAGATTTAATCAACATCCTAAAAAAATCAGACAAAATAGTACAACATTTATTAGTACTAGTTAGACATGTTTTTTTTTTTTGACGGGAGTACTAGTTAGACATGTAAACAACCAATCCAAGCCATATTGAAAGTAATGCCATCCAATAGAGAGAGCCATACCGCTTCGTTTTCTGTGCTATTGACTAAATCTGGACAAATTTTGGTTCCAGAATGTTGATTAAATATGGACGGAGGGAGTAGACATTTTTTAGCCTTTTTTGCATAGGCCACATTAATAAAATTGGGATTATAACTGTTGCCATCCGGCCTCCCTTGAGCGCGTCTTGGTCGCCGTTCCGTGCTGTCCCGCTTTAGCTTTTTCGCTTTGTTTTATCATTTATTTTAAGAAAAAGTTGCCGTCCATGGAATAGACGTATAAAACATAAAAGAACCGGAAATTATATAACATAAACACTTACAGCCGGCCTCATTAGTCAGAACACGGAACAGTGTGCTTTTACAGAGTGATTAATGTTATCAATGTAGCCCACGCGTGCTCAATCAAAAGCTACAAAATGGGTAAGGGCATCCGCACCGGCCGACCCAAACAGCCCCCCATCCGTTCCGTTTTGATCCAGAAGGGTCACGGGCTGGACAGAATATGGGTCGCGGGCTGGAAAGAATATGGGTCGCGGTCAGGCTTGTCCGGCCAGCGCCCCCAGCGGCGCAACCCATCCCATCCGCTCCTGGCCACATTTTTTTTAATCTCCACTAACATTGCCGGTGCGCCTCGCCGTCCCACGGCCAATTCCGGCCGCCGGCAACGCTTTACAAGTGTAAAATGAACAACGTACATAAATATATAAATATTTCATTCATATATAGTTGGCTACAATCATAGTGGCCGCTGCTAGACACCATGCTAAACATAAAATAAGTAGATAATTTGCCCTATATGGCAAATTTATACATAAAAGCTAGACACAATGCTAAACATGGTGCCGAAGAGGCCCTCGCCTAGTCGGATTCGGAGTCGGAGTAGTGACGGAGGCCCATATCTTCGTTGAAGACCTTGACTTCGAGGGCGCCCTCGTCGTCGTACTGGAAGAACACAAAGTGCCCGACGGCGAGGGTGTGCGCGCGTGCGAACTCCGCCCAGCCGTGGTGGAGGAACATCAGGCCATGGCCGTCGAAGAGGACCTCGCAGGTCCACAGGCCCGTCGTGGTCATAGGCAGGCGCAGGATGAGCTCGCGGGGCTCCTGCCCGTCGACCAACCGGGCGAACCTGTTGGGGAGGCCCAGCCTTTCCCATGGTTCCACCGTGCGTAGGGTGCAGCCAGACTCGAAGCCGGCGAGGTTATTAATGGCGCCGATCTCCGGCGATGATGGTGGTGACGGCGTCGGCGAGGGTGACGGGATGCGGCCACGGCCACGCCGTCCTCGGCCACGACCACGCCCCCTGCCTGGGGGGCGTCCCAGGTGACCTCCCCTCGATCCAATGCCGCCGGCCATGGGCGCAGCGCTGCCTGCGGTGGTTGTGGGGAATGGAAGAAGGCGGAGGGGAGATTGTGGAGGAAGATGGCCGCGAGCGCCCAGTTAAAAAGCCCGGGGCATTGAAGCGACACAGGGCGGCGCGGTCAGCGTAGGAGTCCATGCGGCGCGGCCAGTGCTGGGGTTCAGGCGGCGCAGCCTGCTTTGGAGTCAGCCTACTCCATTGATGGCTAGCTGGGAGAAGGCCGTTGGGTCGCTGACTAGCTGGCCCGCGGCGGGTGCGGGAGGACACGAATCGCGTCCGCCCGTGTCCGGGACGACGCATCCGTTGGCCCGGATGGGTAGCACCGCTGGGGCGTGCGCGGCCGACCCTCGTGTCCGCGCGGACCGATTCAGACCCGCTCGGACGGGATGGGTGCCCCCGGTGCGGATGCCGTAAGAAAAATGCACTGGCAAAAGAGCTAACGGGCCCAACTTACTTTTGCAAACAACTCATAACTATTGGGAGCTCCTCCCTGGCGCTCGCGCGTCACCACGCTCTCGTTTCGCTCAAGGGAACAAGACAGTTCCAAAGGAACAAATGACCTAAGTTCCTCGGGAAGTCGGTTCCGTAGGAACAAATGTCCTAAGTTCCTCGTGAGACGAGGGTGTAGCGTCCCCGTGAGCGCCAGATGGCGACGCGGCAGAGGGCGCATGTGCACGGTCCGCGCGGTCCCCAGCGGGCGTGTGGCCGGCACGCGCTTCAGCAGCAGGCGATTCGTCGTTGCGCTGACGCGGGGGGGGGGGGGGGGACCGGCTGCGGTGTTGTGACGTGGGAGACGTGCTGCGCGCACGAGGCGACGAAGCAGAGGCCAAGGAGGATGGTGATGGAGCGGAGGCCGAGGCGGGCGAATCAGCCTCGGATCGCTGTGCCTCGGGATCAGCATATCCAGAGGAATGTTCCTCAGAATCGTCTTCGTGTCCAGTGCCTGTTTCGTCCTTTTCTGATTCATCTTCAACATCATTTTCTGCATCATTTTCTTCACTGTTTTTAGTGGGATTTTCTTCTGGGGCTGCATCTTCCTGTTGCACATTAGGAACAGAAACAATAGGCACAATATGGTTATTGCAATTATGTGCACTCTCATGGGAATTGGATGTGGAAGAAGGAAGAAGCAAAATTTCTTTCTTAAGAAGGGCACCGGCATTAGGATGAAGGGAAGCAAATGGAAAGACATTCTCATCGAAGACAACATCACGAGAGATATACACACGTCCTTTAGATACATCTAGACATTTGACACCTTTGTGAAGGGGGCTAGAACCAATGAACAGACGCCGTGTAGACCAAAAAGCAAGTTTTCGTTTGTTGTAAGGACGAAGGTTAGGCCAACAAGCACAACCAAAAGTCCTAAGAGCATCATAATTTGGTGTTACATGAAGGAGGCGTTCAGTGGGTGTTTCAAAGTTGAGAACCTTGCTAGGAAGCAGATTTATGAGGAAGGTGGCAGTGATAAAAGCTTCATCCCAAAATTTAAGAGGCATGAAAGCATTAGCAAGCAAAGCAAGACCAACCTCAATTATATGACGGTGTTTTCTTTCAGCTGAACCATTTTGTTGATGGGCATGTGGACAAGAGACATGGTGTGTGATGCCAACCTTTTGAAAGAAACCATTTAATTTCTCATATTCACCTCCCCAATCAGCTTGCATAGTAATAATTTTCCTATCAAACTTGCGCTCAACATACTGCTGATATTTAAGAAAGGCTTGATAAACATCAGAGCGCTTCTTAAGCAAATATATCCAAGTAAATTTACTGAAATCATCGATAAAGCTTACATAATATGCATGTTTTCCCACAGAGAGAGGGGCAGGACCCCATACATCAGAGAATACTTGCTCCAAGGGAGCAGTGGAGACACTGGAGGACATATGATATGGCAACGGATGACTCTTAGCTAACTGACAAGAATCACAAACATATGGAGTACTCTCTGGGGTGTAAGCTATTTTATTTCTCCTAAGAACTTGCTGAACCACAAATGAAGATGGATGTCCTAAACGGCGATGCCTATTACATATATTCTAACAGCCCTAAGAAAAATGCACTGGCAAAAGAGCTAACGGGCCCAACTTACTTTTGCACCTACCAGACTAGACTGTTTGTAAACAACTCATAACTCAGTTCCAAAGGAACAATGACATAAGTTTCTCGGGAACTCAGTTCCAAAGGAACAATGACATAAGTTCTAGTATAGTATGTCACATACTCACACATACTCACAGTACGCCTCATGCTTTGGGAGAAAAAAGCTTAGGTTTGACAAATGGGTGCATTGGATCCTTTAGACAGCTTATTTTCTACACACCGAAAGACGTGATCTCAAGTCTTACGAAATGGGTGCATTGGATCCTTTGACAAGTCTTACGAAGCTAGCAAAGCTCGCATCAACTGGCTTGCATCGCTGAGAGGAAGAGATTGCCTGCCCATGTTTACTTCTGCAAATATGGATGTGTGCAACTTTCTTTTCTTTCATCTTTCGGAAAGGGGAAATTGCCTGCCCATGTTTACTTCTGCAAATATGGATGTTTTGGAAGAAGGCAAAAGCTACGGGATTTAATCCGTACGGAAGTATGAGCAGTCTCGTTGAAAAAGTCAAATCATGGGAGCGGTTTTGACTTTCCTAGCTAGGATCTCACGTACGTGGTCTTGCCTTCTGCATGCATGCCTCCGGGAAGGGGAAACGGATGAACTGCTCATATATATTGTTTGTTTTCCTCCTTCATACTGGCAGCAGAGCCGATCTTCTTCTTGTTGGAAATATGAGCAATTTACCGCATAATTTAATCCATGAAAACAGTAGATAAAACATGACTATAATAACATGGATCAAACTAGTCATATGAACTTTTAGAGAATAGGCAAATATCATACGCAGCAGTGAATTTGAGGAGAACAAATCTACTCCAAATGCTAGAACAACGAACTCTAGCATAGTCTGAAACATGAACATGAACAGAGAGGACATGAGTACATACTGGACAGGGGCAGGAGCGGTAGCGTGGCCGTTGCCGGTGTTGTCGCCCATGTCGTCGAAGAGGTCGTCGACGTCCGGGAAGAAGTCGTCGTCGGGGAAGACGTGTTCTTTACCAATCGGTTGTTATAGTAGGTCCCGATCCCTCTGGCCACCAGATCACTAGGAAAGAGGAGCTCCTTCTTGCTAAGAGTGCTAGGGGATTCCTCTCCTATTCCTCGACTCACAGAAATAAACCCTCAATGCTTGCTTCCCCATTAAAACCTACTTTGTGAAAGTGAAAAGGATTAGTTCTCGAGCGTCCGTGATGAAGCCAGTAGTCGCGCAGAGCGCTCCCCAAAAACCTTATCGCCCTTCTCCCGTACAGGACTCGAAGCAGCGCGGTTCTGGAGGCCTACTGTCCCGACCGGCGGTGCACGCCGCAAGCCGGGATGGGGAAGAACTTGGTAGCGCAGTGCTCTAGAACTTTTAGGCAGGAAATGGTGCTCTGTTGTGTGTCTATCTGAGAGGAGCGACCTCTGTTTTATAGACACAGGCAGAGGAGGCGAACAGGCAACGAAGGGAGACGAAACGAGGAGTCAGACGCGTATTAACGCCCATTAACCAGAACGTTTCAGCCTCCGTATTAACGCCCATTAAACCGAACGTTTCAGCTTCGTGCAACCATTCATATACCAGTCATGCGTGGCAAAAAGAAAGAGAGAGAGGCTCTCGGCTCGAGGCATTCCCGCAACCCGGCGTGACGAGGCGAGCGAGCGGCGGCGTCGTCGGAGGAGGAGCGCGCATGTGTTCAGCTCCTATTCCCTCCTATTCTTTCTCTCTTACAAAGGGTGTGAAGAGCTCTCCTTATAAGCTGCTCCAACTCTCCTTCAACTAGCAATGTGGGACTAAACTTTTGTCCCACCCCTTGCCTTGCATGAATGGGCCAAGTGGGCCTCTAGGATTTATTAGGAATTTCTGGAATATTAAATGGGCTGGTCCAATATGGGCCAAATTCCAACAATCCCCCACCAGATCCCAGAGGCACACGAAATTTGCCTTTGGTTCCAAAACATTGTTTTATATACCGATGCTACAGTGGAGACTGTTAAGTTGAACTTCCACCTAGAACTCTATGTTATACTAGTAAGCAACTTGGACAGTGGACTATGCCTTGAACTGCAAGTTTTCTGCGAATCTAGTTTCACACAAGGCATTGATCGATACTAGACTACCGTGGGACTTCCCCGCGGGTGGAGCTTATGCGTCATACTCCTTGACCTTTCATGAGTTTATTAGAGAGCACCCAACTCTCATGGACTGCGACGTTTAACAGTCAAACTCACATAGGTGTGTTCTTCAAAAGATGTTCTGCAGGACAACATCTCTGCTTAAATAAGCCACTTAGAACACATTAAGATAAAAATCAACCTGCCTTGCAGAATAGGAGAGTATTGCATCTTCATGGAGTGGTATAAAAGGTAAGGATACTCTCCTCTCAGTTGATCAACAGCTTGTCTCCCAATTCTAATTCACGGGATCTCCGATCACATAGAGTGGGTTGCCACGGTGAACAACTCATAGTGTGGGTCTCATACCCATCTCCTTCGATGCATTATCTATCACATTACGTGATAGACCCTTTGTGAAGGGATCTGCCAAATTCTTAGATGTATGGATATAATCCAATGCAATAACTCCGGAGTTTCTCATTTTCTGACAGATTTTAGTCTCCTCTTCACATGCCTTGATGACTTCATATTGTCCTTAGAACTATTCACTTTGATGATCACAGTTTGATTATCACAGTTCATCAGGATAGCGGGTATAGGTTTTTCAACCATAGGTAAGTCCATCAAGAGCTGTCTCAGCCACTCTGCTTCAACAGTGGCCGTGTCTAATGCTGTGAGTTCTGCTTCCATAGTTGACCTCGTTAAGATGGTCTGCTTGCAAGACTTCCAAGAAACAGCGCCACCACCAAGTGTAAATACATATCCACTCGTGGCCTTTATCTCATCAGCGTCAGATATCCAATTTGAATCACTATAACCCTCAAGTACCCTTGGATACCCGGAATAGTGAATCCCATAGCTCGCAGTGCCTTTCAAGTAGCGCATAATTCTCTCAAGAGCATGTCAATGATCATCACCCGGATTTGAAACAAACCGGCTAAGTTTGCTTACAGCAAATGCGATGTCAGTCCTCGTAGCGCTGGCTAAATACATAAGCGAGCCAATAATCTGAGAGTATCTCAATTGATCCTTTGCAATTCTTCTATTCTTACGAAGTAGCACACTAGGATCATATGGTGTTGGTGAAGGCTTGCAGTCGCTATACCCAAAACGACTCAAGATTTTCTCCACATAGTGAGATTGAAGCAGTGTTATCCCACCATTGTCATCTCTCAGTAACTTGATGTTCAGGATAACATCAGCCACTCCAAGATCCTTCATCTCAAAACAGCGAGATAGGAAAACCTTGACCTCGTCAATCACTTTGAGGTTGGTTCCAAAAATTAGTATGTCATCGACATACAAACAAAGAATGACTCCTTCGCCCCCACCATGGCGATAGTACACACATTTGTCAGCTTCATTTACAGCAAAGCCTGCAGCAGTTAAAGTTCTTTCAAACTTCTCATGCCATTGCTTAGGGGCTTGCTTGAGGCCATATAAAGATTTCAGCAATTTGCACACCTTTCCTTCTTGACCATTTACCACAAATCCATCTGGCTGATCCATGTAAATTTCCTCTTCCAACTCTCCATTTAGGAAAGCAGTCTTAACATCCATTTGATGAACGAAAAGACCATGTGAGGCAGCCAGTGAAAGTAGTACTCGAATGGTGGTTAGGCGTGCTACAGGAGAGTAAGTATCAAAGAAATCTTCACCTTCCTTTTGGGTATAACCCTTGGCCACAAGTCGTGCCTTATACTTCTCAATAGTACCATCAGGCCTAAGCTTCTTCTTGAACACCCACTTGCATCCTACAGGTTTGCACCCATAAGGACGATCAGTGACTTCCCAAGTTCCATTAGCCAAGATGGAATCCATCTCACTACGGACGGCTTCGTTCCAGTAGTCAGCATCTGGAGATGCATAGGCCTCTGAAATAGAACTGGGAGTATCATCCACGAGGTATACAATGAAATCATCACCAAATGATTTTGCAGTCCTCTGTCTCTTGCTCCTTTTAGGAGTTTCACTATTATCCTCCATAGGATTTTTAATGAGTTCCATCGAAATGGTAGGTTCAGGAGTTAGAGCTAATTCTTGACTTGTTGAAGTAGGCATCTCCTGATGTGATGAGATAGACATGTCCTTCATAGGAAAGATGTCCTCAAAGAAAGTCGCATCATTTGACTCCATAATTGTACCAACACGCATGTTGGACTCATCAGATTTTACAACCAAGAATCTATATCCAATGCTATGAAAAGCATATCCCAGAAAAACACAATCCACGGTATTTGGTCCAGCCTTGCGCTTCTTAGGGAGTGGAATATTGACTAACGCCAAACATCCCCAAGGTCGTAGGTAAGAGAGTTTTAATCTTTTCTTCTCCCATTCCTCAAATGGAGTTATCTCTTTGTTCTTTGTGGAAACTCGGTTTAGGACATGACATGCAGTCATTATCCCCTCCCCCCACCATGCCTTGGAGAGACCCGATGTATCTAACATGGCGTTAACCAAATCTGTTAGAGTACGGTTCTTTCTTTCGGCCACCCGTTTGACTGAGGTGAATAGGGAGGCGTCCTCTCATATATGGATTATACCATGTTCCGCACAAAAAGAATCAAACTCGTTGGAAAAATACTCTCCACCACGATCAGACCTTAGCCTCTTAATCTTTCGATCAAGTTGGTTTTCTGCTTCAGCTTTATAGATCTTGAAGAAACTTAAAGCCTCATCTTTTGATTTCAGAAGATACACATGATAATATCTGGTAGAGTCATCAATTAATGTCATGAAATATTTCTTTCCACCTTTTGTCAACACACCATTCATCTCACAGAGATCAGAATGTATGAGCTCTAGTGGTGGCAAATTTCTCGCCTCTGCAGTTTTATGAGACTTGCGAGGTTGCTTAGCTTGCACACAAACTCGGCACTTAGAACCCTTAATAGGTGTGAAGTGGGGAATTAAGCTCAATTTGGACAGTCGCGTCATGCAACTAAAGCTGATATGACAAAGACGTGAATGCCATAAATCTGATTCATTATTGTTGCAAACATGATTTACAACTTTATTACAGACATCAGTCAACGATAGGCGAAACACGCCTCCACATTCGTACCCTTTACCAACAAAGGTTCCAAACTTGGACACTACAAATTTATTCGACTCAAAAAAAAGCTTGTAGCCATCTCTACACAAAAGAGAACAGCTAACAAGATTCTTATTTATGGAGGGCACATAATGCACGTTCTTCAGCCGCACGATCTTCCCTGAAGTGAACTTCAGATCGACCGTACCAACACCACGAACAGAAGCATGTGAACCGTTGCCCATCAGCACGGAGGAAGTTCCTGCTGCCTGATAAGAAGAGAACATGGAAATATCAGCACATACATGTACATTGGCACCCATGTCAATCCACCAATCTAGAGAATGACATACTGAAAGGATGGTAGGAAATATACCGTACCCTGCATCCTTCATCTTCGTATCACCAATGACAACATTGGCGGTCTTGCCGCCTTTCCCATGCTGACGCTTGTCAAAGCGATTCGGGCAGTTGGGAGCCCAATGATCAGGATCACCACAAACATGGCAGACTCCTCTCTTCTTCTCAGACTTCTTCTTGAAGTTGGTAGAATGTGATGCCTTGTTCTTCACATCAAACTTTCCTTTGCCATCAAACTTGTTCTTGTTCTTGAACTTGTGGGGTTGAAAGTTTCTCTTTTGTACCAAGTTGGCACTAGAACTTCCATCAGCACCTCAAGCACGTGTGTCCTTTGCTCTCGCCTTTTCTTCCTCATCAAGAGCCCCAATGAGATCCGAAACGGAAAAATCCTGTCTCTTGTGTTTCAGAGAGGTAGCAAAATTCCTCCATGAGGCAGGAAGTTTGGCAATGATGCCTCCGGCAATAAACTTGTCCGGTAACACACAAGTGAAGTGCTCAAGTTCTTTGGAGAGTGACTGAATCTCATGAGCTTGCTCAACCACGGAGCGCTCATCAGTCATCCTGTAGCCATAGAATTGCTCCATGACATACAGTTCAGTGCCAGCATCTGAGGTACCAAATTTGGCCTCAAGAGTATCCCACATGTCCTTGCCATTGTTAAATGACGCATAAGCATCAACAATGTTATCCCCAAGAACACTGATCAGAGCAAGCTTAAACAGGGTATTGATTTTCTCATAATTTGCCTCCTCTTGAGGATTGAGATCACCCGTAGGCTTGCCAAGAGTGGCGTCATAGCAGTTCATGGTCTGAAACCAGAGAACTGCTCACACGCGCCATATCTTATAATTGGCACCCTCAAACACAGGTGGCTTCATAGACGCAGCAAAGCCACTCGGGGTAAATTGCCTATAATAAGGTTTTTGGATTGTTGGAAATATGAGCAATTTACCGCATAATTTAATCCATGAAAACAGTAGATAAAACATGACTATAATAACATGGATCAAACTAGTCATATGAACTTTCAGAGAATAGGCAAATATCATACGCAGCAGTGAATTTGAGGAGAACAAATCTACTCCAAATGCTAGAACAACGAACTCTAGCATAGTCTGAAACATGAACATGAACAGAGAGGACATGAGTACATACTGGACAGGGCAGGAGCGGTAGCGTGGCCGTTGCCGGTGTTGTCGCCCATGTCGTCGAAGAGGTTGTCGACGTCCGGGAAGAAGTTGTCGTCGGGGAAGACGTCGTCGGCGTCCGTGATGAAGCCAGTAGTCGCGCAGAGCGCTCCCCAAAAACCTTATCGCCCTTCTTCCGTACAGGACTCGAAGCAGCGCGGTTCCGGAGGCCTACTGTCCCGACCGGCGGTGCACGCCACAAGCCGGGATGGGGAAGAACTTGGTAGCGCAGTGCTCTAGAACTTTTAGGCAGGAAATGGTGCTCTGTTGTGTGTCTATCTGAGAGGAGCAACCTCTGTTTTATAGACATAGGCAGAGGAGGCGAACAGGCAACGAAGGGAGATGAAACGAGGAGTCAGACGCGTATTAACGCCCATTAACCAGAACGTTTCAGCCTCCGTATTAACGCCATTAAACCGAACGTTTCAGCTTCGTGCAACCATTCATATACCAGTCATGCGTGGCAAAAAGAAAGAGAGAGAGGCTCTCGGCTCGAGGCATTCCCGCAACCCGGCGTGACGAGGCGAGCGAGCGGCGGCGTCGTCGGAGGAGGAGCGCGCATGTGTTCAGCTCCTATTCCCTCCTATTCTTCCTCTCTTACAAAGGGTGTGAAGAGCTCTCCTTATAAGCTGCTCCAACTCTCCTTCAACTAGTAATGTGGGACTAAACTTTTGTCCCACCCCTTGCCTTGCATGAATGGGCCAAGTGGGCCTCTAGGATTTATTAGGAATTTCTAGAATATTAAATGGGCTGGTCCAATATGGGCCAAAATTCCAACACTTCTTTTACCTGTTCTTTATAATGGTAGTGTACTCATGGTGCATCGTCAGTACCAACATAGAGAAATTAAGTTGGGTCAATATGCATGGCAAGCAAAGTCCTGCTGTTGCTAAATTGTACAGGAAATACAGATCCTGTTTTCGCTCATTTAACTACTACTAATAAATTGTAGGTTGACACCCGAACAGGAGATTTCCCTAAATTGTACTCCCTCCGATTCATAATAAGTGGCATTCATTTTGTACTAAGTTAGGATAGACTTTATACTAAGTGGGCAACACTTATTATTAGACCGAAACGCACCAAATCCATCTCTGCGTTTCTGCTTCTTCCCCCCAATCCCTTCGGACAACGAACCGAGTGGAGCGATGGCGGCGGCGGCAGCTCTGGCTCTTCCTGGCCATGGCGCCCACATCATCTCGCCGGCTGATCCTGGTGCTCACCCTCGACGCCTTGCTTCGACCCCGACCACTCCCCCGGCTGCCGCTGCTCTGCGCAGGCCTGCTGCTCGCGCTAATATGATATATGATGCGATTGGGGAATTTTTGAGGGTACTGTATGGATGAGTGATCAAGTTTAGTCTCTTCTGTTCTGATTCTGAAACTACTGTTTTGTTTGTAGAATGGAAGACGTGTTTCGGAAACAGAATTTACTCCTGGAGAGTATACTAGATGGAACCTCTGAACCAACGGAATTACCGATATCATTTTTGGAGCACATGACTGATAATTTCTCTGACGACCGAGTAGCCGGAACCGGTGGATATGGCGTGGTTTACAAGGTAAAATTGTACTACTTGACTTCCATTGCTCCTTCAAGTTTACTCAGAATAGAACTCCGTTCGAACTAACAAAAAAGGGTAAACAGGGAGAGTTCAAAAACAGGATAATTGCTGTCAAGAAGCTTATGTTTAACGGAGAATCTGATAAAGATTTTGATCGCGAGATTGATAGCCTGATGAGGGTTAGTCACCAGAATATTGTACGCTTTCTGGGCTATTGTAATAACATAAAAGGTACGTACATGACTGTGGCTAGTCCAGGAGAACCTGAGCGACGTTCCTTTGTCTTTAAGCAAGAAAGAATACGTTGTTTCGAGTATATCAATAATGGAAGCCTTACTGATCATATTCATGGTACGTACAATACACGTGGCAATATTACTCCATTTTATGTATTCTCTTCCGGTCTGACTTTCACTTCTGTATACTAATGCAGATGAATTAAGAGGACTTGAATGGCATATCCGTTATAAGATAATTAAGGAAATTTGTCAGGCCTTGAACTACCTGCACAATGAAAAGCATTTGGTTCATAGAGATCTAAAGCCTGACAATATACTTTTAGATAATATATGGGTTCCAAAAGTTGCAGATCTTGGTATATCCAAACTCCTCGGCGATGGAAAAACAAAAACTAAGACTACCAATACTAGCATGTCATTGTAAGCTTATCTTTTGTACGACCTAATGCTTTTTGCCATTATTTCTTCATGACATACAATCATTGCACTTCCATGCAGGGGATATGCTGCTCCAGAATTCAAAGATCGTGTAGTTTCATTCAAGTACGACATTTATAGCCTGGGCGTTATAATGATTGATATCGTGACCGGAGTCACAACAAAACCTGATGTAAAAAATGTAAGGATTACTTCTCCCACCATATGTCAGGTTAAAATCGCATTCATGGATGCCAATAGTAATATACTCCACATAAGAAATTGTACGAAATGCAAACAATTGACTGAGTTAATATTTTTTTCCGTTATATGTGATATTTGTTCACTCTTTCTTCCAGTTCTCTTGGACTATTATCTAGTTTATCAAATAGACTATCAACTTTTCTATGGCCAAAACTTTCACAACAGGCTACAATAAGAACATCACCAAAAGAGTTCAGCCACAATGTATTTTTTAGTTTAAATAACTTAATTGTGAATTTATTACTTTATCATTTTATAGCATTTGTACTTCAGTTTTGTGAATTTGTTACAATGTATTTTAGCATTGGTATAGATAAGAGCGAGTCCTTATGAAGGCCAATAGAAATGCAGTTTCCTTATCAGAAATCTAGGTTGCTGCTTTCCTATGGGAAACAATTTGTTGTTATTCCCTTGAATCTGAATGGTCGCATATAATTTGCCATTACTAGGTTCTAATATCTCGCATACTGTTAATCCAGCCTGCTTTTTGTAGCCTTTGAGTGTCTCACCAAATACTTTCGAGTTTTTCTATTTATATATGGTCATCCTCGGGTTGGTGAACATACATGCATGCATATTGCAGGTACTAACAAGATGGAGGCACCGGTGGAACAAATCAAATGAAACACTAAGATACCAACAAGTAGCAAAATGCATCGAAATCGGGATGTCTTGCAAAAATGAGAAGCCCACAAAACGACCTTCTATCTCGAAGATAATTAAAGATCTCAGTGACGTGGATGGTGGCAGAGGCAGTTGGACAGGTAAAATCGTTGTTATATCCATCATGGTACATCCGTCAAATGCCTTTGAACATGATAACCTACTTATGCTCCTAATAAAGTTTCTACTGCCAGATTCTATACTCTTTCCTCCCAACTATTTTATTGTTATGTGCAATTATGTATGAGCACTTTCATGCTACCATATCTCTCACTTTGCCTGAAAATTTAATAGGCGCAAGATACCAGCAATTATCATTTTACGGATACTTAAAGCTTAAGAAACTGATTTGCTCACACCATACATAAAGAAAGGGAAAAATATATGACTTCCAATTCTTTAAGGCAAGTAGGGAGTGTTAATATACATGGTAATCGATCTTGCCACTTTTATCGCAGGATGTCCCTTGCTGGAATGGCCTTCTTTGGGTCGAGCCACCAGAGATGTTCTTCCGATCCCAACAAGGGTGTTATTCAACCACAATCACATCTTAGTGTTAACATTACATTGCTAGCGCAGGAGGAGGCACCGGAGAAAGATCAGAATGCTGCAGAGTTCACCATCAAGAGTAAGAAAGTAAATGAGGCTTTTACTCATGAGGGTGTAACTGAGGACATATTCAGGAAAAAGCTTGGTAATATTGTGGACAAGGTGAGGATAGGCGTCGTCTTTGATGCACAACTATGGGCATCATGCTGCATCTCCAAAAAAGCAAGAAAGCATCTGCCACTCGTGCTGTTAGAAATACCGGCCAGCCAAGAGATTGTTGAAGCATCATTTGAGGCTGAATCGAGCACGCATTCACTGAGAGACCCTGACAAGGAGGTCAAATGTGCTCATTCCCTTTGAAGTTTTTTGTTCACATTATAGCCAATCCCCTTATGAATAGCGGAGTTGTTGAAAAAAAATGTATTTATATTTGCTTATTTAGAGACAGTGCTAGTTAAAAATATTGAACAAACAATGTCAATATTATTCTTTTCTAAGGATGGATGGAGCTGAGTTAACTAAAGCAATGTGCCACGAGTAATCTCGGTAGTGACCCATAACCATAGGCCTCGGAGTTGTGTTAGGCAAAAAAAGAAAATCAACTTCAGCACCCATTGTATGGTACTCCCTCCGGGCCAGTTTACAGGGGCTTTAGGTATTTTAAGACAAAAGTTTGACTATAAATTTGGTCAACAAAATATAAATTATATGTTCTAAAAATTATACCATTGGAAACATCTTTTGAATATGAATCCAATGATGTAATTTATGTATTATTTAATAAAAAAATTCTTGACCAAATTTATAGTTAAACTTTTGTCCTAAAATACCTAAAGCCCCTATAAACCGGCCTGGAGGGAGTACAAGTAATGAGCACACGGTTCTGTTCCGTCATAATCAACATTCAGTACAAGGTACTCCAGTACGGGCAGATCAATGTAAAATACTTTTACCATGTACGCCAAGTTTTGTCTAGCTAGTTAGTGCTAGGAATTATTTACTGCCGATAAATCGTAGGCCTACTGTACTGATTTTTCAATCGGAGACGATCACGGATATGCAAGAATACGATTTAGACTGTAGGCCATGCTCAAGTTTTATCGGAGAAACCTTTTTTGGCATCTAATTTTCTGTATATATGTCAACATACTTCTGTAGAATGACAATTGAGAAAAGGTCAGTGCAAACAAGACCTTCATGTATGAACCTGTAAATTTTCTGTATGCAGGTAATGAACTTCCTAGACAAGCATGACAAAATACTATACACAAACTCAGGTACGTATGCATGTGTTTGCTTACTAGCTATTTTAATTTTCACGGCATCTTGAGATTTTTTTCTCTACATTGCGTTCAGGTCACTTGCAATCGATACAGACGTACAATGATTGATTAAGTGCAATAAGCGTAGAATCATATTGACTAACTCAAAGCATATTCTAATTAATGTTGGAAAACATGTTTCCACTAATGCAGTAGTGCCGTTTCTAGTATGTAACAGTTTGTCTAGTACGTACATAGTTTTTTTTTTGCGGGGTACATCAATTAATTAGTTTCCTAGGATAGATTGCCAGGGCTTCGTACCACCAGATGTGAGGTCAGAGATTTGAGAAAAAATGAGGCCTCAAGAAATAAAGCGTGAATCATTGACACATGGTGCCACCATATGGACCCCCCCCCCCCCCCCCCCCCCCCTTGATTTTCCCCTAGTAGGCGTTGAGAGCCAGCCTTCGCACGGTTTTTTAGCACACTTTTGTTTATCTCAGCATTTATCCATCAATCAAAGAGAGAGATAGGTGTATAATGTGAATGACAAGACCGCCCCAAATAACATAACTATATATGGTCGTAGATCTCAGCTGACTTTCTTTTCTATTGATTGACGGGATGCATTGACTATAAACAGGCCTGGGATCAAGTAAGTAACTCTGGTTAAATAAAGGGCACGACTCACGACCAACTAGTCATATGATACGGAGTAGCGCCCAAGGGTTTAGGTTACCGGCGGTAAATTCAGTTACTGCATGATAACCATGTTTCCTAGTACTCCCACGAGAGAAAGGCCGTAATGTCCAGGATCTAAACATTATGTTTATTATCGTTGCTCATGCTAATATCAGTGTAACTGGCGGATTCTTATGATCCGCAGGGCCTTTCTGAGACTCCTCCTCTAGCTAGGTTGTAGCTCTAGCCTCCAGATTGCCATATGTTTATTCTTAACGCTCTAGCCTCCAGATTGCTGGGCTTAATATGATGTGAGGTTCATGTGTCTCCTGAGATTTTATCTCTTTCTTGTGATCACGAGTTGACGACCGAACCCTATCCGCTGGCATCCCCTGTCTTATTCGTGGCGTGGCGTTCCTTTGCCCTAACCTCTCGCATTTCTTTAACCAGCTTGCGAGATCTATGGGAATCTCGATGCAGAAATGTTTAGTTTTTTTGTCTTTCTTTATAACTCTGAATGGAAATAGCAGCAGGCTGCAGCGAAGATGAACCAGGAATGATGAGCAGCCTTAGTGAATCTGAAAGGAACATGGATGGGCAGACTGGCCAGGTAAGCTAGGTAGCTAGTTTAAGGTACCTTGAAATTAATCCAACTGCATGCCGAAAGGGATCCATTATTTGAAGTAAAAAACTCAAAAGTGAGAAACGTATTATTGAGATTGAGATAGCTAATAAGGCTGTACTAGTGTGCTGCCAGCATGCATCCCATCATAGTTAGCCAAAATTATTTCGTTTTGACAGCAGACTCAAGGTCCAACTTCACCTCCAACCTTTCGCAAACTAAGAATTGGTACCTCTACTTCCGGGATCAGTAGTGCAAGAGTTTGCTCGTTTCCAGGCGGATGTACAAATGGAGCCAGAGGTTCGTCAGGGCGGTGCATTGCACACGGTGGGGGCAGTAGGTGCCAGCAAGCAGGTTGCCGCAAAGCACCCGAGGGCAGGACCATCTTGTGCAAGGCTCATGGAGGCGGGAGGCGTTGTGAGCACCTTGGATGCACGAAGAGCGCTGAAGGCCGTGCTGATTTTTGCATAGCCCATCTTTTTTTTTTAACGAGAATGGCCCCGAAGGGCCTGGAAGCTCACATTAAAATACATAGTGGATGTACAAGTTAATACAGGGGACCCCATAAGAAAGGAAAATTACACATAGGCCCCAGTTTTTGCAGGAAAGACCCCAATAAAAGATTCTTCAGTGCAACCGAGTCCTCCTCCCTCTCCACCGCCGAGCAGGAAGACCGGCAGAGCCGCCGCCGAACACCGTCGCAGGGACGAGACCACTTGCACAGATGTCGTCGTTGAGCGCGGTCGCAGATCTTGGAAGGGCCTCCCTTTGGAGGTTGAAATATGCCGGAGCTCACCGGCGTTGACAACGGGCGAAAAACCGCCGCGAAGATGAAGCTCGCGAGAGTCGCTTCCAAACTCTCGTTCTTGTCGGCACACAGCTCCCCGTCGAACCAGAGGACAGGAAACCGGCCCGCCGTCCGTCGCGCCACTCCTGCCACGGGTGGCCGGAGGCAGGCGTAAAAGACCCGGTCGCCGGGGAGCACGCACCAGCAACGGCCTGCAGAAATCGGCGCCGTCGTCGACCTTCCCCTCTTCCCCCTCGCCTCCACGGCCGGCCAGGTCGACGGGGGCGATGACGACGCCACCCACTTGCAGCCTCGCGCGCTTATTAAGAGGACCCGCTTGGAGCAGAGTCGTCGCCGTCTTCGACCGGTGAAGCTCGACGAGATCCGCACACCACGTGCTCCTGCCGCCGCCGCGCCGAAGCAACATGATGCAAAATCATCCACCCCTCTCCTGCACAGCCGCGCCCCCGCTCAACCCCCTCATCCCCTCGCCGCCACGGCCGGCCGGAGGAAGGAATCGAAGTAGGGTGCCTCCCCGGACGAGAAGGGGCCAGCGGGCCTTATTCATGGAGATCCCAAGATTCGGCTCCACCATCTCCGTCTCCGACCGCCGGAGAAGAGCCAGCAGAACACCGCATCGGACGAGCCAGACCTGGCCAGAGCAGCCTAGCTCTCCACTCCAACACACGGGGACCCAGCCCCAAAACCTACAGCTACATGTACAGACTACACCGGCGCCTCTCCTCCCCCCCCCCCCTCCGGCCGGCGGCGCCGGCGGAGGAAGGTCGGGATCGGCCCTAGGACGCAGCGACGACTTTCAACGGGGGCTAAGCGGTGGGAGAGAAGGAGGGGAAACGAGCGTCAAGTTAATACATGTTGTGGTAGGACTACGCATAGCCCATCTGATGGTTGCCCAATAGCAGCCAGAGGGAAATCTACCACTCTGTGTTTGAATCGCAAAAAACCACCAGTTTATAGCAGGTTTGTTGCAATTCGCACTAAAACGGAATTTTGGACGAATTGACACCAAAACTGACAGTAGGACCCACTTGTCAGGATGACGTGGCTCGACCAGGGGACTCGCAACTGTTAGATAGTTTTATTTTTGGACCATTTTTGTAATGTCACAACCTGGTCCCACTAGTCAGCCTAATACAAAATATTTTACAGAAAGAAAAGCAAATTAAAAACAGGAAAATAAAATATGTAAAATGTAACGACCGTCCATCCCGTACTGGCCGCCGCCCTCCCGTGCTCGCCGCCTCCCTGCTCGCCTCCGCTCTCCCTGCTCGCCTCCGCTCTCCCGTGCTCGCCGCCGCCCTCCCGTGCTCGCCGCCGGAATCCCTGAAGGATTCAACCCCGCTGCCAAGGGGAACTCACAGCCACCGGCGTCGGGCGACGCTGCTCTGGCCGTGGGTGCCGCGCGTGGTCGAGGTTGCCGCCGCCCTCCCGTGCAGGCTGGGCAGGTGCCGCGCGCGGTCGGGGGCGATTGGGCGGGTGCTGCGCGCGGTCGGGGCGACCGGGCGGCGCTGCCCTGACCAGCAGGTGGCGCCACGGCACCGGCCGTGCAGGAAGGCGCGGCGGCGGTTCTCATCCGTGAGCACGAGGGTGGCGGCGGAGCTCGGCCGCGAGCACGGGGCAGCCGCGGCGCCAGGACGCGAGCATGGGACGGTGGCGGCGCTCGGCCACGAGCACGGGGCGGCGGCGGCGCCCGGACGCGAGCACGGGATGGCGGTGGCGTTCGGCCATGAGCACGGGACAGGCGTTGACCTTGCTGAAGGAAGAGGACAACTGCCCCTTTTTTATTTTTTATATCATACTTTTTATTACACTGACAAGTGGGACTCGGACTCTGTCCACCTCATCAACTAGGTGGCCCCGGCAACTTTACAAAAAGATCCAAAAGTTACAAGCATCTCACATATCCATGTCCCTGGTGCTTTCTGACTTGCCACGTCATCCTGGCAGGTGGATCCCACTGTCATTTATGGCGTCAATTCGTGATCTATTTTATTTTAGTGCGAATTGCAAAAAATCTGCGTTAGAGTGCTGGTTTTATGCGATTCAAACACAAAGTGGTGGTTTTCCGAACTCATAGCCGTAAAGTGCTGGTTTTATGCTAAATACTCGTCACGCACGGAGCTGGACGTCGTTGTCAGCATCCTGATTGTAGTAAAGGTGCCCAAGGCAGTACTATTTACTGCAAATCTCATGGAGGAGGGCACGAAAGGTGCCGAGGGAAGCACTCCATTCTGCAAAGCCCACGGAGGAGGGAAACGTTGTTCATCTCAAGGTTGCACAAGAAGCGTGCATGGAGGCACAGTTTATTGTGTTGCGCATGGAGGTGGCAAAGGGAGTGCATGGTAGAAGGATGCAGCAAGAGCGCTAGAGGACGTACTGATTTCTATGTTCGTCATGGTGGGGGCCAGATATGCAAATTTGATGGTTGTGGAAAGAGCGCGCAGGGAAGCACCGAGTTTAATTTGCAAGGCGCACGGAGGCGGCAAACGTTGCTCATGGTCGGATGAGCTTGGAGTTCCTTGTGAGCGTTTTGCCAGAGGCAAGAACGGCATGTGTCTCCGTCACAACCCGCTGCTGGGTGCTTCCGGTAGTACAAACGCTGCCATTGATAGTGGCGACCGCCCTTCAAACACCGAAACCATGGAGGCTCCTACTCCTTGTCATGTACCTGAGGGCCGCCAGGTGCATAGTGGCAACACTCTATCTTTGTTTCCTGTGCCCGAAGACAGGGCACATGGTGGCCAACTTATATCAATGCTTGCTGGGGGTGAATAGCTCCCATGCGACGTTTTTTCACGGCAATTCATGGGCAGCGACGTCGTTCGTTGTAATAGCTCTGCTACGACATCTCTCTGAGCAAAAATAGCCAGGCAAAACAAGGCCCTTAAGCGCAACCACCGTCAGGATTAGGGGTGGGACCCACGCGGATTAGTGGAGCCTGGTGGGACCCACTTCAGCGTGGGGCCCAGACAGCAGCGACGACGGTTAAACCGTTTTCCCTTTCGCGCGCATCCTTCCTCTTCTTCTCCAGCGACGAAGCACGCAACGCCGGCGAGCTCCGATTCAGACAATAACTCAAATTAAACCGAGCCAATACACATTGAACCGAACTCTAATTAACAAACAGACAAGCAAACATAGTAGATAATTACAGTACTATTACAAACGAAGTAGTTTTAACGGCGGCTCGTCGGAGCAAAAGCCGCACGGGCAAGCAAACATAGTAGTTCTTAGCTATTACAAATGAGGACGGACATCAACCGCAGTGTAGATAGGGTGTGTGGGTGATTCGCGGGCGACGTGGTCGAGGCGGGGAGGCCACCGTCGTCGTTTTGGTCGGCTGCAGCTTCCCCTCTCTCCCGGCGTCGTCTTCGACGGCGGCGGCTGGCTGCTGCCCTTTCCTGCCGGCGCTCCCTCCCTTGTCGGCGGTTGGATCGCGGCTGGTGTACAGGAGGCGGGCTCGGTTCTTGCGATGATTCGCCAGTGACAGCGACGACGATGGCGTCTTCTTCTGCAGCGCGTAGGGCCGTTGGTGCCCCTTTCTCGAAGGTCTTCGGCTGCTTGCCCTTGAGGCTCCCCGGAGCGATGTCGGCGGCGGCGTGCCTTCGATGCGTGTTGTCGGCGGCGATGGCCGTCTTTCCCCTGGGTTGCGTTGTATTTTTCTTATTTTGCAGGGGTGTCTGTACCGGTGTAATTTTTAATAGATCTAGGCTTGTTTCAAAAAAAAGATATCACGGCGAGGCACCCGGTGCCGACAGCGAGCACCGCTGTGTGAGTGTGATAGTGTCCGATCATCAGCACGCGTATGAGCACACGGTCACCATTCAAGTCATCGACAGAGATAATCTCGAAGAGAGGTGTAGACAACACATGGAAGAAAGCATCCAGCTCTTAGGACGCCTTAAGTAGATGTTTCCAACATTTAGATGTTGTGCAAATTTCAGATTTCTTATTTCTGTACTCCTTATGTCAACCTGGTTGTGGTAGCTATAATATTTAAATAAAATTCAGATTTTCCTATAGCATCATATGAAAAGTCAAACATATGCCAAATTTAAATAGATTTCGGGCACCGGGTTACAAAGCTTGAATACATGGTAATCATCCCCTCTAAGCTAGAACCGGCTTACAAAGCTTGAAACTAAAGATAATCATCATATAAATAGTCAAACATATGCCAAATTTAAATAGATTTCGAGCACCGGCTTACAAAGCTTGAATACACGGTAATCATCCCCTCTAGCTAGAACCGGCTTACAAAGCTTGAAACTAAAGATAATCATCATATAAATAGTCAAACATATGCCAAATTTAAATAGATTTCCAGCACCGGCTTACAAAGCTTGAATACATGCATGGTAATCATAGCTAGAACGGCTTACAAAGCTTGAAACTAAAGATAATTAATCGTCATCGGAGTCGAGGTCAATGGCGTTCGTGGTGCTCTTTCCCTCTAGGACGTCGTCGGGCGCGCACGTCGTCGCCGGCTGGTGGACTTCTTCCGTCCCATACTCGACCTCAACGTCATCCGAACCGATGGAATCCTCGGACTCCGGCTTGACGGCGACGTCGAACAAGCCAAACACATACTCCCACCACTCCGGTGAGTCGTACATGATACCTGGTGGGCTCACCGCCCGACGACCGTCGACCTCGAACAAGCCATACACATACTCCCACCACTCCGGTGAGTCGTACACGATACCTGGTGGGCTCGCCGCCCGACGACCGTTGCCCTCGGCGCCGCTTGGTGGCGCCAGCGGCGGGGCATTCCGCCACGGCACGGGAATACCGAAACCCCTAGTCCGGCCAAAACTCGCCATCTTCACGGCGGCGGCGGCGGCGGATACGGATCTACGCGGTGAATCGTGTGGGGCGTTGGGGGTGGCTACGGATCTACGCGGTGAATCGTGTGGGGCGTTGGGTGTGGCTACGGATCTACACATGATTTTATAAAGGTCAAACCTCATCCTTTGACAAAGTTTATAAAGAAAATTTTATGTATCTATAATACCAAATGTATACTACCATACTTCACGATGAATCTAATGGTATTGATTTGGTATTCTAGATGCTGACATATTTTGCTACATACATGCATGGTCAAACTTTGCATCGTTTGACTTTTCAAATAATCATCTTTATGTAAAATTATCTATTCGAATAGCTTGTTCCTAATGTTATAGGATGGATATATGCACAACACTCGTGAAAAGAATCCAACTTTTTGAAAAAATTCTGAAGTAGGAGGTTCGTACTCCAAAGTATGAGGTTCGAACTCCAGTCAAGCTAGGAATGTTCCAACCAGAATGTCCCGTTTGTGAAGCAACATCCATTTCGGATGTGTGTATCCACTTGTACTGTCTATCCACAAGTTATATACTCAAAATACGAGGCCACGCATAAAAATTGTAGATTTTCTGACAAGATTAGGCTGTTTTTATGGCATTTGTTAAACCCGGAAGAACAGACCTATCCGGACTACCCGGATATGCAGATGGAGCATGCTGCAGTTTAGGAATGGGGTATCGTCTTTTCCAAGTAACCATACAGTCATATATCCAAGATATATCACACCACGTGAATAATCTTGAATTTTAAAAGCTTTAGTTAATTTTTTTAGCATTTTCCATATGAAACGGCTCTACAAATATGTAAAAATTTTAACTTGCGTACGACATATTATTCTAATTCACATGCATTACTCATTATTATTGCAAGAGGGAATCATATTCAACTTGAGAATTATTTTAAACCTTTTTCCTATTAAACAGGTGCATAAGCGATTAAATAATCATTTGTATAATAAAAACGTGTCATGCCGCAGTTTAGGATTCGGTCATTGTCTTGTAATGTTTACCAGAAATTAAAATATATCCAACAACTAGATTCCAAGTGGATAATCTTCATTTTTCACAAGATTTAGCCACATCCGGAGATCCCGGATAAAAATCCAGACGTGCTGGGTGGAATTAGAAATGACAGTTTGACCACAGAAAAGTGGGGACACGTGGTACTTTTCCCCTTTCTTCCCCTCTCCGCCGGGAAAACTACACGGCACCGCCCTGACAGACCAGTGACAAGACCACTGAAAAACCCCAGTCGGTTCTACTTGCGGCACCGCTGATTTTCATCGCCGGCGGCGCGGTTCAACGCGGAGAAGCAGGGCCCGGCCGGCGGACCATTTCGCCCTCAACATCGCCGGGTACGTTGCATTTCCATTTACAAGCTCTGCCGCTTCGGCGGCGTGATTTCTCCGTTCGCTGACTTCATCTGGGGGGAACTTCGCTCCATCGCGCGTGAAGTTCTTCGGATGGCTGCTCGTCCAGTCCCGTGTGCACATGCGCGACGTGCTCCTCAAGAAAACGATCATCGAGGAGCGCGAGGCCGGCTGTCCTTTGTGCGAGTCCGCGAGCCACATGGCCTTCCACTGCCCCGCTGCGTCGCGTATTTTGGGCGCCCAAAATACGCTCCTCCGGATGCTCATGTCTCTCAGCTCCACCTCTTCGACGCTCCTGCGACGGTTGGGGTTGAGGCTGCTCCATGCTTCATGCTCCTATGCTGCTGGCATATTTCGAAGCAGCGGAACGCCATGGTCTTACGTGGCGAGCCCCCTCCCTCCCCCTGACGCTCAAGCTCTGCCGCGACGATGCGGTACTTTGGCGGGGGCGGCTGTCGATCGCCCTGCGCGGCGACGTCGATCGCTGGCTCTCCTGCCTCTTCGTCCCCCATGTAATCTGATTCTTTTAGTCCGTCTCCTCCCCCTCCCTGTCTTGCTGCTGTAACTATCTGGGATCTGCCCCTTTTTTTGCAATATATATTCAGGTGGGGATCCTCTCCCCGGTGGCGGCGGCTGCTGCAGTGGAGTACAAGAGATACACAGGTGTTCAGCGGGCTGAAAACAGTTTGATCCGTCATTCCACCAGAGCAAGGCAGGTCTACAACCCAAATAAATCGTCAAGCTCCCCCAATCAAAGGAGTCGCCTTGGAGGTGCTCGACGAAATGTCAAGCCAAAACATAGCACAAGCGAGCTTGTTTCTTCCACCAAACGCTTCTCACGTTGAGCACCAACTAGTACTACTACTACCTTGCTCGTCAGTTTTCTACTGCTAGCTTGATGATTCACAGTTTCTTATTGTTGTTGCACCCATCTCCCTTAATTACTTCTCTATATGTATGTGTGTATGGATCGTCATGGATGAGTTGAAGAATACCACGAGTTTCTTACACAAACACCATGCCTGACAACCGCAGTCTTGTGGGACGCCTTGCCTCCTCCAACAAGAAAACCATCAACATACTCCAGAACGTCAACGGCATACTCAAGCAATCCAGGTAACAGAACCAAATCCTCATTATTACTATTATGCTGCTAACATCAGTAGCCGCCGCAAGCACGCAGAATCATCAACTCTAAGCTCTGAGCCAAACCAAGTATCTGACATGTATGTTTTCTGTTTGCTTGGGCCTCCTTCTTCCCGGAAGAGCACGCTTATGAGAGCCCTTACTGGGAAGCTTGACAAGAGCCTCAAGGTTTTCACTCAATCATCTTGTTATTTTTTTCCCTGCTCATGCTTTATGGCATCAGTATAAAAATATTCACCATCCCGTGGTTGTCGCAGGTCTCTGGCAACATCACCTAAATCATGAAAAATAACTTGACCAACGACATTATTAGTAAACCATCACTAGATTATTGAGTATGCAGTACTGCCAGTGTCACTACAAAAAAGCTGCAAGGAAAAAGAATAAGAATACCAGCCAACTCATCAACATGAATGCGATCAAAACTCCTCACATGTACCAACACAGAATAAGGTATGAGAACCAGAAGAATATACTGCCAGAGTCCAACTAACTGTTGTTTTTTCTTTCCATGGCGGCTTAACCTGAAGATACCCAAACAAGTGTCGCCTCCTCTAAGCCGTCAACGGAAACGCAAATCACACCAACGAGAGGACAGGGTAGGGTGGGATTTTACTGGATATCCCAACAACCATAATTCTGATTGCAATTCACCATGGAGGATTGAACTGTTACCAATTGTGAGATCCTAGCTGGGTTTTTAAATTGGATACGTAAATCAGGAATTTAGCTCAACTAGTGTTTGAGATCACCGTATATATATGATCTGTGTTGTTTGCAATTTTAGCAATTTAGCTAGGAATTGGTTACAGGCTTACAGCCCATCTTTACCATTGAGCAAAGTGGAACCTGTTTTGACACCTGAACTTAACCTGTTGTTCTTTCAGATTAGTTATTAAGTACTCCAGGTCGCAATGTCCAACCATTCAAATACCGTGTCTGCCCTGTTAAGTTTATTGGATTATGCTTGCTGTCCCGGTTTTGTTCAGTACCTGCCATTCAATTCGTTTTCTTAGAGATGCCTAAGTTGTTTGCTGCACTGTATGTACCTGTTGTATGATGTGTATTGGGCTTTTTTTTTCACCCAACATCATTTCTGTGCCAAGCCCTAGTATGAAGCTCATCCGAAGCGAAAAAATGTTGGCTATCCCTCAATTTAAAATAGTTGCAGACTGCAGACAATACCATGTACAAACCTCAGACACCCCATATATTCTACACTACTCCTACGTCAGTGAAAGGGGCAGTTTATACTTGTCTCGAATATACACTGACAACCACAGCTAGCTTCTTTCTATCTTGCGAAGTTACAAAGTACTAATATGCACAAGTTCAGAAATAGGTAGGTGGAATGAGTTAGACCAGGTAAAGAACTACGACTCTTGAATAAGTTTATAAAATGGAACTTCCAAAGAGTATATCAGTCGTTATTTAGATCTATGCTATTACAATACCACGGCCAAATGATGTAACATGTTTGAAAAATAGTGGAGTATGACCTTGGCATGAGCTGCAAAGGTGGCCTGAATACCAAGTGATAAAAAATCTAATGAAGCAGATTGTAGCTGCAGTATCCTCAACTTCAACGGTTGGTGTCTGGTGCTTCATCTTGAGTGTCCTGATTGAAATCAAGAAGCTCAGGTGGTGGGTCCTGATTGAGATCAAAAAGTCGAGCTGGAGGATCCTGATTGAGATCAATATACTGTCCCACTGCATTAACCAGCATGCCATTGCTACCCGCTGAACAGAGAGATCATTGTTGATATCAACATGAAAGTTGGCCAGGGACTCAGCTTTTTCCGGCGATGAGCAAGGTGCTAGTGTCAGGTTAAGGGAGATGAGCGAAGGGGCAACCAGACATGTAAGAGGCAGCTGCGGGGATTCCAAAACGGCTACATCTTCACTGTCGCGCCCGCCTTGCCGCTCCTCCAACCCGACGGCAGGTTGCACCGACGTGTCCACCATCGGAGGCGCATCCGTATTGATGCTCATCCCACCAGAATCTTCCTGCGCCTCAGTTAGCTCAACTAATTGCCCTGTGTTAGCCTCGACCTGTGCTGAAGTTTGAGGTCCAATAGCTTGATGAGCAACCTCGTCATCTTCTTCGCCATAACAATCTGCCTCAACGGCATCAGCGCCATCTTCATGATATACTTTTGAGTTAAAACGTATAACAACGTCAGGATGATGCTTCCTAAATGCTCTCTTCCATTGGTGGCTGAACTTTCTTATCTCTTTTCTTAATTTGTCTAAATCCAAGTACATGTCATTGTCCTCCGGGTGAACCCATAAACTGATTTTGTGAAGTGTGGGAGCTGGCAAATGCTCGATGCCAATAGCCGGTAGGAATTCGCGATACCTTTGGTAAATGAAGTCTATGTGAAGATACTCAAGCTTGGGCAACGCCCCCTCTTCAAAGGTCAATGACACCATTTTACATCTGAGAACCATGTACTTGAGTGCTTGGAATGCCTTGCCGCCGGAGATAACTACACTTTCTTCCTTTTCGTCATAACACGTCTTGATCTCCATACAGAAGTAGGCAAGTGAAGGCAACCCTGCAACAGTACTGAAGCCATCAGCCACCTCTCTCACCGTGATCGTAAAGCTGTGCAGGTGGTGGAGCTGACCAATCCACTCGGGGCACCTCTCAAAACGGCAGTCACTCAGGTCGAGCTTCCCAATACGAGAACCTGGATGAAATGGTGAGCTGCTCCAGCGCATCAAAAAAGCTTCCGAATACAACAACCTGAATGGAATCCACAGATAAAGGATCCTGAGGCTGCCGGAAAGCCTTGTGATGGAAGAGTGCAATGCATTCCCACGCTCAATGATCTCTTCTTTCGACTCACCATGGTCATACCAATTGATTCGAAGCTTTCTCAAATTGGTTAGCTCGCCAAGGGCCTTGATATTGTCTACCGAATCAAGACGTACACCTTCTAGGGTGCGTAGGGATTTCAACCTGCCGATCCTGTCAGGCAAAGTTTCAGAACAGATAACACTGAAATGTGTTAACCGGGGCAAACTACAAATATCTGATGGATAATTCTCTATCTTTCCTACTATCCATATTGTCTCCAATTGTTGTAGCTCTGCAATTTTATCAGGCATCTTGATTCTTCTTATGGTAAAATCAATCTTTAAATATCTTAGGAGTAACAGCATAACGATACAGGTGAGATCTAAATGCGGGTCCTTGGAAAATTCTTCAATACCATATCGAAGTTCTAGAACTCGGACATACTTGAACCTCAGAAAACGAGAGACAAATGTTGGGCTAACGTTAAGCAAGACTGACCGAACATGTGATAGTGAACCTTTGTTCACTGCATCCAAAATCCCCACATTATCTTCATCATTGCATTGGACTGAGACTCGACGAATCTTTCCAGCTGCCGCGGTCACATCCTTCAAACCATCAAAAACATGAATAAAATTCGCTTCCGTTGCCTTGGATCTCAGAAGATCGAGGACTATATCATGTACTCTGCATGACAATAGTTCAGTGCCGAAGTACTCTTTCCTCCCAGGTTGAATCATACACAAACTGATGAGCTTTTGGAAGTACTCTTCTGCTTCGTCGTCTGCATCCAACCTACTATCTGAACTCACATGCACGAAACCTTCAGCTACCCATTGCATTAATAAATCCTTTTTATCTATCTCCTCGTCCTCTCTATACTTGCAAACATAAAGCAGACATGTCTTGAGATGATCAGGAAGATGTATGTAGCTGAGATCCAGTATTTGCATCATTTTGTCAAGACCAGTTTTTCCTCTTGTCAGACCACCCAAAGATTTCCATACATATTCCCATGTTGTGTCTTTCTTACCAGCCAGAAGGCTTGCTATACTATTAATAGCAAGTGGCATACCGCCACATGTGTTTAGAATATCAACTGAAATATTCTTTAGTCTACCAGGGCAATCGTTCTCTGGGCGACATGTTCTTCTAAAAAACAATTTTTTTGAGTCTTCTTCACTGAGTGGACTTATCCAGTAAACATACGTGCACTCATGATTGCAACATGCAAGAGCAACATCACGATTCCTTGTTGTTGTTATCACTCTACTTCCACGTTTGTTCTCTGGGATAGCAGATCTAATACTTTCCCAATCAGAGGGATCCCATATATCATCAATAAATATGAAGTATCTGCAAAGAACACCACACAAATAAGAAACAATGATGTAGTGGAATCTTCCTAAATGTAGCAGAGGGTAATGCTAGCACTAATCTTGGCATGGTTTATCTACATATTTAGGTTGGGTTTGTTATGCATGTAACTGAGATGGTCTAGGAAGTATATTCGATGGTCGTGTGAAGCGGCAAGGCGCATACAGGCTGGACCATCAGTATTAGCCAAGAGAATTGCGTACATGTGGCCACCTCTTTGAAGCAATAATCATTATGTTTATTTGAAGCAACAATAGTTGTAGCTGATACAGGTAATAAATCTTCAGCACACCTCTTTGATTTGTTTATGTGTACCTTCTAAATAACATGTCTAAACGAATGGAAAGTACGTACCCCACATTGATCTGAACCGTGAGCAACTTATGTACACACATTTTTGTCCTTCGTGATGGTTGACTATATCTATATGCTACTTATATTTGTATAACTAGGGTACCTGGCTGCTTACTAAAATAATAGAAGATGCATTTTGGCGCCTGGGCACCGAGCAGCAAAAAACTTTTTTTTTTCAAAAAGTTCAAATTCAAAGTTGCGAATTTTTTTAGAAAAAAATATAAGGACGTAGACAATAAAATACACTGCTCACGTGCAAAAATTACTGCTAAAATACCTCGTATTATGATCTCAGCAAAAAATAGAAAATTGTGGATCTGGGCATGAACAGTACAGGTTCAGATCCGATCGGTAATCTACAAAGTTCTATCAAAATTGTCTTTTTTGCTGTGCCTGGAATACAAAGTATTTCACATTAAAACTTTGCAGACTTTTAGTGCATTAGGTTGGCTTTGTACATATTTTTTGCGATTTTTTTATGCTTTTCAAAAAAAGCAAATTCGTGATCCTTAGCGCTTGGGCTCCAAATCTATTAAAATTTCTTTGACATGCTTTTTCGCTGGTTGATTTTTATGTGCAGCTTATGTGACCTTTAGGATGTTAAACTTTTGATTATGAAACTATGTAATAAATCTGCTGTGTGCCGCCTCATCCAATATCACTATGGCCTTGCCGCATCCGCATACATATGTGACCGAATCGGAGACATCATGGTGAAAGCATCTTGCTCGCCGGGACCCTGACGCAAAATTCTCCCCCGCCTTAGCCGCCGAAGTTAGCCCCCTAGTTCTACCGCCTTTGTTCTGAGGAACTTGCTAGATAATGTGAGCAAGCCATGGACAGTGAAACTCTAATTAGTTGCTATATATGAATTCTATGGTTCAGGTGACTACAACACTAGCAGCGCACAGGAAAAAGTGGTGTAGCCTTATCTGGATGTGTCACCAACTACTTGTTACTGCGGGCGTGTCTGGAAACCAGCACACGTACCCGAGCAACGGCATGACCTAGTGTGCCATCTCTGCTGATAGCTGGCGACTATGATAGGGTATGGCGCACGACGTGGTACATGGTCAGGGAAAACCTGCACGAAAGCTAGCAGCTCAAAACTCTAAGCAGCGTGTTTGACTTGCCTAAGTGGCGACTAGCGATATGCCTATCCTTTCCTTGATCCCCTTCTGATTTCTACCTAGATCTGATCTCCTATCCAATTCTCTCCGATTCCTATTTCTCTGCTTGTTGATCTGTTCTTCCCATCGATCGATTTCCAGTTTTCTCTGGCTCCCGTGACTCCAAAATACCCCAAAAAGAGGAAATATCAGCTTGCTCCGCCGCTTCCTCTCATTGTCGACCTGTCTTGTTCTTGCAATTTTTGGGCTGCTAGGGAAGAAGTGGAGTAGGTGAGTGCAGGCTATAAGAAAGATTCCCAAGATTCAGCGTCATAGTGACTACCTGGGGTCTCTAGTGAAGCGTGCTAGATTGGCTCACAAGAAGAAGTAAGAAGTCTAGACTGCAGACAGCAAGCTCAACACAGATGGCAGCTGTAGTGTGCTTCAAGATTAAGCGATACAAGCTCTCTGGTTGTTACGAGGACCTGGAGACTGCAACAAAAATGAACGGGGGCTGTCGAAACAGCCCTGCGGGAACCAATGAAGATCGGCGACTGGAATTGCCGGGGTTTGGGGAATGGCCCGGCAATTCGTGGTCTTCTGGACTTCCAGAAGAAGGAGGACCCCGATATTCTCTTCTTATCCGAAACAAAATTGGATGAGAGGAGATTGGAATGGTTGCGGTGGAAAATGGGAATGACAAACATGGTCGTCAAAAATTGTGAGGGACAAAGTGGTGGCCTAGCTTTGTTCTGGAAGAACGAGGTCAACTTGGAGGCAGGTCTCAAATCCCGATACCACATTGATGCTATAATCACACAAGCGGATGGGCAGAAGTGGAGATTCACAGGCATATATGGAGAACCGAAAGCAGAGAAAAGGGAGGCCACTTGGAAGCTGTTGCGCACCATAAAGCACCACAGTCAGCTTCCGTGGATATGTGCTGGGGATTTTAACGAAATACTATTTGAGTGGGAGAAAGAAGGTGGGGCGCCTCGGCCCAAAATTCAAATGGAACATTTTCAGGAAGCTCTGGAAGATGCTGGCTTGCATGATCTGGGATACATGGGAGATCCGTTCACTTGGAGAAATCACAGCCATGTGCAGGAGAACTACATCAGAGAAAGATTAGACAGAGCAGTGGCAACGCAGGAGTGGTGCTCTCTGTTCCTAGACTACAAGGTGGTTAATGGGGATCCCCGACACTCCGATCACCGTCCCCTTATTATTACTTTTGGCGAAGAACCTGATCCGACTAGGAGCTTACGAGTTCCGGGGACGTTCCACTTTGAGGCAAAATGGTTAGAAGAGGAGAATTGTGAGGCCATTGTGCAGAATGCCTGGTTGAATGCAGAAAGAAATGGAAGCAACAATGTGGCTGAAAACTTAAAAGGGGTAGCTGCCGATCTGAGGGACTGGAGTAAACAGTCGCTGGGAGATCTGGAGAAGCGTATAGCGCGCGTTAAAAAGGACCTGGAAGCTTGCCGAAGGTGCAACATATCCCAACAGCAGGTCAACCGAGAGCAGCTGTTAAGATACAAACTTGATAAACTGGAAACCCAACGGGACTTATACTGGAAGCAGCGTGCTCATGTAAATTGGCTGGAGAAGGGAGACAAAAACACCTCGTACTTCCACTCTTATGCGTCCCACAGGCGAAAGAACAACAAGATAAAGAGACTGAAGAAAGACAATGGGGAGGTGGTGGAAGGACAGGTGGAGATGGCGGCGGTTGTCACCCAATACTTTAATGAGTTATTCTCCTCTAATGCAGGTTCCCGAGTTGATGATATGCTGGAACATGTCGTTCATCGGGTTACACCGGATATGAACGAGATGCTCTTGCAAGATTTCACTAGAGAGGAGGTTCGTGTAGCCCTCGATAGCATTGGAGACCTCAAGGCCCCTGGCCCAGATGGGATGTCGGCGGTCTTCTACAAGCGATTCTGGGAGCTGGTGGGTGATCGCGTGACCGCTGAAGTGCTCCAAGTTCTAAACGGCGGTGACAGCCCCTCCGGTTGGAATGACACAAATGTGGCACTCATGCCTAAGGTAAAAAAAACCCGAACAGACACTACAAGAAATATGTCAACTAGTGACTCACAAATTTGGTCACTAAAAGGTCATAATTTTTCATCTATGACCTTTTTATGACCAAAATCTGAAGGTCACATACGGAGCGTCTCAAACGGTCATATGTGACCTTTTTTTTGAATTGGTCATAACCATCTATGACCAAATCTGATGGTCATAACTCTTATGACCAATTTATTTGGTCACGCACTGTCTGGCGTAGCCACGTCAGATCCTACGTGGCCAATCCTACGTGGCAAGATTGTGACCAAATTAGAAGGTCATAGAACAGATTCAGCCCAGTCCACGGTGGTCATCTAGATGGGCCAAGCACAACAATCCAGCCCATTTATTTTTTTTCTCTAATTTCTGGTCTGATTTACTGCTCCACTACACGGGCCAGCCCAACTTTTCGGCCCGTTTTTCCTCTAATATCTGGTTGGATTAACAGGCTTTCAGCCATTTTTATGGGCCTTGGCCTTTTTACAATGTACAGTACAGCCCAAAATCAAATAGGAATAAACAGGAATTCAAATACATTTGATTTCACATTTGATTTGAATTCGAGTAAATTTGAAATATAGCAAATATCACAGGTATTCAAATCAACACACCATCACATAACAAAATCACATATTCTTCCAAATTCAAATCGCAGACCAAAATTACCATATTCAAAACCAGATTGATCATCACAAACACATTATCAGGTACCATCACTGTTCTACACTTTCTCTGTACAGCACAGAATACAATTACATAAGACTTATAGCACAATAGCATGGTGAACTGGACACTGAATCTGGTAACGTCGCAAAGGTAGGTTTGCTCCATCACACCAGAAAAGCATCAGGCTCCTAATCTGCAAGAAGTTGGGGGTTAGTATGCAAAGATGCTGCTCCAGGACTACGTAAAAAAGAAGTGACATAAGAGATTCATATCCACAAAAATTAGCAATGTGCAATTCTTGGCGAACTATCAATTATAAAAAACATACAAAACAATATACAGAGAGCTATGTATACCATGTCAAGGCAGGCAATAGCATTTTCAAAACAGTGATAATCATATAACAAGAGGTACATAGTTTGGTTACTGTCTAAACTGTCTAAACTGTCTAAAAGAAGCATATGTTTGGTTACTTTTGGTCATAAACAAGCATATGTTTATTTACCAACAGATTTCATAACAGGACATCTATTTCACTGTCACTGTTTCATTCAGCAAAGCAATACGAGCAAGCACATAAAAACAGGTTATATAAACTGTCACTGTTTATTTACCAGCTGATCATGTACAACTGTTGCTTCGATCTTGTCATCTTTTAAAGGCAAGCAACCAAGCCATGCCGGAATGACCTGTGAAAAATATACAGATTCAGTTTAGACAGACAAATAGCATTATTAGGTGCATCGAGGAACATTAATTTCAGAGACAAGCAACCAAGTTTTAATTTGCTTTTGGTTTCATTTCTTTTTGCAGGTGCACAACATACAAAGAAGTGATTTTTTAGTTAATGGAGTAGCAACCACTTGCTACTGGTACTAGCAAGCACTTGCTAGCAGCAGTAAGAGTACAAGAAGTGCAAGTGCACTCCGTTTTACAAGCACAAACAATACTGTATTTTATTTTATAAGCACAAACAATACTGCATTTTATAAGCACAAACAATACTGCATTTTGTACTGACAGGAAATACACACAAGTTGGTTCACCACCATCTACTGATGGTAAGCAAGCAATGCACTACTGCACTTGCTACACAAATCATGCTCACTTGCAGGAGTAAAATCAAGCATTCAGTGTATATAATGCGCTGTAACAAGCACAGCAACAAGCACAGCAAGCTACTGGCTACTGCTGCTGCAAACAAGCACTTGGTACTGCTGCTAGCAAGCACTACTACACACAAACTACATATACACACAAAATTTCTATTGAAGCAAATTTGTACTCAGAGTAGCACAAGCAGAAGTACTCCACTTGCTTGAATATTTGTACTCCAAGCAAGCAAGCAAATTTATACTCCATGGCTACACTTAATGGAGCAACAAATTGAAAACAGTAACTCCATTCTCAAGCAAGCACAAAATACAGCAGTTTCTCAAGCAAGCACAAAATAAAGCAGTTCTGCACTACTCAAACTAGCACTACTCGATTTTACTCCAGCCTGCACAACTCCAGCCTGCTCAAGAAAATCTCTCTACACACAATAAAATCTCTCCACGCTAAGCAATACCAGATGTCCGGTTATTCATGCAGTACAGATCGCAGAGCAATTCGTTCGAGCAAGAAAAAGAAGAGGAATTTTGATTGGATTTTGGGGCTTACAGCTCGGGGTGGTGGGCTTGAGGGTGCGGAAGGTCGTCGACGGCCTCAGGGCGCACGGGCTCGAACTCGGAGCTGTGCAGCGTGGCAGCATCGAACTCGGAGCAGCTATCGAGGTCCTCGAAGGACCCGAGCGAGAGGCGGCAGAGCGAGAAGCAGAGGCCCATGTGGTCCAGGGGCACGGCGTGGCGGACCATGTGGTGGCGGAGCTCCTCCTCGAGGTGCGCCATGGCGAGCTGGACGGCGACGCCAGCGCCGGAGCCGCCACGCGCGAGGTGCTCGACCGTGGCGAGGTACTGCGCGGCGTCGTCCTCGGGGGCCTCGAAGACGAGGCCCTCGGGGGTCGCGTCCCGTAGCTGGATGAGCTGCTCGGCTCGGTCTCTGGTGCTCCTTGAGGCCGAGAACCGCCCGCACGCAGATCTGGTTCCTGTTTCAATAGATGCAGCGCATTAGAAGAGGTTGAGCAGGAGGTGATGGGGCCTGAGGGAAGAGGGAGAGATGGGTGGCGTCGTCGGTTGAACGCGAGCGTCTGCTGTTCTGGACTCCGTGCAACGGAGAGCTGCCACTGCCCGGACCGCGAGCATGGCGCCGGAAGCACGGCTCCTCCTCGCCTTGGATCGATGGCCGGATAAGGGAGTGGGGTGATGGGGGCGCGGTGAAGAGGAGAAGCGGGGGGCGTGGGTGGCTGCGGCGGATAAGGAAGGGAGAGGGAAGACGGGCGTGTGGAGGCGGCGGCGCTGGGCGAGTAGTTTATATAGGGCGCGCTCTCGTAACCTAGAAACGGATGGGCCTCCATCATGTTCTCCGTAGCCACAGCCCAAAACCAGTTTTTTTTTAAAGTTTAGCTCTCTTATATTTCATTTCTTTCGGGCCATATTTTTGCTTATTCACATTTCTCAGAGCTGGATGTTTACAATTAAATGAAATTTCAACTTATGGAATTGGCCTATGTGTTCATTGTGGGATGGCAAGCAATGTTGCCGAACAAAGATTTCGACATGTTTCAAAAAAAAAACCCCTTTTCATTTTTCAAGTGCTTAAAGTTGCATTTTTTGTGAAGCGGGTACCGAGAAAGTCGTCCAAAATGGCACTGATAAATTGTTTTCACAAAGTAGACATCATTTCATGTACAATCACCAAAAGGCATGCATTTCCGAACTCTCTGCCTATTTCCGGCCATTTAAACGGCTTCCTGCCGATTCAGCTGGAAACGGCTAGATTTTGAACTGCAGCTGCCACACACAGCTTGCCCGTTATTTTTCCTAAATTTTATTTTTAGATTCACAAGTATCCATTTCATCATAGATACATCAAAATATCCACATGATTCAAACACTAGACACGAACGGTCACGGCCACGAATTCGACTAGATTTTCAAATGAGCACACGAAATTCAAAAAAAATCAAAATAATGGAAAACCTTCGCGTAGCGTCATCATATGTGACCTAGTTACCACAAAAAATTATAAACTTGCGTTGCGGAAGTTTTACTGGAAAAGTGTTCTCACAAACTTGCTATCACGAACGAACATTCATAGCTTTCAAGATGAAGGAGCAATGTTTTGGCCACATTCATGACATAGTTTGTCCAAATGAGCCCAAAATTGGCACATGTGTTCATTGTGGGATGGCAAGCAATGTTGCCGAACAAAGATTTCGACATGTTTCACAAAAAAACCCACTTTTCATTTTTCAAGTGCTTAAAATAGCATTTTTTGTGAAGCGGGTACCGAGAAAGTCGTCCAAAATGGCACCGATAAATTGTTTTCACAAAGTAGACATTATTTCATGTACAATCACCAAAAGGCATGCATTTCCGAGCTCTCTGCTTATTTCCGGCAATTTAAACGGCTTCCTGCCGATTCAGCTGGAAACGGCTAGATTTTGAACTGCAGCTGCCACACGGCTTGCCCGTTATTTTTCCTAAATTTTATTTTTAGATTCAAAGTATCCATTTCATCATAGATACATCAAAATATCCACATGATTCAAACACTAGACACGAACGGTCACGGCCACGAATTCGACTAGATTTTCAAATGAGCACACGAAATTAAAAAAAATCAAAATAATGGAAAACCTTCGCGTAGCGTCATCATATGTGACCTAGTTACCACAAAAAATTATAAACTTGCGTTGCGGAAGTTTTACTGGAAAAGTGTTCTCACAAACTTGCTATCACGAACGAACATTCATAGCTTTCAAGATGAAGGAGCAATGTTTTGGCCACATTCATGACATAGTTTGTCCAAATGAGCCCAAAATTGGCACATGTGTTCATTGTGGGATGGCAAGCAATGTTGCCGAACAAAGATTTCGACATGTTTCACAAAAAAACCCACTTTTCATTTTTCAAGTGCTTAAAATAGCATTTTTTGTGAAGCGGATACCAAGAAAGTCGTCCAAAATGGCACCGATAAATTGTTTTCACAAAGTAGACATCATTTCATGTACAATCACCAAAAGGCATGCATTTCCGAGCTCTCTGCCTATTTCCGGCAATTTAAACGGCTTCCTGCCGATTCAGTTGGAAACGGCTAGATTTTGAACTGCAGCTGCCACACAGCTTGCCCGTTATTTTTCCTAAATTTTATTTTTAGATTCACAAGTATCCATTTCATCATAGATACATCAAAATATCCACATGATTCAAACACTAGACACGAACGGTCACAGCCACGAATTCGACTAGATTTTCAAATGAGCACACGAAATTCAAAAAAAATCAAAATAATGAAAAACCTTCGCGTAGCGTCATCATATGTGACCTAGTTACCACAAAAAATTATAAACTTGCGTTGCGGAAGTTTTACTGGAAAAGTGTTCTCACAAACTTGCTATCACGAACGAACATTCATAGCTTTCAAGATGAAGGAGCAATGTTTTGGCCACATTCATGACATAGTTTGTCCAAATGAGCCCAAAATTGGCACATGTGTTCATTGTGGGATGGCAAGCAATGTTGCCGAACAAAGATTTCGACATGTTTCACAAAAAAACCACTTTTCATTTTTCAAGTGCTTAAAATAGCATTTTTTGTGAAGCGGGTACCGAGAAAGTCGTCCAAAATGGCACCGATAAATTGTTTTCACAAAGTAGACATCATTTCATGTACAATCACCAAAAGGCATGCATTTCCGAGCTCTCTGCCTATTTCCGGCCATTTAAACGGGTTCCTGCCGATTCAGTTGGAAACGGCTAGATTTTGAACAGCAGCTGCCACACAGCTTGCCCGTTATTTTTCCTAAATTTTATTTTTAGATTCACAAGTATCCATTTCATCATAGATACATCAAAATATCCACATGATTCAAACACTAGACACGAACGGTCACGGCCACGAATTCGACTAGATTTTCAAATGAGCACACAAAATTCAAAAAAAATCAAAATAATGGAAAACCTTCGCGTAGCGTCATCATATGTGACCTAGTTACCACAAAAAATTATAAACTTGCGTTGCGGAAGTTTTACTGGAAAAGTGTTCTCACAAACTTGCTATCACGAACGAACATTCATAGCTTTCAAGATGAAGGAGCAATGTTTTGGCCACATTCATGACATAGTTTGTCCAAATGAGCCCAAAATTGGCACATGTGTTCATTGTGGGATGGCAAGCAATGTTGCCGAACAAAGATTTCGACATGTTTCACAAAAAAGCCCACTTTTCATTTTTCAAGTGCTTAAAATAGCATTTTTTGCGAAGCGGGTACCGAGAAAGTCGTCCAAAATGGCACCGATAAATTGTTTTCACAAAGTAGACATTATTTCATGTACAATCACCAAAAGGCATGCATTTCCGAGCTCTCTGTCTATTTCCGGCCATTTAAACGGGTTCCTGCCGATTCAGCTGGAAACGGCTAGATTTTGAATTGCAGCTGCCACACAGCTTGCCCGTTATTTTTCCTAAATTTTATTTTTAGATTCACAAGTATCCATTTCATCATAGATACATGATACGTCTCAAACGTATCTATAATTTTTGATGTTCCATGCTTGTTTTATACCAATTGCTACATGTTTTGCATCTACTTTATATCACTTTTATACATTTTTTGGGACTAACCTATTAACAAGATGCCGAAGTGCCAGTTCCTGTTTTCTGCTGTTTTTGTATTCCAGAAAAGCTAGTCTGGAAATATTCTCGGAATTGGACGAAACTACACGGGGTGCCTATTTTTCCAGAACACGCATGACGGAGCGAAGGAGCAGCAGAGGAGGGCCACCAGGAGGCCACACGCACCCAGGGCGCGGGCCCCCCTTCTGCCGCGCCCTGGGGTGGTGTGGGCCCCTCGGGGGTCCGCAGCCGCCGCCCTTTCGCTTACTTATTCCCCCCGACGCGAAAACCCTAAGTACCTGAGCAAATATCCACAAAAAGATCCAGAGACGCCGCCGTCGTCAACCCTAGCTCGGGAGGGTTCAGAACCTCTTCCCGGCACCCTGCCGGAGAGGGGAATCGTCACCGGAGGCTTCTACATCGCCATGCCTGCCTCCGGAGTGATGCGTGAGTAGTTCATCCTTGGACTATGGGTCCATAGCAGTAGCTAGATGGTTGTCTCTCCACTTTGTGCCATCATGTTTAGATCTTGTGAGCTGCCCTACATGATCAAGATCATATTATTGTAATGCTACATGTTGTGTTTGCTGGGATCCGATGAATATTGAATATTATGTCAAGTTGATTATCAATCTATCTTATATGTTATTTAAGATCTTGCATGCTTTCCGTTACTCGTAGATGCTTTGGCCAAGTAGATGCTTGTAACTCCAAGAGAGAGTATTTATGCTAGATAGTGGGTTCATGTCTCCGTTTAACCTGGGACAGTGACAGAAAGTTCTAAGGTTGTGGATGTGCCGTTGCCACTAGGGATAACCTAACGATGCTATGTCCACGGACATATGTGTTTGTTTACATTACGCACTTTACTTAATGCAATTATCCGTTGCTTGCAACTTAATACCAACGGGGGACTCGGATGACAACCCGGCGGTGGATTATTAGTCATAGATGCTGTTGGATAACGATCTATGTATTATGTCGTAATGCCCAATTAAATATCATAGTAGTCAACATGTCATGTATATGCATTGTCATGCGCTCACTATTCGTCAATTGCCCAGCTGTAATTTGTTCACCCAACATGTTAGTTATCTTTTATGGAGAGACACCACTAGTGAACTGTGGACCCCGGTCCATTCTTTTAAACTGATTAAACAATCACAAACTGCAAACTGTTCCTTTTTCATTCTCTGCAATTTAATACTCATTATCCACACCATACGTTTAATCCTTTGTTTTCAGCAAGCCAGTGAGATTGACAACCTCACTGTTTCATTGGGGCAAACTAGTTTGATTGTGTTGTTTGCAGATTCCACGTCAACAGTCCAGACTCCCTGCGACAGCTATTTTTCTGGCGCCGTTGACAACCTTCTGAAGAGTTGCTGCTCCTACTGGTTCGATAACCTTGGTTTCTTTCTGAGGGAAAACTTGCTGCTGACTACATCACACCTTCCTCTTGGGGTCTCCCAACGAACGTGTGTTTCACGTCATCAATACATCAAAATATCCACATGATTCAAACACTAGACATGAACGGTCACGGCCACGAATTCGACTAGATTTTCAAACGAGCACACAAAATTCAAAAAAATCAAAATAATGAAAAACCTTCGCGTAGCATCATCATATGTGACCTAGTTACCACAAAAAATTATAAACTTGCGTTGCGAGAGTTTTACAGGAAAAGTGTTCTCAGAAATATGTCCCTATTTTAAAACCTTGCATTTGTTTTATCTTGTATTTGAATTTAAAAGAATAATCCCAAAAAGTATTTCAAATTCCTCAAAACCCTATTTTGTTAAGTTTTAATTTGACTAAGAACAATCCCTAATAGTCTATAATTACAGAGTACATGTTTACGAAAAAATAAATTTTATTTGGTTAAAATTGGAGTTCAAAATCAAAAGTAATAAAAGAAAACATTAAAGATAATAACAACGAACAAAAAAAACAAAACCAGCCAACCAGGCCCATTAACTTAACGCACCGGCCCAGTTCTGGTTCTGAGCCCAGCTAATAGTACCGTATAGATAGGATGGCTTCTGTAATCTAGCATCCTAGTTGCGATGGTCTGGTGGTAGAGAGCGATGTATGCAAGGTGCTAGTCATGGGTTCGAGTCCTGCCGCCTACATTTTTGCGAATATTTCCCACTGTTTGGCATCGTTCATGTCACACGGTAATCCCGCTGGTCCCACATGTCACACGGTGGGTCCCGTGTGGCAGCAGGGTGGGTCCCACGTGGCGGGTCCCACATAATGGTCCCACGTGGTGGGTCCCACATGTCATATTTGCGGGTCCCACTTGACAGATTTGTCAACACCTCCTGTCAACAGGTCACACATGTCAGTGTGGTGACACGTAAGCACAAATGACACATAGGCGGTGACATGTAGGCGAGACCGCTGAGGTGTCAGTCCAGTCATATGAAATGGCTCCCACCTGAGCACAAATGACACATAGGCGGTGACATGTAGGCGAGACCGCTGAGGTGTCAGTCCAGTCATATGAAATGGCTCCCACCTGTCAGCGAGTTCACCATGACTGAATATGGACACGTAAGCGACATATGGCTGCCACGTGGGCATGATTGATGAGGTGGCTGTCCAGTCGTTCCTCATGACCAATCAGAATGGTCGTAAATAAGGTCATACGCAACTGTTGTCTACATTATGACCAATTTGTGTAAATAGATTATGACTTTTTTTGACTAAATTGGTCATTAATTTTTTGGATTAGGACCCTACAAACCAGCTCATGACCAAGTGGATTAAAATGGTCATAGATCTATGACCAATATTTTGAAAGTCACTATCAAAAGGTCACTAGTTGACATATTTATTGTAGTGAGATTAAAGATCTAAGGCCGATAAGCCTCTGCAATGTCATTTATAAACTTGTTTCGAAAGTTCTCGCTAATAGATTAAAGCTCATCCTTGAGGAGATTATTGCCCCTAACCAAAGTGCTTTCGTACCGGGCCGGTTAATCACTGACAACATCTTGCTAGCCTATGAGGTCAACCACTTTATGAAAAATAAGAGAAGAGGTGCAGCAGGTTACGCTGCTCTGAAATTAGATATGAGCAAGGCCTATGACAGGATGGAGTGGCATTTTTTGGAGGCTATGATGCGGAAAATGGGGTTTGCGGAGAGGTGGATCCAACTCATTATGAAATGCTGCTCAACTGTTAAGTACCGGGTTAAGCTAAATGGGGCGTTGACTGAAGAGATAACTCCGAGGAGAGGGCTCAGGCAGGGGGACCCTATCTCGCCGTACCTCTTTCTATTATGTGCTGAAGCCTTCTCAAGCATGTTAGACCAAGCAGATCAAAATGGGAAACTGGAAGGGATAAAAGTGTGCAATGGTGCTCCGAGCTTCAACCATCTATTGTTTGCTGATGACTCCTTAATTCTTCTGAAAGTTTCAGAGGAAAGTGCACATCATCTGCAACATATTCTGAACCTGTATGAGGTTTGCTCGGGGCAAACAATCAACGTGGACAAATCTTCAATTGTCTTCAGCAAAAACACCAGAAGAGAAGATAAAAGGAAGATGATGGACACCCCAGGAGTCAATTGTGAAGGGAGGAATGGCAAGTACCTAGGACTACCAATTTATGTGGGAAGATCGAAGGTGAAGGCCTTCGCATACATCAAGGCAAGGATCTGGAACAAAATCCAAGGCTGGAAGGAGAAGATGTTGTCAAAAGCAGGAAAAGAAATATTGATCAAAGCCTGTGCCCAGGCCATTCCCACTTTTGCCATGAGTTGCTTTGACCTTACAAAAGGCCTATGTGAGGAAATTAATAGTATGATCAACCGCTATTTCTGGGCACATCAAGACAAGGATAACAAAGTCCATTGGATCAGCTGGGAAAAGCTGACTCGGCCCAAGAAGGAAGGGGGTTTGGGATACAAAGACCTGTATGCTTTTAACCTGGCAATGTTAGCAAAGCAGGGGTGGAGATTACTTACCAACCCAAACTCACTCTGTGCTCGTGTCTTAAAGGCGAAGTACTTCCCCCAATGCTCTGTCCTAGAAGCTGAAGCCAAGGATGGTATCTCCTATGCATGGCGCAGCATTCTCAAAGGAATTGACCTCTTACGAAAGGGAATTATAAAAAGAGTGGGAAATGGGACTACGGTGAATGTATGGAGTGATCCTTGGCTCCCTAGGCTCTGGTCTCGACTACCGGTTACTCCAAAGGGCCGCAATATAATTACAAAAGTCAGTGAACTGATTGATCCGTCAACCGGAAACTGGGACGCTGAGCTAGTCAGGCAGACCTTCTCGCCACAAGACGTTCATTTGATCCTGTCACTCCGTATCTTTGATGACATGGAGGATGAATGGGCTTGGCACTTTGAGGAGAAGGGGATGTTCACAGTAAAGTCTGCCTATAGACTTCATCGCCAATTAGAGGATGCAACGAGGCATGGACAGGAGGGATCCCATTCAGCTGGACAAAACTTTGAGTGGAATACCATTTGGAAGATGGAGTGCCCAACAAAGATAAAGCATTTTCTCTGGAGAATTGCCCACAATAGTCTCCCCCACCGCATAAACTTGAAGAGGAGAGGTGTGGATGTGGATTCAATCTGCCCCATGTGTAACAGGCAAAATGAAGATGGAGCTCATTTCTTCCTAAAATGCAAACCGGTTAGAGCAGTATGGAGAGATCTAAATTTGGAGCACATCCGAGAGAAACTTCTCCAGTGCGAAGGACCCATGAACTTCATAAAAGGTATAGCCCAGCTGACGCAAGATCAAAAACTCCTAACTATTGCCTTGCTATGGAGATGGTGGCAGAATAGAAACAAGACTGTTGCAGGGGAGAGGCAAAAATCACAGGGCTCCGTGGTCCGCCTTGCTAGAAGATCAGCATGTGATTTTCAACAGTTTTTCGCCAAGAAAAAACAACCGAAGCAGCAACAGGCACAATCCTGGGTACCTCCAGCTGGGGATGAGCTAAAAATTAACATTGATGGCAGCTTTAATGCTGAGAGCCAATCGGGGGGATGGGGCTTTATTATTAGAAATTCTAATGGTGAACCGGTTGGTGCGCATGCCATATCTCTCAAGCACATGATGCGCTACAAGCGGAAGCTCTGGCTTGTCTCTCAGGACTGCAATGGGCAAGCAGCTGGGGAATGGCGAGAATTCAAGTGGAAACAGACTCCCAAAAGCTCCACCAGGGTGTTTCTAATCAAGCGCAAGACCTGGCGTTTAACGGCCAGATTTTTAGAGAGATTAAATACTTTGCTAGCCTAAATTTCAGTTCTTTCTCTATCAATTATTGCCCACGGGCATGTAATAGCGTAGCGGACGCTCTTGCTAGCTTTGGTGCCAAGTCGATGTCGGATTCTCCTATAATTTGGCCTGAAGGCGCACCAAGCTTTGTAAAAGAATTTGTGGCCAGTGATTTCGCTGTGCGCACTAGTTAAATAAAACAGGTTAACGATCAAAAAAAAAAAAAAGCTAGCAGCTCAATCAGGGGCGCTGACCAGCATTATAATGGTGCTCGCTTCTTCCCGAAGCTCCTTGACCAGCATTATAATGATGCTTCCTCTCCTTCTCCATGCTGGTGCTGGCAATAAATGCCCCGGTGAGAAATGCCCTGCTAGGCTTTATAAACCACCACTGTCGATGCCATGGCGGCATGCCAGCCTTTATAAACCACCACTCTCGATGACATGGCGGCATACTAGCCTTTGCGCACCCTCTTGCTCACCCTCTTGCCGCTTAGCCACATGTTATGCCAAACTCACTCCCCCCTCCTGCCGCGGGAGCCGATGCCTGCACCGTCGGACGACGACAACTAGAGGATGCATTTCGAAAACGATTCAGGCGTCGATTCCGAGATAGAAGATTTGAAAAAGGACGAGGTACCACCGCATCTAGTGCAGACCGCTCTCTTCTTCTCCTTCGAGACGGCGCAGGAAAATGTCGACAAAAGGCGCCTCCACGCAATCAGGTTGGAGGAGACGAACGCGGCGATCGGACGTTGTGTGTGTGACATGTCCGAAGAGTTTGAGGCGAAGGCGGCGGCCGACTGTGTGCTCATAGCTGCCGAGCAGCATGCCAGGGCGGAGATATAGGCCAAGAGGGCGGAAAAAGGCACCCCGAGGGAGTCCGCTCGCATCGTCCTCAAGATCGAACAGCGCGCTGCATGCGAAGCAGTTGGCTGCGATGAGGAAGGAGCGGGAAAACAAGGAGGCAGTAGCGGTAGCAGTGAAGATGGCCGCGGCGGTGTACCGTGTACGTAGACCTCAACACCGTCGAAGGCAGTGGCGATGGTGCAGCGCCACTGTAGATTAATTAGTTTTGTAGTTTACTTAATCTAAGTTCCGTCGGTGTAAGATATCATTGAATATTAATAAATTTGCCGGTCATCTATTTTATTGAAAAACTATTTTAGTTGTAATGATTACAACGTTAGACATATATAGAGTTGCCTTTTCAGAACCCAACGTGTTTTGAACGCCCTGAGAGTCAGAATAATTGGTGGCGTGGGACATGCCCCTGGTAATAGTTACCAGCGACGCTAACCATGCACGCCGCCAACTACAATCTACTGGAGGTGTGTGACGTGTCGGTCACACGCCCCCGGTATTTATTAGTAGCAGCGCACATGAGAAACGCCGTACTAGGTATTTAGACATGCCGCCACTAGGCATATCCCTAGTGCAAAGGTTACTAAACAATTAAGCACGCTATAGTTTGCTATTGTTTTGACATTCATTTGCCTGTGCCGGCGCGGGGACCCCTTTGTTTGCCGGTGTGGTGCTCTCCGGCGGTTGCGAGGTCATCTACCTCCATACTCGGTCATCAGCCTGCAGTGGGGCGCCATTGGGGCTGGCTGGCGCCGTGGCTCGCAGTTGGCGGCCATGGTGGCGACGTGCTTCCTACATGGGGGGCTGTCGTGGCTGGGTGTGAATCCCTCACTGTCTCGCCATCAGTGTTTTTCTGGTGTGTCCCATGGTTTTGCAGATGGCGGCCATGGATGCGGTCTTCTCTCCGATGCGAGGCGAGCCGTGGCAGTGGTGGTGGTAGCTTTTCCTTGCCGGTTGCTAGGTCCTCGCGTCGGATCCTTGTCGGAGTCCTATGGCGTGGCTGGTGTGGGTGGTCTTCGTGCCTGCTCTAGGCTAGCCCACCCTTCGGGTAATCGAACCTAGATGGGGTTGGGGTTGCACTCGGTGGTGCTATGCCCTGCGACTACGGCGATGATCCCCCCGTGCGGGGAGGGTATCTCCGATGCCCTTCTAATTCGGCCGGCGACTCACAGGCGTCGTGGCGTCATCTAGCCGCGTGCGACCTTTCGGCCATGCCCCCGACACAGGTGGTGTCGGCGCGCTGTGTGCCCTCGGATGCGCGATGGTGTTCGATTACGTCGATGGTGCAGAGTCGTGGCTGGGTCTCCGCTGTCATGTCCGGTGGATCTCCTTTGTGATCGCAGTGCTTGGGTCGTGATGAGCTTCTCATCAATCAACTGTCTTCGAGATTTTCTCGGAGTGACCTCTCTTTTGTGTTGTCGGTGTGCGTTTTTTCTTTTATTTCTGTTCTCATGTATCCCCTGTAAACTCTGGTTCATTTGAACCTATCTTGTAGAGGCTGCAAAGTCTCGTAGGCATTTGATGAATGAAGTTCAGGCTGGCTCTAAGAGCCCGCCGTAGTCATAGTCAAAAAACATTCATTTGCCTCAAGAAAGTGATGAGTTCTTTCCTTGTAATACTTTGTATTTATGGCTATGAAGTATCTTCGAGTGTAGTGGCTGTGAATTGTGTATGAAGCATCTGTGTATGTGTTATTCTCTGGAAGCTTGTTAAATTTTTACGCTTTAAAGAAATGTATAATGTATTCAAATATTGGCTATGTTGTTGATCCATAATCTAAAGTACAGCGACAGAATCAGAAAAAAAACTAAGAAACACCGTTTAACATTTCCACTTATATATACATATATTAGTGTGACATTTTGAAATGTTGCAAGTTTCCGATGGTTTTTAGGAACTTTCAAATATCCAATGCTCACACATATAATTATAGTCCAGAAATCATCAAAAGGGTGGGTTTCAATATTAACTTGTTTTTTATTCCGGGCTGCAAAATAGTGCTTCCCGGAACACGAAAGGACTGCCTTTGGGGAATCACGGCTTCTAATTCATTTTCTTCTGGAGACACTGAGCTGACCAATAAGGCAAGATGTAAAGTTAAGTTTTCTGGTTTAATGGTGTGTGGATTGGTAGAAGACCCAAGCATATATTTTTGCAAATTAGGACAAAGTAAAAAGGCATGCAGAGTAATTAAGAAAACTGATGTGGAAAAGGAGAGTATGTAAGAATATATTGAATCTTGATCCCTCAACTTAATGTGCTTTGCTTATATATGTACCTCTTATTGTCGAGCAAAATTTGGAGTTTTTCACGGAGCTGCCACACCTGCATGTTTTCTGCATTGAAACCACTCTCAAATGAAGAGATAATGTTCTTCAGAACTTCCTTCGCAACAGGATTCTGACCCACCGGAACAAATGCTCTAATATAGTTATTTGCTATTGTAAGCGTGTCATACACTACCTTGGCAAGTGTGGTCTTGCCCAGTCCTCCAAGTCCGACGATGGACACTATCTTGAGGTTCTGCTTTGATATATTGCCATCATCTTCAAATAGATTTATTACCTTATCTCTCGGTGCTGCGATCCCAATGAGCTTTTCCATACCTACGCATATGGCTGAAATCCGAAGGTCCTCAATGGCAGCCCTGTCTGTTGCACTACCTACAAAATTGTTGGCATTGAAGTTGTACTTCTTTTTCTTGTCGACCACAGCCTGAACTTTGGTCTTGATGTCTCTGATCACATCACCAATCTGATGGTGAGTCATCAAGCCATTCTCCCAGAGCTTAAGCCCATCATATGCGAGCTCCCGGAAGCCACTCCTACTGGAGTAAGGCTCGACGTGCACTAGGAAGCTATCGATCATATCCTCTATGTGATATGACAGCTCCCTGACTTCGTCAACCCAAATCTTAGCACCCTTCACATTTTTCATCTCAGGGAGGTCTCGAAGAATGATTGTCAGATGTTCTGAGAAAGACCCGATATCTCTCTTGATGCTCATCTCCAGACTGTAGTCCTCCGTGACGAGCTTGCCCAGCTTGTGGAGCAGGCTTCCCATAGCCCCTCTAGTGAGATCCACGGCTCGGTCGCTCTCTTCCTCTAGGTATTTCCTCTCAGTTGGATAATGGCGTGAAAAGCTCTGTAGTGGGTGCAGATTTGAACTGATTTCCTGGCAGGCAGAAAAATAATGCTCTTAGATTAAATAAACTCATTTCAGCAATCGCGGGGGATGTTTTCTATATTGTCCTCGCACACTTGAACTGATTTCCTGCTATGTGTGCAGAAAAATGATGCACTTATATTAAATGAACTCATTGCAGAAATACTACATATTGGATTATTGATCTGCCTAGGCTTACCATAGAAGACGGCTCTGCATTCTCGCTGCTTCCAATTTTGTTTTTGCCCTTTCCGGAAGCAGACTGCACAATCTTTCTCTTTTTCACCTGGAGCATATAAATTAATCTGTCAATAAACGTTCTAGGAGAATGCAAACGTTCATATGGACTGAAGGCCCATACAAACAAATTAAGACGGGTCACAGTTGATCACCTTGGCAACTTCCTCAAATGGCATGTTGGTGTCTTCTCTACGCTTGCAGTTTGTATGGGCTTCACAGGCTCATGTACAACCATCAGATCCACCTCATCAATAACTTTCTGTGCCTCTACACCGGACATACATTCTATGATATCATCTTCTCCAAGGCCCTCGGTCCATTTCATGCTTTTTAGGATGAATTTGTGACCAACATCTCGTGATTGCACTGTTATTGTCACAACATAGGTGTCTCCCGGTGGCACAATGCCAATTACTGATTCGGTGCTTGGCGATTGAATGTTGAAAGCAATGGAATTGAGTGTATCATTGGTTAGCTCAACTGAGTGTGATATCTCATTCTTCGACTCAAAGGGCAGAAATAGTTCAAGCGGCTTAATCCGAAGCATGTCATCTTTATCTAAACAAGGGATTATCTGCGATGAAACATCAATATCTCTTTAGATGACTAATATATGATTTTAGAAGTCGCATTCATACAAAGTTCAAAAAGTTATGAATGTATTTAAACTAGATAACAAGGGGTAGCAACATGTTGGGGACTCGGAGAGAACTGAAAACACCATTTCGCAAGTTAATTTATGTCGCCAATTGTAACGGAAATTGTATATCTTACAAAAAAAAGGGGCCACAGCCCTTCTTACAAAACATCTCATTCGTTTATGACTACCCATATGCGGATGGCACTATTATTTTCATGGAACATAGCTTAGAGAAAGCTCTTAACATGAAACTTATCCTATGTATTTTCAAACAACTTTCTAAATTTAAAATATATTTTCACAGAAGTAAGTTGTTTTTCTTCGATCAAGCCAAAGAAGTAGAAGAACAATATAAAGATTTGTCCTGCTGTGAATCTATGTCCTTTCTGATACCTACGGTCCTCATTCATTGTAGGAAATTGTAAAACATCAGGTGATGGACGATTGGTTCGAGCAAAAGATGAGTAATTGGATGGTAAAGTTGATATCTTATGGGGACCGCCTTGTTCTTATTAACTTGGTGCTCGCAAGTTTACTATGCTTATGCTACCATTTCTTGAAATACCCAAATGGGTTAAGAGAACATAATTTATCAATCTAGATTTTTTGACAAAGTGATGGACACAAGAAAAAATATAGACTAGCCGAGTGGAAAATTATATGTCACCGAAAAGAGGGGGACTTGGGTAGAGGTTTTTTATATTAAAAACAAATGTTTACTCAGTAAGTTAATGTTTATACTTTTAAACGAGGAATGCATGTGGCAAGAGTTGTTACATAACAAGTAGGAGTGGACTAACGAGCTGCTCGGATCACTAAGCTCGTTAAGAATAACGAGCAAAAATCATTGTTTGGATCTGTTTGTTATGGTTCGCGAGCGCTCAGGAGCAGCTCTTTAAGATCTGTAAGAAAATATTAACTATGTTTTATGTAATATGTACATACATTAGTGATGTATCAAAGCATCAACATGCTACATGCTACATGCTTACAAGCATTGGCCAAACACTCTAGCTAAGCTAAGATAACATCATGATTCAGCTAAGCAAGATGAATATAGCATCATGACTTGAGTATTTTAGCCTTCTCAAGCTTGCCAATTAGATGGTTACGAATTAACGAGCTTAATGAGCTGCTCGTGAGGCTCGCTAGCTCGCTTGTTAAGCTCGTTAACGATAGCGAGCAAAAATGAATGTTTGGCTCTGTTCATTACTGTAACAAGCCGAGCTAAACGAGTCAGGTAAAAGAGCGCTCTTTAAGCTCGTCGAGTTTCGAGCTTTATGTCCAACCCTAATAACAAGTATATACATTCCAAAACTTCATCTCAAGTTCCCGCCAAACCAACATATATACTTGCCATTTTGGAAAGGACTTATGAAAGTTAAAGCGGGTTTCTTTAGTGTCGGTTTTTATAAAGCTGAGAACAGAATGAACACTAGATTTAGGGAGAATATATGGTAAAGGTATAGGCCCCTTTCCAATCAATGTCACTCCCTTTACAATACGGCTTGTGCTTCAGTAGACCCCCAGCCTTGAAAGGTTGTATAAGCCGAAGGGTATCGCTAGATCTCAGCCATGTACTCAGGTCTCCACCCCTAAACCAAAGGTATCACTAGATCTCAGCCGTTCATGTGTTAGGATTCAATATTTTTTAAGTCTTGGGGGGGGGGGGGGGGGGGGGGCAGTGTCTAATGAAGCACACACCTTACCAAGCATGTTATTGCAATATTTTGTTGGTGGTAAATTAAAAGTCATACTCATACACAATTCTCCATATGAGATGTACAAATGGGAAAATGATAAATGAGTGTTATATTGATTCATCTTTGATCATAGATACAACATTCTCTGTTGCAGTGCTAATTTATTGGTTAACTAAACCTTGCGATGAAGAAACCACATGAAATCTTTATTTTCAGCGGCATATTCATTTTCCATAGATACAAAGGAATCATGAGCCTACTCATAAGATCGAGATACATAGAATTAAATGAAAAACTACCCAATTAAGTTACTCCCAAACGAGAACATCTTGTTGAAGAGACAAACTAACATGCATTAGGCCTTTTACTAGGTTAACCATCGGGTCAGTTACTACCAGATAAATCTCTTCCAAGAGAGAGATATTGTGGAGTATTGGACATACTCCCTCTTTCCAGAATTACTTTGCGTTCTGGGTTTAGTTAAGGTCAAACCAAACATATAGAAAAATTATGTACATATATAATGTAACATAAATATTATGAGAATGGTCATAAGATATATTTTCAGGTTATGTAGTGTTGGTGTTATTGATGTTTATAGTTTTTCCTATATATTTTATCAAACTTTAAAAGTTTGACTTCGACTATGCAGGGTAATTATTAACAGAGGGAGTAACATCGATCACAAAAACTTGTTTCGGCTGCACAATATTTTAAGGTGTGTGTGCTTCAATAGACCACCCCCCCCCCCCCCCCCCCCCCCCCCCCCCCCCCCCCAACTTGAAAAAAGATTGAATGATGTTGCAAAAAAGATAAAGTACAAATCCGAGTGGATGAATGTGCTTTACTACTGGGTATATGAAATGTCTGCAACGACTCTCTTTTTATAATAGGGGAGCTACAGCTTTTTTACGGGTTATTGGCAACCCATTGGATACGTATGTGGTCTTATCTTCAACCATAGGGCAAGTGTCATATCATAGCTTCTGGTTGCAGCTGCCTGGAAATGGTTGTGCAGGTTTTATAAAACCGGTGTGGGCATGTGGCTGGCGGCATAGTAACATTATCCCATATTGATGCACCAACGAATTTAGCTCTTATTGATTTGTAGATGGTTGATACATCTGTCAACTCTGTGTGATCCTTGAGATATACTCTTTTTTTGAACTCCAATAATAAATAAAGGGGCCATATGTATCAATTGATGCAGAGGCCGGGGCTATACTCCCTTCTCCAAAAAGTTGGTCGTTAGGGGCAATTTTGCACGGAACCATGAGTTTTTTCACTCGCTCGTTCTCCTTCGGGGGCGGGCCACTCACCTCACCCGGTTATCGCTGATACATCTCGTCGGAATTCTCCTTGATGTCGTCGGGGTTAACAGGGAGAGTTCATTGGCCGATGAAAACCATTCTCGCACTCAGACTAGCCATAGCGGAAGTATCATGCATATGATACTAGTTTATATTACTACTTTCATAATGGGTAGTAACATATGGTATCATATAGCAGTGTATTTATTAGCATGTACACTCATCTTGTCTTGAAATCCGTTATGTTACGGTATCTACCTATGATACCATCATCACCTCTCTCATCATTATTGCAGTGACACATCATCTTTTTGCCGACGTGACATGCATGATACTACCTATGAGACTAGCCATAGTGGAAGTATCATATACTAGTATCATGCATATGATACTAGTCTATGTTACTACTTTCATAGTGGGTAGTAACATCTCCTCAAAGAACTAAGCTCCCTAGAATTAGAGCGCTCTCAGGGCATCCACCCGTCGAAGCGTGATAGGCGCATGTACGTCGGTGGCAGGCACCCCTCTCCTTGCTCCCGAACAGTTCCCTTGAGGGTCGACCCCCGATTTTCTTCGCCGCCCCTCTCCTCCCTTCCCTCCGGCGAGCTCGCTGGCCGGCGTAAGGATGGAGTAGGTGGTCGGGTATCTGCTGTACATAGTAGATCTAGGGTAGTTAGGTTGTTTGAGCTATATGCTCGTTCTTGGCTCTATGCCGGTGAAGCTGAGGGTAGGCCAGTGGATCTCCGTCGCCAGATCTGCTGCACCTCGAGCCTCCTCAGCCTAGCTGCGCTCCGCTCGTGGCAAGCGGTGCCGCATGGGAGGCTGCAGAGCTCGTGCATCCCTCTAAATAAGGCGCGTACTGGAGTTTTGGAGTGGAGCCCCTCTGGTCAAGCTCTGCTCTGCAAGGTTCGGCTCTCTCTCGCGGTGGTGCTTCCATGGAGGAAGACGAAGATAGGTGAAGCAGGCCTTGGACTCTTTCAATAAGGCCAGTTCTTATTCCTTCTGCTTCTGTGATTTCTTCTCGATTCTGTCTCCTCTACCTCGTGGCGGGAGTGTGGAGTTTGAGGACGGATCTGGTGTTCATGTCCGGTGGTGGAAGGCTGGCAGCTGGAGCTGGAGGATGGACGGGCTATTCTTACTCGCGGTGGAAGCGGTGTAAGGGAGCAGTTCGTCCGATGCGTTCTTGTTATGCAGCTGCTTTGGAGTGCGATGCCACAATTTGAAGATCAATCTCAGTGGCTTTTGATTTGGCTACTAGCTCAGGCGACCAGCAGGTGGTCTATTTCGCCGGCGATGTCTACCGGCGTTTCTTCAACCTCCAGATGGAGGCCCTTCTTGCAGCTCGCGGCGGCGCTCTTCTTCTTCCCAGGGCCAAGTGGTTCCGTCCCCGGCGTTGGGACAGAAGGCCGTGGCGTGAGCTCGCTGCTCTCCGGCGGTGTCAGAAGAGTTGATTGCTTTTTTCACTTCTTGCCTAAGGTCTTAATTGTAATATGTAGGGGTTTGACTGTAATTTTGTTTTTCTTTGAGGACCCCTATGTAAAATGTAACTCCACCGCTGCAATATAAGAGGCATCCAGGTCCTTCGGGGCCTCTCCGCTGTTCAAAAAAAAAAAAAAATCGGCTACAAGATAGTCACTGATAGAAAAAAAACTATCGGCCAGAAGAAAGTCGCTTATAGAACTGACTTTGGTCCATCTTCTGCTAAACACAACTTAAGGATCCTAAAATAATTTTTCTACTGTCAGCTTAACTAACCAGGCAACCAATTATATAGGCTAATTAACCTACCACGTACAACATTAGCTAAGCTATGTATTTTAATAGAACCCTAGAGTGGACTAACTGACAAGGTAGCTTACTGGGCCATGTGTTCTTTCAGATTCATTTAGAAAGCTGATTATCTTCGATATAGAAGGTCGAGATTCCGGTTTGTCTGCCCTGCAACGTTCTGCTATTTCCATGCATCTAGTCACTTGTTGGTATTGTAGTTGCGTCGGTGGCGCACTCCACCTGTGTCTCCACCTTCGAAGTACCTACATTTAACAGATGTTAATTGTAATTTGTAATCATCCAGAATCTTACGATCCAAACTTTGTCCATTAAGACAGATGGTGTTTATGTTAGATATGCTTGTCAGTAGGGATAGTATAGTGCGAAGAAAAGGTGCATGCTTGTGCAAAAAAGCGAGAGAGATCACTCTTACATTGTCTTTGTCAGGGACGTCCTTACACCCTGTTACTAACTCTATGATTATGGCACCCAAACTATATATGTCAGATTTGAATGAAGTTTTTCCATAGTTCATGTATTCTGGAGCCATATATCCTCTGCAAACAAAACGATGACAGTGTGATGCATTATGACACAAGTAAATTTAGGGCTGTAATGTCAGAAAAATGTCAACTGGTGTTTCTCTTGATGAATAGCTTACGGAGTTCCAAAACATGTCACAGTTTGTGATTTCTCATTTGTTCTCGACAAACCAAAATCCGTGATTTTTGGGACAATATATTTGTCATCTTGATTATGTAGTAATATATTGTCCGGTTTAAGGTCTATATGTATAATGTTTTTCTCCTCATGAAGATAACACATGCCCTTGCAAATCCCAGTGATTATTCCATAACGTGCTTCCCATTCAAGTCCCCTTAATTCATCTGTGGAAGAATATATACATAAAGAAAGTAAGGAGTTATGTTAAACTACATAGAGAGCAATGATAGACTTGATTCAAATCTGCCCCTAGCTGTTGGCCAAGGACATGAAAAAATTTAGCAATAAGAGTCAAAATTAAAGAAGTAAAGAGAAGATCTGCACAAAAAGGCAATTAGATTGTACCGGTAATATGTTTATCAAGGCTTCCATTGCTAATGTACTCAGAACAGAGCAGTCTTTCTCTTACGTCAGACAAGATAGTTTCTCCTGGCCGAGCACCTTCTATCGTTTTCTGATATGTGTTAGAACAGAAGCCAAGAAACCGGACTACATTTCGGTGATTAATGCTCCGGAGGCTAATAAACTCACGACGAAATACTTTGTCATCAAATGTCTTTTCGTTTATATAGATCCTCTTCACAGCAACAGTCCTTAATTTCTCCGAGTACGCCTGTTGGTCAGCGTTAAAAAGATGCTCAGCGGTACAATACCGAAACAGAGTTCTGATTTTACCTTTAAATCGATCTTGAGATCTTTGAAAGTAATTTTCTAAACCGAAAAGAATTGTACATTGTAAACAGCTCCAAATCCACCTTGCCCAATTATTCTCTCTTTAGAGAAATCATTCGTGATGTCCTTCAACAGTTGCAACGGCAGATCCGTAGGCTCCTTGTCTCCGTCAAGTATACGCTCAAGCAAACGTTGGTCCTCCTTCATTCTAGGTACACAGTGTTATTCAGAACTAGAGTATGGAAGAATCAATTAGTTTCCTTGAGTATTTGGTAGGTTGGAAAAGCTATGCTACCGTTAGGAGAGGCGACCGCGGCGTTGGCCGCGGATCCGCCGCCCGTCGGCGCTCATACGGTGGCTGGTGATGAGGGGGTCGCGGCCACGCAGGCCGGCGTTCACGCGTCGGCAGCTGCGAAGAAGCTCGCGGTGGAAGACGTGGTAGCGGCGGAGGCGACGTGTGCGGCAACGCGGGAGGCGATCGTGTCGTTTGTGGTGTCCCAGGAGTACACGCCGGAGCTCACAACCGCGGGGACGGACTCCTACGGGGAAGGGCAGCGTTCGCCGGCACGGGTCGGGGGGCGTTTCTGGTGCCTCTCGGAGGAGGGGTCCGAAGACGAGGAGGACGGAGAAGTGCAGGAGGCCAGTGGCGGCAAGTACCGGGCGTGTTCTCTGGAGGATGAGTGCGGGACGCCGGCGGAGGATGCTGCTCGCTCGGCCCGGGCGTCGTCGTCGTCTAGGCTGGAGAAGAGGATGGCGAAACGAAGGTTGCAAAGGTACGCGGCGGAGGTTTTGGGGTCGGTGGTCTCCGCAGGTTACGCGACGCCCAAGCCGAAGTATCGGGGTACCCAAGCTTCCGATCATGCCGCCGTCTTCCTTCATCGACGAGGAGCCAAGTGACGAATGGATCACGGTGGTCCGGCGACGGCGTTCCCCAAGGCGCAGGTACGTTCGTCGGCGGGGCGATCCGGATTTCGAGGATCACGTTTTCAAAATTTCAATCGAGGAGCGGGGACGGTGGGCATCAGCCCGGCCGAAACCCTCCTGCGTGGAAGCCCATGGGCTCGTGGAAACTCGGAAGGAAAAAAAAAAGAACCGATCTATCTCGCATCCGAAACACCTAGGACGACAGGGTTCGGCCTTCGTCGATGCCTAGGTTATTTCTGGCGGCGTTCGTCGCCTGATACGAACAACCTTGCTCGAGAGAACGCCATGGCCTTTCGTGGCGGCGGCCGAGGCGGACCTGAGCATGGCCGTGGTGGAGGAGCTCCGCCCGGGCGTGGTTTCAACGGCCGCTTCGACAACTATGAGGTCGGTGGCCCTAGCGGCACGGCCGGGATCCCCGATGGCCTCGACTTCGAGGCGCAGGCGGGCGCTTTCCGGGGCGGCTTCCATGCTGGCTCCGGCTTCGCGGCGAGAGGTCGTCGAGGGGGCTACTACTGAGGATATGGAGCTGGCCGAGGCCGGCGGAACTATGGTAACGGCGGATACGCGCCCGGGACTACGGCAATGAAAACTACGGCAATGAAAACTACGGTAACTATGGCTACAATGGCGCGGATGCCGGTGGTTATGGACGCGGCTATGATCACCGTGGCGTCCGCGGTCGCTTCGGCGCGGCTGCTGCTCCTCGAGGTGGACATGGCCAGGGGGCGGGAGTGCCGCTGCACCCGGCTCCCAGGGCACCAGTGCTGCAGCCGGCTCCGTTGCCCGCGCAGGTGGTGGCCGTGGCGCCCGTGGTTGTGGCGCCCGTGACTGTGGCGCCCGTGGCCGCCGCGCAGCAGGCGGCGCCGGCACCTACACGGCCGGCTGCTGCTGTCCAAGGAACTGCTGCACCTGCTGCTGTCGCTGCGCCGGGGGCGGTGGTGTCGGCGACGCAACTGACAGCGGCTCTGGACACAGCGGCGCACAAGAAGAGAAGATGCTATCGGTGTGGTGTTCCGGGGCACCGCTCGGCTGGATGTAAGGGGGACATCTGCGACGTTTGTGAGGGACCAGCTCATGGAGGCAAGGAGTGTCATTTGTTGACGGCTCCGAAGCCGCAAGTCCGGGTCTATGGTTACGGTCATGAAGAACTCATCTTTTTTGAGTATCCCTGCACAGAGTCATACAAACCAAGGATGGAGAATGTTCGTCTCGCTTCTTTGGTGGTGTCAGGTGGGGCGATGACTATCCCGGACATAGTGGCTCAGCTACAGAGGCTAGTTCCTTCGGAAAATTTTATTTGGGATGTGCAACAAGTGGGGAACAATAGGTATAAGGTGCAGTTTCCGACACGGAATGATCTTGAGAGGCTGAGTATTTTCGGCTTGTTCCAGGTGCCTAATAGTCCATGTGGGATCACGGTGGATAGTTGGGCTCAAAAACCACAGCCGATGAGAACTTTGCCGGAAGTTTGGCTGAGGATTTCAGGAATACCGAGGCCGCACATCGGTGATTTTCTTGCTTTGTGGGCGGTCGGAGATATGTATGGCAAAACGCTGAAGATTGACATGGCGTTCACTAGGAAATATGGGGTGCTCAGAATTCGTATTGGTTGTCTTGATCACACGAAGATACCTAGGAGTTTCCCGATGTTAATCAAGGGTGGTTTCTATGACCTCTCTGTTGTGGTGGAGGACAATGAACCATTGGCCGACCCTGATGTTGTGATGAAGGGAGACGATGATGATGAGTATGAGGACGATGGCAATGGGCTTGGAGATGATTTTGCTGATGCTGTGAAGAAATTGGGGTACAGTGGCATTGGAGAGTCAACTGAGAGGACACCTGAGACGACGCCGGAGACAGGAGCTGGGGGAGGCTCTCAGTCCGCACCACCGGCGTCGGCAGCAAAGAGGGGGGTGATTTTGTTATGGTCGGTTTGACCTATACACGCAAGAAGTCCACTAGTGGCTAGTCGTGGGCTTAGTCCAAGTAAATTAGGGCTTAGCCCAAGTAAATTAGGGTTTAGAGGAGGCCGTCCTCCTATATAAACAAATGTACTCCTTCATGATTAATCAGACAATATTCAGTATCAATACTGTCTCGTCTCCTGAAGGGAGACGGGAGACCCCAGCACCCCAGCCGCACCAAACCCTAGCCGCGCCTTCCTCCTCCGCGACGGCGCCCAGCCGCCGGCGCCGAGCCCTCCAGCCTCTCCGCCCTCACTTCCACCCTTACAACCTCCGCCCTAGACCCGGTAGACCCCTAGCCTCTACCACTTTGGTATCAGATTGCCTAGGTATGAGCATCTCCGCCACATCCGCCGCCGCCTCCAACACCGTCCCCGCCACCTCCGCCGCCATGACAGCCGCCGCCGACGGAGACCAAGGGTCCGCCGACGCCGCGGCCCTCCAGGCCGCCGCCACCACCCCCACGGGCCTCGAACTCCTGCCCGCTACCCTGGCGGACCTCGCTGACAGTCTTCGCGCCATCCGTTTCGAGCTCGCGGAGATCAAGGCCGGCCAGCACCCGCCGCCGCCCCCACCGGCCGCCACCCCGGCCCTGTCCGCCACCCCGACCTCGTCCGCCCCGCCGCCAGCAAGGGCCTCCCCACGTGGTGGCCACCTTCGCCCTCGCCGATCCCCACATGGACCGACACGCCGCCCGTCTACACTCAGACTGCGGCGCGGACGACGGTTCAGCAGCCCGCCCACGCCCTTGGCGGTCCTGGCGGGTTTCCTGCCCCCTTCGCCGCGGGCACGTCTTTCACCCCGGGCCGCCAGGAGGGCGCCTACGGGGTCACGCCTTTGGCGCAGCAGCCGCCCCGCTTCACCAAGCTGGAGTTCGCCACCTACGACGGCGCCACCGACCCCCTGAACTGGCTGAACCAGTGTGCGCAGTTCTTTCGGGGGCAGCGGACGCTCAGCGCCGATCGCACGTGGATCGCCTCCTATCACCTACGGGGCGCCGCGCAGACTTGGTACTACGCCCTCGAGCAGGACGAGGGCGGGATGCCGTCATGGGAGCGCTTCCGCGAGCTGTGCCTCCAGCGGTTTGGGCCGACCCTCCGCGGAAGCCGCCTCGCCGAGCTGGGACGCCTCGCCTTCACCACCACGGTCCAGGACTTCGCCGACCGCTTTCAGGCGCTCGCGTGCCATGCCCCGGGCGTCTCGGCGCGCCAGCGCGCCGATCTCTTCGTCGGCGGCCTCCCCGATTACATCCGCGTCGACGTCGAGATGCGCGAGCCTGAGGACCTGCAGACGGCCATGTACTACGCACGGGCTTACGAGCAGCGCGCCATCGCCATGCAGCAGGTCTACGCGCAACGAGGCAGCGCTCGTCCCGCGCTCCGACCCGCCCCGGCGCCCACCGCCCCGCCGCGCCCCGCGCCGGCCGCTGCGCCCGCGGGCCCTCCTGCGCCGACTCGCCCCTTCAAGCGGCTGACGTCTGCGGAGCAGCTCGAGCGGCGCCGCAAGGGGCTGTGTTTCAACTGCGACGAGCAGTACGCACCGGGCCACACGTGCGCCCGCCTTTTCTACCTGGAGACCGTCGACGACACCGACGTGGAGGCCCTCACCGCCGAGCTCGCAGCCGCCACCGTCACTGAGGCTGGTGTCACGACCTACGCGCCGGTCAACGCGTCCGCCTTCGTCGTCTCTCTTCATGCTATGGCGGGCATCAAGACGTCGAAGACGATGCTGCTTCCGGTGACGATCAATGGGGAGCGTCTCACTGCACTGGTGGACACGGGCTCGACGCACAACTTCCTGTCCAACACCGCCATGCGCCGCCTCGCTCTCCAGCCGGCGGGATCGGAGAAGTACAGCGTCACCGTCGCCAACGGGGACCGTCTTACGTGCCAGGGCGTGGCGCGACAGGTTCCCGTGCTCATAGGCGACGAGCCGTTCTCCATCGACTGCGTCGGCATCGACTTGGGCTGCTACGACTTCATCCTCGGCCTCGACTTCCTGAGCACCTTAGGCCCCATCCTGTGGGACCTCGACGTGCTGTCCCTCATCTTCTGGCGCGAGGGCGGCCACCGTGTTCACTGGACGGGCCTGGGCAGCACCGGCGCATCCCCGCAGCTCCACCTGATGGCCGCCGCACTAGACGAGGCGCATCCACTCCTGGCCGACTTACTGCTGCAACACGACGACATCTTCGCCGAGCCGCAGGGCCTCCCTCCCTCACGGCCCTGTGACCACCGCATCCACCTACTGCCGAACACGGCGCCCGTCGCTGTGCGGCCGTACCGGTACCCCCAGCTGCAAAAGAACGAGCTCGAGCGTCAGGTGGCGGCCATGCTCGCACAGGGCATCATTCGGATTTCGACGTCGCCGTTCTCCGCACCCGTGCTACTTGTGCGCAAGGCCGACGGCACGTGGCGCTTCTGCATCGACTTCCGCGCCCTCAACACCGTCACGTCCAAGGACAAGTTCCCCATCCCCGTCGTGGACGAGCTCCTGGACGAGCTGCATGGCGCGCGTTTCTTCACCAAGCTCGACTTGCGCTCGGGCTATCATCAGGTGCGCATGCACCCGGACGACATCGCCAAGACGGCGTTCCGCACTCACCATGGCCACTACGAGTTTTTGGTGATGCCGTTCGGCCTCTCCAACGCGCCGGCGACCTTCCAGGCCCTGATGAACGACGTGCTCAGCCCCTACTTACGCCGCTTTGTGCTTGTTTTCTTTGATGATATTTTGATCTACAGCGCATCCTGGGCGGAGCACCTGCAGCACGTGGCCATCATCTTCAACGAGCTTCGAGCGCATCGTCTTCATCTCAAGCGCTCGAAGTGCTCGTTTGGCACGACCTCCGTGGCATACTTGGGCCACGTCATCTCCGCGGACGGTGTCGCGATGGACGCGGACAAGGTCGCCGCCGTCGCCGCATGGCCGACGCCCCAGTCGCCGCGAGCTCTTCGCGGATTTTTGGGCCTCGCGGGATACTATCGGCGATACATCCAGGACTTCGGCCTCATCGCCGCGCCACTCACGCGCCTGCTTCGCCGCGACGCTTTCTCCTGGGACGAGGAGGCGGCCACGGCCTTCGCCGCTCTGCAGCAGGCACTCACGACGGGCCCCGTTCTCCAGATGCCAGACTTCGACGAGCCGTTCGTGGTGGACTGCGACGCCTCCGGCATCGGCTTCGGCGCCGTCCTTCACCAGGGCGAGGGGCCACTCGCGTTCTTCAGCCGCCCCTTCGCCGCGCGCCACCACAAGCTCGCCGCGTATGAGCGCGAGCTGATCGGGCTGGTACAGGCTGTGCGCCACTGGCGGGCGTATCTGTGGGGCCGGACGTTCCGTGTGCGCACGGACCACTACAGCCTGAAGTTCTTGCTGGATCAACGCCTCTCCACAGTGCCGCAGCATCAGTGGATCAGCAAGCTCTTCGGCTTCGACTTCACCGTCGAGTACCGCCCCGGCCGCCTCAACACCGTCGCCGACGCCCTGTCCCGCCGCGACCTCGACGACGCCGCTGACGCCCCCACGGTGGGTGCGGCCCTCTACATCCGCTCCGGGCCATCTTTCGCCTTCATCGACGAGGTTCGCCGCGCTACTGCCGAGGCCGCGGATGCGCAGCAGCTGCGCCAGCGCTTGGCCGACGGCGACCTGGCCGAGCCATGGCGCCTGGACGAGGGCCTCCTCCTACATGGGCGCCGCATCTTCGTGCCGGCTCATGGCGACCTGCGCCCCAGGCCTTGGCCTTGGCGCATGCTGCAGGTCACGAGGGCGTCCAGAAGACCCTGCACCGTCTCCGCGCTGATTTTTATATTCCAGGGGATGGCGCCCTGGTGCGAGACTGGGTGCGAGCGTGTGTCACGTGCCAGCGGAACAAGACGGAGACGCTTCGTCCAGCGGGCTTGCTGCAGCCGCTGGACGTGCCGTCCCAGGTGTGGGCGGACATCTCCATGGACTTCATCGAGGGGCTGCCGAAGGTTGGCGGCAAGTCCGTCATCCTCACGGTGGTCGACCGCTTCTCCAAGTACGCGCACTTCATCGCCCTCGGCCATCCCTATACAGCGGCGTCCGTGGCACGCGCCTTCTTCGACGGCATCGTTCGCCTACACGGGTTTCCGTCCTCCATCGTCAGTGATCGTGATCCTGTGTTCACGGGTCACGTCTGGAGGGACCTCTTTGGGCTGGCGGGCGTGAAGCTCCGCATGAGCACGGCGTTCCATCCTCAGACGGACGGACAGTCCGAGGTCGTCAACAAGATCATCGCCATGTACCTGCGCTGCATCACCGGGGATCGTCCACGAGCTTGGGTGGACTGGCTGGCATGGGCCGAGTACTGCTACAACACGTCTTACCACTCCGCGCTGCACGCCACGCCCTTTGAGGTGGTCTACGGGAGACCACCGCCGGCGATGCTTCCCTATGCGCCTGGCACGGCGCGTACTGAGACGGCGGATGGCCTGCTGCGTACCCGCGACGAGATACTGGCTGAGGCGCGCCAGCGACTTCTTCAGGCTCAGCAACTGGCCAGGAAGTACTATGATGCACACCATCGTGAGGCGGAGTTTGCGGTGGGCGACTGGGTCTGGCTACGCCTTCTTCACCGGACGACCCAGTCCTTGGATCCGCGCTCCAGGCACAAGTTGGGGCCTCGCTACGCGGTCCCTTTCGTGTGCTGGAGCGCATCGGCACGCTCGCCTACCGTCTTGAGCTGCCCGTGGGCTCGCGCCTCCACGACGTCTTCAACGTCGGTCTCCTGAAGGCCTACCGTGGCGAACCTCCGTCTGCACCACCGGTTCTCCCACATACTTCGGATGGTCGTCTCGAGCCGGCCCCGGCAAGTGTGGCTCGCGTACTGAAGGCCCAGCAGCGACGTGGAGTCTGGCACGTCTTGGTGCATTGGACAGGCATGCCAGAGGACGAGGCGACATGGGAGAAGCTTGAAGATCTCCGCCAGCAGTTTCCAGAAGTTCAGCTCGAGGACGAGCTGTTTGAGAAGGCAGGGAGAGATGTTATGGTCGGTTTGACCTATACACGCAAGAAGTCCACTAGTGGCTAGTCGTGGGCTTAGTCCAAGTAAATTAGGGGCTTAGCCCAAGTAAATTAGGGTTTAGAGGAGGCCGTCCTCCTATATAAACAAATGTACTCCTTCATGATTAATCAGACAATATTCAGTATCAATACTGTCTCGTCTCCTGAAGGGAGACGGGAGACCCCAGCACCCCAGCCGCACCAAACCCTAGCCGCGCCTTCCTCCTCCGCGACGGCGCCCAGCCGCCGGCGCCGAGCCCTCCAGCCTCTCCGCCCTCACTTCCACCCTTACAACCTCCGCCCTAGACCCGGTAGACCCCTAGCCTCTACCAGATTTTCTCCCGGCTGTTCGCCTCGCTATCGATAAAGCTAAAGACGAGTACGTCAAGTTGATCTCGGGTGAGAAGGAGCAGCGGCAAGTGACTTTGTACTCTGATTCGTTTGGGGTTGGCCGCTCGGATGCTGCTGATGGGCATGGCCTGCATGTCGTGCCCACATCTCCGGTGACGCGGATGTCGGTGCCCTCGGGTGCTACCGATGTCGTGTCGACGCAGGGGTCGACGGGCACGCTGTCTTCGGCGACAGCAGGGTGCTCGGCGATGGTGAGGAGCTCGCCGACCACAGGAGGTGGAGGCGGGCTGAGCCAGGGGTGTGCGTCCCCATCCTCTCCCGGTACCCCAGGCGGGGGTGCTGGTTCGAGAGAGGGGGGTGCAGCGGTCCGCGCCGGTTTATGTCCCTCCGACGTCCCCGGTGGACGATGCGGACAGGGAGGCATATACTCGGTGGGTGGTGGCTTTCGGCGGCATCCCGGAGGTTGAGGCTTCGGGCCTTCGATCCAGCGGACGCATCCGGGCTCAGCTGAACGCGGACGACACTCAGCTGGGCCATGCGATGGCACGGGCAGAGCGGCGTGACTCCATGCAAGGTTCTAATCTGAATCAAACCTTTTCATTACTCTCTTTTTCTGATAAGCAAATTGCGGAGAGAGCAGGTAGTTTGGGGGTCTCTTTGGTTCCACGTTAGAGCAACAAATAAATTCTTCTAAGTTAATTAAACAATCTGAGCTAGATAGAACAGTATGTATCTTGCAAAGTAATTTGAGTCTTCGTGACAAACCAGATTGCTTATTTCTGAATAAGGCTGCTAGTATTTCGGAGGATTTAGAGGAAGAGGATTTCTCTTTCACAAATGAGGATACGTCAGATTTTAATGTGGTGTCCGAAAAAGTTAAAAAATCTAGAAAGCGGAGAGATTACTCCGGGGTGTCGAGGAGACGGAGTGCTAGAATAAAAATTCGAACAAATAGTAGAGATGTCTAATTTAAGAGGACTTTTCTGGAATAGTGAGGGTTTTCGTGACCCCGGGAAACATTTTTTTGTCAAGGAGACGATCAGGGAGAAAAGATTAGATTTCATAGCTTTGTCGGAAACTGGGAGGTCTAATTTTTCTATGCCTTTCTTGACCCATCTTGCAGTCGGTTTTGATTTTAGTTGGTTCTGTCTACCACCTAGAGGGAGGTCGGGGGGCATGTTAATCGGAATAAATATGGATACTCTTCAGGTTAAAAATGTTGATGTGGGAGATTTCTGTGTGAAACTCTTCCTAAGATCAAAAAATGATGGTTTCGAATGGGTGCTTGTATCCGTTTATGGTGCGGCACAAGATGAACATAAATCACAGTTCTTGTCAGAGTTAGTTCGATTATGTGACAATGAACCATTACCGATGATGGTGGGTGGTGATTTTAACATCATTCGAAAACCTGAAGAAAAGAACAACGATAACTATAACCCAAGATGGCCGATTATGTTCAACGCTATCATCCAGAGTCTGGAACTACGAGAAATTGAGCTCTCAGGGAGACAATACACGTGGGCTAGTAGGAGATCTGAGCCTACTTTCGAAAAGTTGGACAGGATTTTAGCCACGGTAGAGTGGGAGCAGAATTTCCGTTAGTCACGGTTCAGGCTTTAACAAGAACAGGGTCTGATCATACACCTTTGTTAGTCGATTCAGGGGTGCATGCTCATTTAGGCAATAAATCTCGTTTCTCTTTTGAACTGTCCTGGCTTCGGATGGAGGGGTTCTACGATATGGTAGCAGCCGAGTGGGCTGTCCATGTTAAAGGAGAGACGCCTATAGAGGTTTGGCAGAACAAAATCAGACACCTGCTGATAACCCCCAAGAGCAAGGGATCACTGTAGCACCTCTCAATGTGGAAGTAAGGTATCGATCCGCAGGAGCAAGAAGGAAAAGTTATCTATTCCCTACAACTAAAGTGTCACAAGTTTTAGTTGATTATGCACTAAACAAGTTTAGAGAAAAGATGGTTGGTTTGATGGATGTAAAAGTGTCCCAATCCTCTTCTTTGCAAGAGGACAAGACAAAGGTAGTAGCAAGTGAAAGCTCTCAAAGAGAGAAAGCCCAATCCTCTATGTAGCAAGAGGACAAGCTCAAGTGTGTGTTTCTTATAGGAACAATGGACATGGTTCATGGGTTCACTTAATCCTCTCTCTCTCTCATCTACGGTGATCATCATGTTATAGATAAAGTACACACAATTGTCATGTTTTAATGGTAGCTTTTTATGACGGCTATATGTCCTAAAACACATAGTTGAAAGAAATACTCATTTGTGTTGCTAGGTCACCCCTCGTAAGGCTAGCGTGGTTTCTCTCACTCCCACATCATACTCTTTCTTTTTACCCCCAGATAAAGGATGTTGGGCGGTACTGTGTCACTCAATACCTATGCCGTGTCACATCGGCCATCCCGTACCCACATACATCATACTTCAAAGTATGACAAATCACAAAAGCTCCAACACAACGGTAAATGCATAACAAATCATCTCACACCACAATATTCACCACAAAGGTATTACATAGATGACCGTAATCATGTTCAGCAGCTCATACGGTACTAATTAGTGAAGCTCAAGAGAGAGGAGAGATACAAAAGTTACCACCACAAACCCTAGTCCAGGGGGTGGACTACTCCCCCTTCATCATGGTGATGATGGTGAAGAAGTTCTTGCTGTAGATGTTGATGATGAACACGCCGGAGGGGGTGGAGCCCTCCGGAGGTGATTCCGGCGGCGTTTCCCCCCTCCGATCTTCTCCGGCGGCAGCCTTCTGACTCTCTGTTTCGTGGTTCTGTGTTTCTCCGCCAGGGGACCTTTTTATAGGCGTTTTTAGGTCAAGACGGAGTCGGTGGAGAAAGATCGATGGCAACGGAGCCACGAGGGCCAAAGAGTGGGCCCCACGCGGCCACAGTACCTGGCCGCGTGGGCCACCCCCGTTTGGGCCTCGGGCCTCCGTTGTTCGCTTCCTTCGCCCACAGGTCTTCTTCCTTCCAAATATTGACGCCCGTAAATTTCCAGGTGATTTGTTGACGTTTGGGTCCCTGAAACATTAAAATAAGAAAACGGGGTTTTCTGCCTGTGCAGGGTTAATTCCATAAAAATAGGAAATAAATGAATATTCCAAAAATCATTATAAAACATTGATATAACCCTTATATGATGCAAATATGATTGGAATATAAGCAATTAAAGTGCAAAGTTCATGTATGCATTTTACATGCATCAACATCCCCAAGCTTAATCCATGCTCGTCCTCGAGTATGAAGATGATAAAACTAACATGGACTTTGCAATTTAATACTTAACAATGGATATCAAAGATGATTACTATTGCTACATATAGTCAAATGATTCATTCTTCAAAGGAGTAGCAATATGCAAATAGTTTATGAAGTGATATCAAGTATTCAAGACAAGGATGTTCATTGATAGTTCACAAAGTGTAACATGGTAGCAAGTAATATGGAACACATGTATGCATAATGATAAGTAGAACATCCTACAATGGTCATAGAGTGTAGATGAAAATCTGAATATGATAGGTGGACACTTTGGAAAGATGTAATGTGAGTAGAGGTAAAGCATGCATAAGTTTCATCCAACTCCAAACTCTTCTACTTAAGTTAATGATTGCAATGTGGTATTCTTGGTGTCAAGCTCTCATTCCCCTATCATAGCATCTTGAATGATTAAGTTTAATGTGAAAGCAAATATGAGTAGTGTGCTTGACAAAGTAAAGGTTAATGTCTCATGCCCCTTGAATACAAGTACTACACCATGTTACTCAACTTGGAAACAAAGCAAGTTCAATTATATATCATTGTAAGTAATAATAGTATCATCAAGAGCGTCAACTGGGGTACCTCTTGTCCCAGATATGGAACAAGCCCATATCAAAATGACAAGACAAACAAACAAATGAACAACTCAACACCCTTTTTATTTACCATTGGAATAGTTTTTTATAAGGTGTATCACAGAAGGTTCACCATAGTATGTAAGTAAATTTCCACCATGAATGATGCATGGCTTAGATTAGCGGCCCAGGCGTCTCTCTAACCATTTATACAAACTCATTTAAACTCATTCATTTCCACTATTTCACATGATAAGCATCCATAACAAAAGTACATGATATCAACTAAATGAGATGAAGAGCATGTTGAAAGCTTGCATGTGACAGCACATATGGGCTAACTCCAACCCAACATTTATCAAGCCACTACATCATAATCTTAATCACAATGGGTCATGTTTTATTATGCAATATAGTAAAATGTGCATCAAGTTCGTGAGAGCTATATAACCAACTTTTCCATGCAATCAATAACATAAACATTTTCATTCAGAGGTATAGATAACACAAACATGATGAACATACTCGGAATAGCATAAGCTAGTAGGTAGATATGGTGGACTCACTGGAATAACTTTGGTTGAAGGTGTTGGAAACAAGTTTTTGCTTGTTGGAGTTTTTGGGCTAGCAAAAGGGAGAAAGTTGACCATCTAGATGCATGCATGAGTGTCCATAGAACTAACTAATCCATGTTAAACCAAGTAAAATAACAATCAGCACCAAAACATGAATAAGTGATAGCTCTTCAAAAAGAATTTGCAAACTATTACTCATAAACAAGCTCATGAATCATGCAACTATATGTATCATTAAAAATCAACTCAAACATCCCTTTTCCCAATCTTATAAAAGCATCCAACATATTTCAACCCATATTTCCAGTAGCTCTCTCATATATAAATGATAGTGTGGTGGTCTCTCAAGAATCAAACAAAACAAACAAAAACGCTCCAAGTTTATGCGATAAAGTGTTTCGATCGAAAAACAGAAGTTGGACGTGTGCAAACCGAGAGTGTGTAGGTCCAGCGGGGTTGTCTTCACATCCCCAAGCTTATGGTCTTCACCATCCTTGGATAGCTCTTGGTGCATCTCCTCCAATCCCTGTGAAAAAACTTCAAAACACCGTTTCTCCCATTTCTTTTCTGTGGGGTGCATTAATAGTGATAAACAAATAGGTTCTTGCTGCATATAATCCTTGAACAAAAATTCATATGAGATGTCCAGAAAGTGTATAATGTTGTATGCCTACTCATAAACTCAATTGGATCAAAAAGATTCAACTTAAAAGCTCAAAGCATGCATCAAACAAAATGGGACAGAATCTGTCCAAAAAACAGCAGCAGCAAAACGTATTTTTCTACCCTACCAAACTTTCTCGAAAAATTCCGAAAAATTCATGCATACAGAGGATGAAAAGTTGCAACTACAGTTCAAATATGAGCTCATTCGGAGTTACAGAATAAGAATTAAAAATCATACCGTGCACTGATTCGTGCAGGAATAAAATCTCCGAACTAAAGCAACTTTTCAAACCAAAATGGGTAAAACTTGGCACTTTATTAAAAACTCCAGAACTAAACTAGAACAAAGTCTCTTGTTACAGCAAGAGGACACAAAGAAAATCACACAAAAAATAACCGGGTTGCCTCCCGCAAAGCGCTTTCTTTATAGCCATATAGCTAGGCTTGATAGTTTTAATGATGCTCCCATAGGAATAAGAGTTGAATATAAAAGAGCATCAAGAAGCAAATATCAAACACATTTAAGTCTAACCCACTTCCTATGCATTGGGATCTTGTAAGAAAATAAATCAATAAAGCACAAAGTGACTAGCATAGGAAGGCAAAGCAAGTGCAACTTCAAAATTTTCAACAAAAAGAGAGAAGACTTAATATTTTTGAGATATATGAAATCATGTCTCCCTCTCTCATAAAAACTTTCAGTAGCATCATTGATAAACTCAACAATATAGCTATCACATGAAACATTCTTATCATGATCCATATGCATAAAAGTATCATTACTCTCCACATAAGCATAAACAGTTTCATTAGGAATAGTGGGAGTAAAACATTCATAATAATCATTGTAATCATCATATATAGGAGGCATATCATAATCACAATAAACTTTATACTCAATAGTGGGTGGACTGAAAATATCATATTCATCATCATAAATGGGAGACATAGTATCATAAACAAGTTAAAGAACCTCCCCAAGCTTAGATGATTGCAAGATATAAAAGGAACCTCCCCAAGCTTAGTCTAGTGCACACAAGAATAGAAACTTAAGCGCTACGCTCCCCGGCAACGGCGCCAGAAAAGTACTTGATAACCCCCAAGAGCAAGGGATCACTGTAGCACCTCTCAATGTGGAAGTAAGGTATCGATCCGCAGGAGCAAGAAGGAAAAGTTATCTATTCCCTACAACTAAAGTGTCACAAGTTTTAGTTGATTATGCACTAAACAAGTTTAGAGAACAAGATGGTTGGTTTGATGGATGTAAAAGTGTCCCAATCCTCTTCTTTGCAAGAGGACAAGACAAAGGTAGTAGCAAGTGAAAGCTCTCAAAGAGAGAAAGCCCAATCCTCTATGTAGCAAGAGGACAAGCTCAAGTGTGTGTTTCTTATAGGAACAATGGACATGGTTCATGGGTTCACTTAATCCTCTCTCTCTCTCATCTACGGTGATCATCATGTTATAGATAAAGTACACACAATTGTCATGTTTTAATGGTAGCTTTTTATGACGGCTATATGTCCTAAAACACATAGTTGAAAGAAATACTCATTTGTGTTGCTAGGTCACCCCTCGTAAGGCTAGCGTGGTTTCTCTCACTCCCACATCATACTCTTTCTTTTTACCCCCAGATAAAGGATGTTGGGCGGTACTGTGTCACTCAATACCTATGCCGTGTCACATCGGCCATCCCGTACCCACATACATCATACTTCAAAGTATGACAAATCACAAAAGCTCCAACACAACGGTAAATGCATAACAAATCATCTCACACCACAATATTCACCACAAAGGTATTACATAGATGACCGTAATCATGTTCAGCAGCTCATACGGTACTAATTAGTGAAGCTCAAGAGAGAGGAGAGATACAAAAGTTACCACCACAAACCCTAGTCCAGGGGGTGGACTACTCCCCCTTCATCATGGTGATGATGGTGAAGAAGTTCTTGCTGTAGATGTTGATGATGAACACGCCGGAGGGGGGTGGAGCCCTCCGGAGGTGATTCCGGCGGCGTTTCCCCCCTCCGATCTTCTCCGGCGGCAGCCTTCTGACTCTCTATTTTGGGGTTCTGTGTTTCTCCGCCGCCTCTTTTCGCGAAACGCCAGGGGACCTTTTTATAGGCGTTTTTAGATCAAGACGGAGTCGGTGGACGAAAGATCGATGGCAACGGAGCCACGAGGGCCAAAAGAGTGGGCCCCACGCGGCCACAGTACCTGGCCACGTGGGCCACCCCCGTTTGGGCCTCGGGCCTCCGCTTGTTCGCTTCCTTCGCCCACAGGTCTTCTTCTTCCAAATATTGACGCCCGTAAATTTCCAGGTGATTTCGTTGACGTTTGGGTCCCTAAAACATTAAAATAAGAAAACGGGGTTTTCTGCCTGTGCAGGGTTAATTCCATAAAAATAGGAAATAAATGAATATTCCCAAAAATCATTATAAAACATTGATATAACCCTTATATGATGCAAATATGATTGGAATATAAGCAATTAAAGTGTAAAGTTTATGTATGCATTTTACATGCATCACCTGCGACGTTATTTGAGAGGTTGGGCCAGAAACCAAAGCGGTAAATACAAACAAGAAAAAGAAAGATGGCTAAAAATAATCGATGAGTTGGATGTGAAAGCTGAAACCGTGCCTCTATCGGTGGCTGAACGGGATAAGCTGAAACAAGCAAATGATCGAATATGTTGTCTTCGACGTGATGAGGAGACAAAATGGGCTCAACGAGCCAAGGTGAAATATATCCAAGAAGGGGGTAATAACACGAAATTTTTCCATCTCATAGCCAATGGCAAACATAGGAAGAAGAAAAAATTTCAGTTAGAGCAAGACGAAGGAACCATCACGGGGCAAGAAAATCTCAAGGCATACATCTCTGAATATTATAAGCAACTGTTCGGGGAATCGACTCCTAACACAATTAATCTTGACGAACAAATCATACATGATATACCGCAATTATCTCAAGAGGAAAATAGTATTCTGGTGCCTGGTTGACGGGAGAGTATTTGAGGATGATGATGATGGTGATGATGAGTACTTCCCCGGCAACGGCGCCAGAAAACAGCTTGATGGCTACGTGTTGGTGAACCCCAAGAGGAAGGTTATGATGTAGACAGCAGAAGTTTTCCCTTGAGAAATCTACCCAAGGTTATCAATCCAGTAGGACTTGACGATCTATCGGAAGGTTGTTGATGTTGACTCCCCCTGGCGCTAGGGAGCTTGCACCAACGTGGAATCTGCACAGACACAAACCAGAACTTTGCCCAACACGAAACAGAGAGGTTGTCAATCTCTCCGGTCTTGCAGAAACAAAGAGTTAAACGTATGGTGTGGAAAACAGCAGGAAAAACAGCAAGTAACAGGAAACAGATGATTGCAGCAGGTTGTGTAAACAGTATGAGGAAATTGGACCAGGGTCCACAGTTCACTAGTGGTGTCTCTCTCAGAACAGATAACTAGCATGTTGGGTAAACAAATTACAGCTGGGCAATTGACAAATAGAGAGGGCATAACAATGCAATACATGCCAAGATGTCTACTATGAAATCTAGTTGGGCATTACAACAAAGTACATAGACCGTTATTCCAACCGCATCTATGCCTAAATAATCCACCTTCAAGGCAGCATCCGCATCCTGTTCAGTATTAAGTTGCTAACAACAGATTATTGCATGAAGTAAAGTGTGTAATGTAATCAATACAAGTGCCCTTGGACACTGCACCAATGTTTTATCCCTAGTAGCAACAGCACATCTACCATCTTAGACCTTTCTGTCACTGATCCAGATATCTAGAGACTGAACCCACTATCGAGCATAAATACCCCCTCTTGGAGTCACAAGCATCTACTTGGCCAAAGCATCTACTAGCAACGGAGAGCATGCAAGATCAAGAGCACATAGATAAACAACTTGAATAAACATGGTATCAATATTCATCGGATCCCAGCAAACACAACATCTAGCATTACAATAAGATGATCTTGATCATGTTAGGCAGCTCACAAGATCTAAACATGGAGGCACAAGGTAGAGAGACAACCATCTAGCTACTGCTATGGACCCGTAGTCCAGGGGTGGACTACTCACGCATCACTCCGGAGGCAGGCATGGTGATGTAGAGCCCTCCGGTGATGATCTCCCCTCCGGCAGGGTGCCGGGAAGAGCTTCAGAACTCCTCCGATCTGAGATTGACGATGACGGCCGCGACGGAACTTTTCGTGGAATATGATCGACCGTAATAGGGTTTTCGCGTCGCGGAGAATATATAGGCGAAGAGGCGGCGTCGGTGGCCGAGGGGGGCCACCACGCCATAGGGGGGCGCGGGCCCACCCTGGGCCGCGCCCTAGTGTGGCGTGGCCCCCTGGTGGGTCTGCTCCGACTCCCCTTTGGACTCCGTGATCTCCTCGTGATATTATTGACGATGTCTTTTGTTTCGTCCAATTCCGAGAATATTTCCTTAATAGATTTTCTGAAACCAAAAACAGCAGAAAACAGGGAACTGGCACTGTGGCATCTTGTTAATAGGTTAGTCCCAGAAAATGCATAAAAATGATATAAAGTGTAACCAAAACATGTAGCAATTGATATAATAACAGCATGGAACATCAAAAATTATAGATACGTTTGAGACGTATCAAGCATCCCCAAGCTTAGTTCCTGCTCGTCCTCGAGTAGGTAAACGATAAAAACAGATAATTTTTGAAGTGACATGCTACCAACACAATCTTTGATCAAATAACAATGTAATGCACATGATCTGAATGAAGTGATCCAAGCCAATGGTCTATAGTTTGCAAGCAAGTAAATAAAGAGTAAACATAAGTGATCACACAAGTGCAAACTTTCATGAATAATACTATAAAACATTTAGAGATATAATAGTCTAACATAATAGTTAGCTCACAGCAGCAATAATTCTCAACATGAAAGTGTTTGTATCAACACAAAGGAAGATAATAGCTTCAGCATTTGCTTCAACTTTCAACATGTATATCATATAGATAATGTCAATGCAAAGAATATGATCAACCAAACACAAAGTTATGTAAAAACTGTTATACTGGAGTTGACAATGATGTTTGCTTAAGTAGACAGAAAGAAGTGGGAAAACTGACTCAACATAAAAGTAAAAGAATGGCCCTTCGCAGAGGGAAGCAGGGATTAACATCATGTGCTAGAGCTGTAGTTCCCGAAGGCATATAGAGAGCATAAAATATTGTTTTGTAAGGTAATGGTGTATACAGGTGTCAACAAATCAGCAAATAGGCAATACTCTACTTCACTAGTTGATCAAACTTTACAAGAGCGGCTCCCATGAAGGACGTTATTTCTACCAGCGGGCAGATCATCCCTCTTCTCTTTTGTTTACACACTTGTGAACATTGCTTGACTGACGAATCAGGGGCAAAAAGATGTGAAGAGAATTGTTTGGTTAAAGTTGTAATTAATTGGGACTGGGCACCCCGTTGCCAGCTCTTTTTGCAAAATTATTGGATAAGCGGATGTATATGCCACTAGTCCAGGTGTGTAAAATTTGATCAACCAGGAAATAAAGACCACCTATCTACGTCCTTATGAGCTTTTCAAGTAGTGACACAAAAAGGAAATGTAACAGTTTTGAGTAGTTAGTAGATAGCACATGAAGAAATTTACTTGGAATGGTGAAAACACCACATAATAGGTAGGTATGGTGGACACAGGTGGCATGGATTTGGCTCAAGGTTTTGGATGTACAAGAAGCATTCCCTCTTAGTACAGAGTTTAGGCTAGCAAGGTTATTATAAGCAAACATCATTATCAACTGGAATAGCAAGAGTGTACATAAAACACAAGGTTTGACGAACCATAGACTCCCACTGTCTTCCTTGTTAACACATAGCCTTCATCCAAAAATTATCTAGACTACTATGGACTTCCAATTATGCAACAGATTATTATAGCAGAAAATCCTTATAGTAGTTCTTCATTAATAGCCATTACTTACATGATGCACAAGCTTAAACATTAATTACTTGACAGCTCAAAACAATTGGCAAGCATCAAATTACTCAAGACAACGATCTAAAAAGATTCATGTAAGCATTTTATACCACTACCACATGCATAGCATTTTTCTGGTCCAACCAAACACCAATCAACTTATTTGACAACTCTCCAAACAGATATAAGTGAAGCAAGAGAGTACTTTCTTCAAAAGAAACTGAAAGCTCTAACAAGAGATACATGAAAAACTGAGAGCTAACAGCAATAACAGCAACTAGACAGGAATACTCAACAAGTATAAGTGAAGCACAAGAGTATTCTAATGAAAAAGTGGAGCGTGTCTCTCTCCCAAACATGAATACTAGGATCCAACAAGTATAGCACAGCAAACAAAACAAAACAAACTGAAAACAAAAACACACTGACGCTCCAAGGAAGAGTACACTAGCATGAAGCAATAAAAATATAGCACCATTAGAGATGACCTGATAATTTGTAGATGAAGAAGGGGATGCCTTGGGCATCCCCAAGCTTAGATGCTTGAGTCTTCTTGAAATATGCTGGGGAGGTAAGCCTCCCCAAGCTTAAGCTCTTCACTCTTCTTGATCATGTAATATCATTCTCCTCTATCAACACTTGAAAACTTCCTTCACACCAAAACTTAACAGCTTTTCTCATTAGCAGGTTAGTGCACTAAAAGATAATACTTCAAAGTTCTAGCAAAGACAAAACTCACAAGCCAACTATTTTAAACATTAGCCACTGTTACTAGGCTCAAGTGGGCACTTTTACACGAAAAGAAACCACTTAAAAACTTGTAAAAGAGAGAATGCAAAATAAAAGACAGAATCTGTCAAACCAGAACAGTCTGTAATGACGAATTTTTTCGAGGCACTTACGATGCTCAGATGAAGAACTTTTGAAATAATGAAAGTTGCGTAACATCATCAGGAACATGCACAAAAAGTTTCAGCATTTTTCGATTTTTTCTGATTTTCTACTGAATTAAACGGTGACGAACAGCAATCTGTCCAATGCAGTCCCGAAAATAAAACCAACTTTGCATTAGTAACTCTCCTTGGCACAACAAAACAGCAAATAAAAGATACAAAGGAGTTGCTACAGAGGTAAACAAACATCCTTGACTAATACTGAAAATAAAAGATAATGGGTTGCCTCCCAAAAGCGCTTTCTTTAACGCCTTTTAGCTAGGCATAGTGATTTTTATGATGCTCACATAAAGATGAGAGTTGAAACGTAAAAGAGAGCATCAAGAAGCATATATAAAACATGTTTAAATCTAACACTCTTCCTATGCATAGGAGCCTTGTAAGAAAACAAGTAAATGAAGCACAAAGTGACTAGCATAGGAAGACAAAACAAGTGCAACTTCAAAATTTTCAACATAAAGAGAGGAGACTTAATATTATTGTGATATATGAAACTATGTCTCCCTCTCACATAATGACCAGTAGGTTTTAAAGAAACCATCATATAAAAGCAACACAAGAGAAAGCTCAAAACTTTCATCACAAAGAGAGGAAATCTAATAACATGAAGATTTCTATAACCATATTTTCCTCTCTCAAAATAATTTTCAGTAGCATCATGAATAGACTCAACAATATAGCTATCACATGAAGCATGCTTTTCATGATCTTCAAACACATAATTTTTATTAAGCTCAAAAACAGTGGAGTCATTAAACTCACTTTTGACAATAGTAGCAAGATTAATATCATCAGGCAATATAGGACCATCATCAAGAGAATTATCATAAATAACATTAGGGAGCACATTTTTACTTTCTGCAATTTCCTCTTTTACTGAGTCAAGGAGGATGTTTACTTCAAATTTATCAAAAGGAGATATTTCAATAGAATCATGACATTCAAAAGTATAGCATTCTTCCTCCTCCAAGCTTGGGGGACTAAAAATATCATTTTTATCAAAACCAGCTTCCCCAAGCTTAGAGCTTTCCATGGCATTAGCAATAATGGTGTTCAAAGAATGTATGCTAATAACATTGCTACTATCATGATTGTTATGCAAATAAAGTTCCATAGGCTTTTTAATTTTCTCTTCAAACACCTCATGTCCCAACTCAAGATAAATTTCATAAAGCTCTCTCATGTTGTTTTCAGCCATAGGACTAGTTTCAAGGAAAGTAACTAGTGATAGCAAGTAAAGAGCTAGACATAATAACTCAGCAAGAAACAAAACCGAAAATAAACTAAATGCAAGTAACTAATTTTTTTGTATTTTTGAATATTGAAAGCAAACAAGATAAAATAAAATAAACTAAGCAAGACAAAAACAAAGTAAAGAGATTGGAACTGAGAGACTCCCCTTTCCAATAGCCTCCAAGTCCCCGGCAACGGCGCCAGAAAACAGCTGGTGCCTGGTTGACGGGAGAGTATTTGAGGATGATGATGATGGTGATGATGAGTACTTCCCCGGCAACGGCGCCAGAAAACAGCTTGATGGCTACGTGTTGGTGAACCCCAAGAGGAAGGTTATGATGTAGACAGCAGAAGTTTTCCCTTGAGAAATCTACCCAAGGTTATCAATCCAGTAGGACTTGACGATCTATTGGAAGGTTGTTGATGTTGACTCCCCCTGGCGCTAGGGAGCTTGCACCAACGTGGAATCTGCACAGACACAAACCAGAACTTTGCCCAACACGAAACAGAGAGGTTGTCAATCTCTCCGGTCTTGCAGAAACAAAGAGTTAAACGTATGGTGTGGAAAACAGCAGGAAACACAGCAAGTAACAGGAAACAGATGATTGCAGCAGGTTGTGTAAACAGTATGAGGAAATTGGACCAGGGTCCACAGTTCACTAGTGGTGTCTCTCTCAGAACAGATAACTAGCATGTTGGGTAAACAAATTACAGCTGGGCAATTGACAAATAGAGAGGGCATAACAATGCAATACATGCCAAGATGTCTACTATGAAATCTAGTTGGGCATTACAACAAAGTACATAGACCGTTATTCCAACCGCATCTATGCCTAAATAATCCACCTTCAAGGCAGCATCCGCATCCTTGTTCAGTATTAAGTTGCTAACAACAGATTATTGCATGAAGTAAAGTGTGTAATGTAATCAATACAAGTGCCCTTGGACACTGCACCAATGTTTTATCCCTAGTAGCAACAGCACATCTACCATCTTAGACCTTTCTGTCACTGATCCAGATATCTAGAGACTGAACCCACTATCGAGCATAAATACCCCCTCTTGGAGTCACAAGCATCTACTTGGCCAAAGCATCTACTAGCAACGGAGAGCATGCAAGATCAAGAGCACATAGATAAACAACTTGAATAAACATGGTATCAATATTCATCGGATCCCAGCAAACACAACATCTAGCATTACAATAAGATGATCTTGATCATGTTAGGCAGCTCACAAGATCTAAACATGGAGGCACAAGGTAGAGAGACAACCATCTAGCTACTGCTATGGACCCGTAGTCCAGGGGTGGACTACTCACGCATCACTCCGGAGGCAGGCATGGTGATGTAGAGCCCTCCGGTGATGATCTCCCCTCCGGCAGGGTGCCGGGAAGAGCTTCAGAACTCCTCCGATCTGAGATTGACGATGACGGCCGCGACGGAACTTTTCGTGGAATATGATCGACCGTAATAGGGTTTTCGCGTCGCGGAGAATATATAGGCGAAGAGGCGGCGTCGGTGGCCGAGGGGGGCCACCACGCCATAGGGGGGCGCGGGCCCACCCTGGGCCGCGCCCTAGTGTGGCGTGGCCCCCTGGTGGGTCTGCTCCGACTCCCCTTTGGACTCCGTGATCTCCTCGTGATATTATTGACGATGTCTTTTGTTTCGTCCAATTCCGAGAATATTTCCTTAATAGATTTTCTGAAACCAAAAACAGCAGAAAACAGGGAACTGGCACTGTGGCATCTTGTTAATAGGTTAGTCCCAGAAAATGCATAAAAATGATATAAAGTATAACCAAAACATGTAGCAATTGATATAATATCAGCATGAAACATCAAAAATTATAGATACGTTTGAGACGTATCATATTCTTACAGCTGATTTCTTAGTGAAAGAAGTGTATGATGCTATCTCTCAAATGGAGTTGAACAAGGCACCGGGACCAGAAGGGTTCCCTGCTGAGTTCTATAAGACCTTTTGGGGGGTCATACGGGATGATTTAATGGCTATGTTTGCGCAACTTCAGCAAGGAAACTTGCCCTTGTTTAAGTTGAACTTTGGTGTCATTACTTTACTTCCGAAAAAAGATAATGCGGTGAAAATTCAGCAATATAGACCTATATGTCTTCTCAATGTTAGCTTCAAAATATTCACAAAAGTAGGTACTAATCGTATTACCAAAATTGCGCAAAAGGTAATTCGGCCAACGCAATCGGCGTTTATGCCAGGGCGACACATTCTAGAGGGGGTGGTCATTTTGCATGAGACCATTCATGAACTTCATAGGAAGAAATTGGATCGTGTCTGTCGTCGTATCAGCATCTTGGATAGGAGACGGGGTCCTGCTAGCCGAGGGTGAACGTAGGGCAAGAAGGTGGACGTCGTCGAGGTCGGGATTGTACACGGCGGTTTACCCAGCTTCAGGCACCACGGCGGTGGCGGTGCCCTACGTGCTGCTATAACTCACTATAAGGCAATATCGCCGTGAACAGGTTATAATGAGTTGGATGATTGATTCGATCGTGCCCTTAAGGCGTCCCAAGGTCCAGCTTATATAGGCGGCTGGACCTAGGGTTACAAGGTATTTACGTATCCGGCAAGACTACGGAGTCCTATGCTTATCCGGCAAGTATGCCGCCTTCCTTCTTGGTCTGGATGGCTTCGTGGGCTTCAGTCTTGGGCCTCCTCCTTGCCGGCATCCGCTTTCCTTGGTCGTCAGCTATCTGGGCCGCCCGGCAGGCAAAGCCTTCACCACCACTGCGGGCCACCCTGGACTAGCCGGATTGATCCATGCTGGTGATACCCCTAGTAGGTATATCCCCAACATTAGCCCCTGGAAGGGTTCGAGTTCTTCAGGCGCCGTCTTCTTCTTGTCGGCAACGTCCGCCTTGTCTTGTAAGCGTCTGAAGAGCTTGAAGCATTCCAAAGTTGAAAGTAAGCGGCGGTCCGCCTAATGTAGTCGGACGATTTGCCGCCATCATGGGAAAGACGGCCTGACCGTTGTCAGGAATCTGGCCGGCACCAGTCTTGTCAATTGACTGGTCTTTGTCAAATGTTGACGGCTGACGTCATGCAGTCCACGACAGTTTGGACTTGGGCATGTGTCATGATGGTTTCCCCACTACGCACAGAAATCGGAGCGAGGGCCGCAGACACCGTTGGCACGACGTGCAAATCGTGGACACGTGGCGGAAATCATGCATCCCCCAATCTCGGGCACGAATCTTGGCGCGGGGAGTTAAATACCCAAAGGGCACGCCGAGGTTGCTCTTCTTCCTCATTCGCACCCACCGTGGCCTCCTCACCTTCCCGAGCTCCTCTTCTCCCGTACTCAACTCCGGCGAGCACGAGCAGAGCATTCTCCCCCAAATGGCGAGCACTCAGCAAGATGCGGTGGCGACGGCGGTGCTGGCTGCGGCCTCGGCGACCACGGCTGGATCTGGATCTGCACCAGCAGCGGCGGCGGTGCCCGTGGGCGCACCGATGACCTCTCCCGTTGCAACCGCGGCTGCGGGCGAGGTTTCTACTTCTTCCCCAGCTCCGGCGGCGCCTGCAACAACTGCTCCGACCTTTCCCCTCCCATCCCTTGCGACGACCAGCTCTGAGGCTGCGGCGGAATCTGCCGCCGACGATGATGACGACGCCGAGGAAGAGGAAGAGACTGGAGACCTTGGCTCCAGGTATTGGCTGCCGTCAGTTATGACGTCAGCCTATCTGAAGGAGCTGGAGGAAGACGGATACATTCCGCCAAAGACGGAATGCTCCTGGAGGGTTCCAGGCGATGAGGCGGTGCCTGACCCACAAGACGGCGAGCGCGTCATGGTGGCGTCGCACAGCCTCCGCGGTATTTCTCTGCCGCTTTCCGCCTTCTTCTTGGCGGTACTTAGCTTCTACGGGCTGCAGCCGCACAACATTGCGCCCAATAGTATACTAGTGCTAGCCGGCTTCCAAGCTTTGTGCGAAGGGTACTTCGGCATAGCTGCTTCCATAGAGCTATTCAAGTACTGCTTCTTGTGCCGCCGGCAAACCATACCAGGCGGCCACCTAGCAACCTGCGGTAGTGTCACGTTCAACTACCGCCAACCCGACTGGTACCCAAAGATACCATACATCGAGTCGGTGAAGCACTGGACCAGCACTTTCTTCTACTGCAAGGACATCCCGACACCTGACAGCACACAGGGGATGCCTGTCTTTGTCAACGGTCCGCCAACCCACAAGACCTGTTGGACGACAAAGGTGCCGCTCAGCAGTTTGTCGGCGGAACTTCGAATTGCCGTTAGGCGGATCGAATTCTTGACGAAGACGATGATGGCTCCACAACTTGACGGAGTTGACACCGTCATCTGCTGGGTGTCGAGGAAGATAATGCCACTCCGCCATCGCCCACTGAAGATGTGCGAGTACAAAGCGGATGACGCCGGCAACAGCACCCTTGATCAAGATTCCTTAGAGTACCGGCTCAGAGAGCTTATCAAGCCTCTGTCGGTGAAGGCGGCTGAAGGCGTCGCCATGTTCACCCACGACAACCTAGCCCCAGCGGTAAGTCAAAGCTACTTTGTCATTTCACTGACATCCTTACCCACTGGGCACTGGATTAATATTGTCTTCTCCTTTTCAGCTGCAAACCTTGGGGGAGGAAGAGTTGGCTCCAAACTGGTACGACACCGGTGCCAGCCAACAGTGTCATTTTTAAAATTGACGTCGAGAAGGCGTATGAAAAAGTTAAATGGCCTTTCCTCCAACAAGCTCTGCGTATGAAAGGTTTTGCACAACAATGGTGCGACTGGATTATGCAATTCGTTAAGGGCGGAAGTGTTGGCATAAGGGTGAATGACGACATCGGTCATTATTTCCAAACTAAGAAAGGTCTGAGGCAGGGAGACCCGCTGTCTCTTATGCTTTTTAATATTGTAGCAGATATGTTGGCTATTCTTATCGCTAGGGCGAAGGAGGATGGTCAAATAGGAGGTCTTATCCCGAATTTAGTTGAGGGAGGACTATCCATACTACAATATGCGGATGATACAATTCTGTTTATGGAACATGATCTAGCTAAGGCAGCGAACATGAAACTCATACTCTGCATTTTTGAGCAATTATCGGGTCTCAAAATAAATTTTCATAAGAGTGAAATCTTTTGTTTTGGGAAGGCTAAAGAAGAGGAGACACAGTACATACAAATTTTCGGTTGTGAGTCAGGGTCTCTTCCTTTTAAATATCTTGGAATTCCGATTCATTATCGGAGACTTCGGAATTCTGAATGGGCTCCCGTGGAGAGTCGTTTCGATGGCAAACTCGGATGCTGGAAAGGAAAATTGCTTTCCTATGGTGATCGCTTAGTTTTGATTAATGCGGTCTTAACTAGCCTACCGATGTTCATGTTGTCCTTTCTTGAAATACCTAAGGGGGTAAGGAAAAGACTGGACTTTTATAGATCACGCTTCTTTTGGCAGAGTGATGAGAATAAAAGAAAGTATAGATTAACTAAATGGAACATTATTTGTCGCCCTAAAGACCAGGGTGGGCTGGAGGTAGAGGTGCTCGAGTTAAAAAATAAATGTTTACTCAGCAAGTGGTTGTTTAAACTTTTAAATGAGGAGGGGGTGTGGCAGGAGCTGTTGCGCTACAAATACCTCTCTTCTAAGTCGTTAGCTCAAGTGGAAGCACAACCCACAGATTCGCCCTTTTGGAAGAGTCTAATGAGGGTAAAAGAAAGCTTCTTCGATAGAGGCTATTTTAAAATCGGTAACGGAGAAACCACGAGGTTCTGGGAGGACACTTGGTTGGGTAAATCTCCGCTGAAAGATCAATATCCACTCCTCTATAACATTGTGCAGCACAAAGATGTATCGATCCATCATGTGCTACACAATGCGCCTCCGATGAATATGAGTTTCAGGAGGGCACTTACTGGAAATAAATGGGATATGTGGTCTCATTTAGTTCATAGGTTGATGGATATTGATTTGAATAATGTTCCTGATTCGTTCCATTGGAAACTTACAACCGATGGTGTGTTCACAGTCAAATCCATGTATGAAGATTTAATGAATGGCCATACGAGATTCTTACGGACGTATTTATGGAAGTTAAAGATTCCGCTTAAAATTAAAAAAATTATGTGGTTCCTTAATAGAAAGGTCTTTGCTCACAAAAGATAATCTTGCTAAGAGAAATTGGAAAGGTAGTACTCATTGCGCCTTTTGTGGGTGCGCTGAATCAGTTGAACACTTATTCCTCTCTTGCCCTTTTGCAAAACTTGTTTGGCGTGTTGTGTTTTGTACCTACAATATCCCTCCACCCACCAATGTTTCAAATATGTTTGGGAATTGGTTAAATGGGGTGGATAATAAGACCAAGGCTAGGATTCGTATCGGCGTTTCAGCTATTTGTTGGTCTATTTGGAATTGTAGGAACAACCTTGTTTTTAACAAGAAAGAAACTTTTCATGTCTTACAGGTTATTCATATGGCGGTGCACTGGATCCAGTTATGGGCTTTCCTGTTGCCTTCGGATCAGCGGGAGCTTATGGAGGCTGGATGCACGAGACTTTTGAGGGTGGCACAGGAGTTTTTCTCCCGGCATACGTGGCAGCATACTAGTCGACTTTTGTAGTTGTGTTGCACCCGTGGTGTTGTTATATTGAGGCCTGTCTCAATCTTCGTGGTTCTGAGATGTAAACTGATATCTGCACTCAAACTTTGTAATAATGCGGCTGTGTACATCACTCGATGCAGAGGTTGGGATTAATAAAATTTCCTTTTCTAAAAAAGTATGAAGTCTAGGAATCACATAGTGCATCCAAAGATTGTTCTTAAGATATATACACTGATAGACAAGTATGTGCGCTACAAACTGAGAAAATAATAGATATCTTCCTACTGCTTAACGCATGGTTTAAGTCCAGAGATGCTCACCAGAGCCTAGCTTGTGCGGATGCCCACCCGATGAAGATCTGGAATAAGACTAGAGCAAAAAAAAGTGACTGTTAGGAACCAAGAACCCTGGGCTTGAATTGAAAGACCTTGAGTTGTGCATTGGAATGAACCTTGAGAGAGAAAGAGAAGGAATATTCAAGAACAATCAAGATTGCTTGGCAAAATCCAACTGACGCCAATAGCAGAGTGCAGACCAAAGAAACTTAAGCCAGTAAAGATATGGTATGGTTGGTACTTGATTAGTGAGAACCAAGTAGTGCGTGTATCCAGTCACTAACAGCTAGCAATAAATAATTTCATAACCCTACTTGTCATTTAACCCTCAAGCTTCGGTCAAGTCAATGCCATGGGGGGCAGGTACCTAGCATTGCGTGTTGAAAAGGAGTACACATAAATATATCAAGCAGATTCTGAATTCAAAACCACCACCTGTCTGAAAAATATATCAAGCAGTCTCTGAATTCAAATTAACCCCAGATTTGAGTACCAAGTTAGCAGTGTTACTAGTATGCATCCCATTAGCATCAGATTAAACTTTTTTTAACCTAAGTAGTACTTGTACCAGAAGATAAATAAATTACAAGAATCGTAGTGTACAAATGTGACGCGCTTTGGGAAATTTCACACTGTCCTTCCTCCCACAGTTCACATGCCTCGTTAACTGGTATGCGTTTATGTTTGACTCGATGATGCATAAACTAGCCATATAAGTAGCACTAAGAAACTATTTAATTGATAGTGGTTCGTGACAGACTATATTTTTACATCCGACAAGACAAAAAAGATGGAGGTTTTAAAAGGTCTCGGTCGGTGATGCTGTCAGAGGGGTCGCATGATCAAGTGGCAATGTTCAGAATGCTACTTTTTCTGTGATAGAAGTTAGCTTCAGCATTATTACTACAAGATAATAACACTGTGTGTGATAGAAGTCATATTCAGAGTTCAATACGCAGGCCGTCCGTAAGCTTAAATTGGAAACCTTCGCGCACTTCATTTTTACTCGGATCCGAGTCAAGTAGTGCCTCTATTTAAGAGATGGTGGATAGTGGCTACATGGCATGAGAAATGGAAAAGCATAGAGGTGAGGTGATTACTTGGTTTGTGCAATGAAACAATATCAGCATAGAGAAAGTAAGGCTGTTATACTTAGTTGGTGCAATGAAACAAACTTTGAGAGCCAATCTTACAGATCAAAGACTGCAATAGAACCAACTGGCATGATCCACTTTGTAGTTAGTAATTAATACCCCGATCACGTCCCGAGAAGAGCTTAGATGCGCGCGATGCCACTTGGGCCTTTGATAATGCTAGCTACTTGAGTAGTACTCAGTACATGTCTAGTTTAAGCATCGTAAATTGGGAGGTCGTCCCCGCTTGCCTCGAACCTAACATTGTTAGCCCGATCACGCGCGGGTCTCTAGACCAGTTGACCAAGCGTGATAATCGAACACCAATTAAGGAGCCATGTGGGCAGGGGAGGAAGCGCTCCTGTCTCAGTTATTAGAGTAAAATGCATCTACAGTCCCTAAACTCGTTGGCTACGTCCAAGACAGTCCTCAAACTCACGAAATGCCTCATAACAGTCCTCAAACTTGTCCAGGACGTCCATCTACGGTCCTGGATACGTATTCGCGTGACGTGGCTATGTGGTGGACCCTGACGGCGCACCAGGTTGGCCCACGATCGCGCCAAGCTATCGATGGACCAAGCTACTCGCATGCCTGCTAGTTTCTTACGCTACCGTCTTCAGATTTGATACTGCTAGACAAAGCCATTGGTGGTTTATTTTTCTTGTTGAATTCAAAACCTGTTCATAGTGGCTAGACACTGAGATACGATTTGGGGAAATACCGAAGTGGTCGGTACTCTGACGTTGGGAGTAACATGTGTTCATAGTTTCTTTTTAAAATCTCACAATGTTGTTGTAGTGCTCATTATTAATCTTTACATTACATGGCAATCTTTAAAGAAATATTCAGTAGTTAAAAATATCTTCGATTCGTTTTAACTGCCAAGTAATTTTTTATTCAGTCTCTAACTTGTTCATACCTAGACACTCTGAATCTGAATATGATTTAGGAAATTGCAAAAGAGGTTGCTCAATGTGGGAGCAGAGTCCTTCAGTAGGGTTTAATTGTATTGTCGTTCTCATTTTCCAAGTTGAAAATGGGGAATATCTCCAACTCTTTTACTCTACAGTTAACTTGCACCGAAACTAATCATGATTATATGAGCCGCAAAAAATGTGGAGATATATTTAGCTAGATATGGTTCTTTGCGTTTTGTTTATTTGAAATTTGTGTGTGGCGAAAACTATAAAGTATTTGAAAGTGATTTGTTACACGTTTGTGAGATACACCATTGGCTACATCTGGATTCTTTCAGAATTTTTTAAAACTTATAAATATGTTTTTTGATTTTTTTAAGCAGCGGTAGCACTTGAGCCAAAATAATAATAATCTCCACTCGTTCCCTCGTCACTATATTTCTGTTCGGCCGCTGTATGATTTAAACAGAGCGGAAGGCTGCCTCGCAAGTTTATTCAGCTAGCAGCATATTCATGTGCTAACCAGGTTGTGCTAGTACTCCTTATGATCGATATCCACGTGCCAGTATACAAAGCTACTACGCATAGCAGGTGTTGAAAAAAGCTAGCTACATAGCGGCGACGGCTCGTCCGTTGCATCCGCCAGGCACAGCGGCCAGCCAAATTGATGGAGGCGGGCGCCGCTAATCCTTACATTAAACGTTTACGGACAAGGCGGACGAAGCGGACGCGCCGACAGCCATGTCACGCGAATACGTATCCAGGACCGTAGATGGACGTCCTGGACAAGTTCGAGGACTGTTATGAGGCATTTCATGAGTTCGAGGACTGTTTTGGACGTAGCCAGCGAGTTTAGGGACTATAGATGCATTTTACTCCAGTTATTAAACAATTAAATTTCGGCTAGCTCCTAGGCGATTAGGTCTAAGCTGCCTCCTGCCGGCGGCGCCGCCGATTTGCCTGCCTCTGTGGCCTTCGGGCCATGGAGGTGTGGTGGATCACGGCTCTCATCGACGGGAGGGCTCTGCCCTCTGTTTTTAGGGTCAAGTTTTGTAGGGCGGTGCTTAGGTGGTGGTGGCGGCGCCTCGTGCAATAAGGTCTTCCCGGTTTCAACCCCATCTCGACGGTAACATTGAGAAGCTTGTGGGAGTGGTGTGGTCTTCGAGGATCTCGTCTGGATGTGGGGATCTTCGGATCGTCAAGGAGCTTCATCGGCAGTTCATTCTTCTTCTTCGTCTCCGGGACGGATGCGGTCTTCTTGACCCGTTCGACGACTTCCCTTCCGCAACCAACAACGTCAGGCCGACTCAGGGAGGAGCGGCAGCGGCGGCGCGCCGTCAACACGGTCTAGAGGTTGAAGATGAAGGGCCTCGTTGTAATTTTCGTTTTTCTTGGGGTGATTTGTACTGTTTGTTGTTTCTTTTAATGACAGTATCCTATTCGCAAAAAAAAAATTAAATTTCAAAAACCACCAACTGTCTCTACATTATTAGTCAAGTTCATTCCAGGTTCAAAATAACCTCAATTGTTAACATTTTAAACTTTAATAACCTCCACCTGTCTAAAAAATATAAGAAAATTAGATTCCAAATTCAAATTTACCCCGAATCTGCTGAGTACCAAACTAGCAGAGTTACTATTATGTATCTCATCGGATTAAGGAACCAAAGTAGTGCACCCTCTATTTCATCATTCTGATCTACTTAATGCACTCTCACCACATAACGTATTTTTGTGAGCAAGCAAGGTAGTTATCGAATGGCGTTTTAGGTACACAGGTACAGGTTCGTGAACAATAGTGATAAGCTGTGTCTACATGTAGAGCTGCAAGCACTAGTAGAAAATAGGCCCTTAGTCGCGGGTCCAGAGGGCCTTTTGTCCCAGGTTTGGACCCGCGACTAAAGGGTCGGGACTAAAGGGGGGCGGCCTTTCGTCCCGGGTGTCTATGACCCGCGACTAAAGGGCCTCCACGTGGGCTGCGCAGGGCGCGCATGGCGGGCACCCTTTGGTCCCGGTTGGTATTACCACCCGGGACCAAAGTGTTTCTGCCTTTTGTTTTCTTCTAATTTATTTTTTGGGGTTTTGATTTTTTGTTTTCCAATTAATTATTTTTTACGAAGATCAAAGTAGTCATACACATAAAGTCATACACATAAAGCACACAATACACCGAGGTCACGTTTGATCCATACATAGTACATAAGCCCACAAGTTTATACTACACACCGACATCACGTTTCTCACACGTCGAGATCACATCAATTACATTGGAGGGATAAAATATGTCTCAGCGTGATAAAATTCTCCGTCTTTCCTCATGACCTCCCTGTTCAAAAATCCCGCCAATTCCTCTTGAATTGCTTTTAGGCGCTTCGCTGGCATGAGCTGGTCCCGCTCTCGTTCCATCTAGATCAATAAGAATATATATGTGTGAGCTGTTTGAAATCATCATAAAATAAATTATGAATGGAACTCAACACAATATGCGAATAGTGTGTACGTACGTTTGCTGTTCTGGTTTTTCTATCCCACTCATTGACAAAAGATCGAATGTACTCGAAAACGTAAAACGCACATAAATTAGTCCCTTCTGGCTGCCTCAGACACCACTTTTAAAAAAAAGAATTTAATCAAAATAACAATCAAGCATGATAATGGTATTGAAACTAAAATTAAAGAGTTGCACAGACATATATATGTACTACTACTTACCTTGGTTTCATAAAAATACAGGGCCTTTTTCCACTTCCCTGGAACCTTCACCTTAAACCGTTCCCAAACCCTGCCCGGCAAAAGAAAATAATGAAAGGAGTTATTAATTACTTGATATCACAAAATGAACGAAAGAGGTCGATATAGAGCGATAATGACTGAAATTACCTGTCAAGCATTTGTCTCATGTCGTCCCACACTTCCATATCTTTCCTTAACGGGTCCATGATCTGAACGACTCCTTGGTCAACTCTAATGTTTAGCAAAATCCAGTGGAAACTGCACACGTTTATATGTCCATGACTCATCGATTACACTAAACAAGGAGTAAGCAAAATAGAATGTGTAGAAGGTACAGTAACACTCACTTGAAGTTGTAAGGAAAAAGTATGTCTGCGCTGATATTTTGTTTCACTAAAAACCGAAGCAAGTTTTTCTCTGTGTCTTCGGGATTGTACTTCAAAACAATTGAATGAACCCAATATGGGTCAATGTACCCAACACCATAGATGCGGGAATCTCTGCATTCGAGGATCTTCATTCTGCATAATAGCGTACAAAATAATATAGTTAGATAATTGGCAACGAACGAGCTGAGCTAGAGACTTAATTAAATTGCAAAACTAAATCACTTACAAACAATAGCAACTGACGATGGATTTGTCGAGGGCGTCTTGGTTGAATAATTGAAAAATTTCCGAAAACGGAATATACATCACGTTATCCTTGAAGAAATGCTCTTTCTTGACTGAAACCCAGAAAGCGTCATGCTTGGCCTCTACGGCGTTCTCGTACCACCGATGCAAACGGTGCATTTGTGTTGTCAGAGAGTTGACGTGCTCAGGTGTGACCAGGGTGCTCCCGTAGACATATGTCCATGCATACTCATAATCTGCGGGGTCCGGGTCGTCTATGCGAAAAGTGTGTTGGTCTACTACCTTTTCCGGCATCACCTTGAGCGCGGGGACCGACTGATTTGCCTGTTCTCCGAGCTGGGCCACTTGTTTTCCGGATTTCAGTTGCTGCCTCTTTATGCGAAATGCCGCCTCCTTCTCCTGCTTCTCCTTACTAGCTACTAGTGGAAACAACCCCTCTAGTCCCGGGTCGTAGACCCCTTTGGGACCGGATTGCCATCCGGTACATGGCATCCGGGACTAGAGGCCCCCTCCTCTAGTCCGGGGTGGGTTACGACCCGGGACTAAAGGCCTCCACGCGGGGGCTGCACATGGCGCATGTGAGAGGATCTCTAGTCCCGGGTTGTACTACCACCCGGGACTAGAGATGCACCCACGTGGCGGCTTGTGGCTTTTTTCGTTTCGATTGTTGTATATTACGTATAATTTGCAGAAAATACGGTTAATTACCTGTAAATCAGAAAAATGCATATAGCATATCAAAATATTCGTAAGAGACGGCTTTATGAGAAAGTCGGGAAATCGGAAGTCGGAACGGAAAGTTGTGAAGTCACGTTTTCCCGGTTTCCCGGCTTCCCGGTTTCACGTTTTTCCGGCTTCACGACATCACGGTTTCCCGGCTTTCTGGATTAATTTACATATAAAGATCTCATATATAAGAGAGACTAGAACCGTTATCTATTCGATTACATGGAGATCATCAAGCTAGAACCGTCACTACTAGAGCCCGTCATCTATCTTGAAACGGCGCCATTGTATTTTCCCTTCGGGTCTAAGACATAGTTCATCAAAAAGCCCGCAATTTCCTCGCTGATTGATCGAAAGCGGTCCTTTAGTTGCTGGTTCCTCCTCATTTCATCATTCTATAAAAGAAGGAGATTAATATGAATATCAATCATCATAACAGAAATTACGAATGACACTCAACACAATTGATGGTTATAAAATGAAATTTTCAATTTATTTGTTCACTTACTTCGATAAATGTCGATCGGTTCCGCTCAGAGACTTCAATGCGAATTCACTCGCAGACGTAATATCCACATAAATTGGTCCCGGATGGCTGCCTCTCCAACCACTACACGACAATAGATTTCAATCAAATAATAATCAAGCATCACGATGGTATTGAAATTTGAATTAAAAGGGATGCGCGAACACCTAGCTCGTACTACTTACTCTGGGGTATTTATAAGTAAGTTTCTCCGGAAAGTCACCTTCTGTACACTTTCGGAAAAGTTCCCAAACCCTGCCCAGCAAACAATTGAATAAATGAGTTATTAATTAGTTACTTCATATCTCAGGAAAGAGACCGATGTAATACGATAAAGATTGAAATTACCGTGCGAGCACTCCTTGGATATATGTGTACTTCTCTTTGGGCCAGTGCAATGAGTCCATGATATCAACTTCTCCTGTATCGACTCGAATGACTAACAGAATGTAATGGTCGCTGCGCACGTTTATATATGTCAGTAACTAATCAGATACACTTAACATCGAGTAAGCAAAAATTAACCAATGTGTACAAGACAGTAATACTCTTACCTGAAGTGGAAAGGAAACAATATCTTTCCTTTATAATGTTGGTCTCGGAGGGCCATAAACAAGTTGTCCACCGTTTCCTCGGGGTTTGTTGTAAACATTTTGTGATTAACTAGGCTTGGGTCGACAAACCCAATCTCAAACTGCTGCTTTCTGTCACATTCATCGCTCTTCATTCTGCCTAATACCGTAATGAGCATAATTAGAACAGGCAATGACCGAGCTAAGCAATAGACTTACAGACAATGTTCATCTTTACAGAAAATAAATAAACTGAATCACTTACAGACAATAGGTACTGAGGATGCTCAAGTCGAGGGCGTCAAGCTGGTATAACTGATAGAGTTCTTCAAGTGGAATAGTTACCTGGTCTGCACCGTTCAAATGTTCACTTGTAATTTTCACAACGATCATTTGTCGACCTACCAAAGTGACCTCCTTGTACCATTTATGCAGTCTTGCCATTTGTGTTGGTAGATTCTTGAGCTCATCAGGTGACACTAGATCCTTCCCGTATTCCCAGGTCCATCTAGCAGGTTCAAATGTAGAGGAGAGGAGATGTTCGAAATCCAGTTGAGAAACTGAAATACCAGCAGCTGTAGCAAATTGCGCGCGGTAAGCGGGATCAACTTTCTCAAGCGCAGAGCCCATATCAGTGGCCACCATGAGCGGGGAGATGGACTAATTTGACTGAACTCCGAGCTAGGCAACATCTCTTCTCCTTTTCCCGCCGTAGGGAGCTTTCCTCAGATTCCGTACATAGTCATCTGGCCTATTCATCGATCTCTGCGATGGCTGAGTAAGAAAATCAACAACAAATTGTGTTTGAGCTTCCGTATACTTTTCCTTTGGCGGAGGTTTTCTTTTCTCAGCCATTTCTGCAAACTGTCTTCTCGATTCTGTTTGTAGCCACACGGAGGCTTCCTCGTCAGTACACGGAGGTTGTCGTAAGGTCTCGGAGGAGGAACTTTCGGTACTTTTGGCAGGGGCTCAAGTCGGCGTTTGGGTGATCGGAAACCTTTAGCCTTCATACCCTTTGACCTTTAGCCTTAATGGGCGGTGACGGCTCAGGAGTTGGCTGAGGAGTCGGCTGACGCGGCGGCGGAGTCGGCTGATGCGGTGACTGACGCGGCGACGGAGATCGAGATGGACTCATGCCGTGGAGGTCATCGTAAGTGTCGTCATGTCGACTCAGAGAAGGCGATGGTGGCCTTGGCGGTGTCCAGCCTGGAAACTTGATCATTTTCTTGGGCCATAGAATGAGTCCACCCTGGACATCTCCCAGTTTCCTCTCATCATCCTCTCCAGGGAAACAAAGGTCGAGTGATTCAAATCCGGGTTCAACGTGATCCACGCCGACACGACCATAGCCAGCTGGAATCTCATTGTCACGATACCGTGCTGTAGATTCACAAGTTAAAGCATAGCCGACCGCCGCCTTCATGGATAAGTTTCTCATTGCCTCATGTAGCTCACAAGTTTTCTTCTCAGTGATAAAATCCACGGGGTATGTTTGGTTCGATGGCTCATCAGCACCGACCGTCGTGGAAGCCACGCTGCTTTTCCGTTGAGACGGACCACCTGCTTCACTATCTTGCAGCTGCAGCTGATGAGTTGCCCCTTGACTAGCTCGCTCGCGCCGCAGTTCTTCTAGTTGCTTGGCGTACTCGCTCACGATACTTTCCACTTTGCTCAACCGGTCGTTTTGCTCCTGTTCCTTCCTCTCTTTGCTCTTTCTCGGCTTCTGTAAGAGTCACGGTCCTCGGGAAACCCTTCAAGCCACGTCATAGCTCCCCTGCCTTTAACAGTTCCTCCTTTTTCTTTAGTACCGAGGGCCTTCCACAGCTCGTCGCGTTCTCTGTCGGGAAAAAACCTTCCCTCATGAGCATCTTTTATTGCATCAGAATTGTTTGCCGGGGTATAGGAGTTTCTTTCGTTTCATCAACTATTACATCACCTGATGCGTCATACTCCGCCCCATGAGCAAGCATCCAATTTCTGACCCTACGGGGCCAATTATCTGTAACTGGAATGATCCCTTTTTCGCGCAGATCAGCCTCAATCTTTTGCCACTTAGGCTCGGCAGCTATGTAGCCACCTCCACCCAACTTATGGTTATATATCTTCTTCGATGCATTCAACTTATTCTGTGCCGATCTTTCCTTGGCTAGTTGTGTCCCTTGTAATCCAGAAATGCCGGCCAGTGAGCCCGCTGCCTCTCTAGTGTTCCAGTGAAATCTGGATATTTCTGTTTGTCGACCCACTCAAGGTATAGTTTGTTCTTCCATTTATTGAATGCTGAAGCCATCTTCTTCAGAGCCCAATGCTTGACTTTGTTCGTCATGGTTGTTGTCCTTTCGGGAGTATCCAACACCGGCAGACTGAAATGTGCCATGAGCTTCCCCCAACATACATCTTTGTTTCTGTCGGTGACATAATAATTGCCGTCTATGTTTTTATCTGATTCCATTCCGGAAGGCTGATCGGAACATTGTCCCTAACAACAACTCCGCATTGATGCACAAACTTAGTGCGGACTTTCCCAAGCGGTTGGCCATCTGAATCGACTGACTCAATTCTGTAATGATCTTTTTTTTCCAACCCTTTGGCGTGGCCTCGTTTAGTAGTTTGGGTCGATTGAGAGGAGGTCTGAAAAGAAGGAACATTTGTTAATTAATATATATACAAATAAAATTTTACATCTGATCAAATAGAGGCTTAATATACCACGCCGGACTACGGGGGTCCACCAACGGTGCTCGTTCGCCCTTTGACGCTTTGTTCCACCTCCATTCCCTCACCGGACTCGTTCAAAAACTCGGAGCCATCTACTTCTGCTCCAATGTGTTCATCACCATCCACGGGTTGCCGGATAAAGTCGAAGATCGCATCTTCCCCTTCTCTAGATTGGAAGGGAGGAACATCTCCATCGTCCATTGCTTAACTATTACAAAAGAAAATAAACCGAATGATAGCATTAGCACAATAATTCAATGTAGGGAATTTTCCGACTACACGACTTCCCGACTTTACGACTTTCCGACTTTACGACTTTCCGACTACACGACTTCCCAACTACACGACTGTCCGACTACACGACTTCCCGACTACACGACTTCCCGACTTAACGACTTCCCGACTTTACGACTTTTCGACTTTACGACTTCCCGACTACACGACTTTCCGACTACACGACTTCTCGACTACACGACTTCCCGACTACACGACTTCCCGACTTTACGACTTTCCGACTTTACGACTTCCCGACTACACGACTTTCCGACTACACGACTTTCCGACTTCACGACTTTACGATTTCCCGACTTCACGACATTCCGTTCCGACTTCCCGACTTTCCCGACTTTACGACTTCCCGACTTTCCCGACTTAGAATTTCTACCACTAACACTAAAATTTCTACACTAAAATTTCTACACTACAATTTCTACACTAACACTAACACTTAGGAATTTGTACACTAACAGTAACCCTAACACTTAGGAATTTCTACACTACACTAACACTAACACTTAGTAATTTCTACACTTAGGAATTGAAGAAAAATAACTACCTAAAAAAAACTAAACAAAAAACTTAGCAAAAAATACCTAGATCGATCGGCCGGAGGAGGAGGAGGGCTCGGCGGCGGCGGAGGAGGAGGGCTCGGGCGGCGCCGGTGGCGGTGGCGGCAGAGGAGGAGGGCTCGGTCGGCGGCGGTGGCGGCGGAGTGGGAGGGCTCGGGCGGCGGCGGCGGAGGAGCAGGAGGCCGAGCGCGCGGAGAGGGACGACGGCGGCGCGCGGCGGCGAGGGAGGGCGGCGCCGACGAGTCGGGCAGCCTGACGGCGTCATCGATGCGAGGTCGGCGCGGCGGAGATGGAAAAGTTTTTTCCCGGGTCGTGGCTCGACCCGGGGTCAACGTTCCGCATATATATACGATGGACATCTGGTCCCGGGCGGAGCCACGGCCTGGGACGAGAGGGTACCCTCTAGTCCCGGGTGGTGCCACGACCTGGGACCACAGGTCCATTTTTTCGTTCAAGGCCTAAATTTTTAAACTTTAGCGCGCAAAATTTTGAAAGTTCATTTTAATGTGAATTTGAATAGATTCTGCATACTTTCGAATCTGAAAAAAAATTCAACATGAAAAGTTTTTGAATTTGAATAACTAATCCAAAACAATTATCTGTTTTCTAAAATAATTGTTCGAACTATTCAAACTATTAACCATTTTGCCATTTTCAATTAAAAATGCATTAACTAATATTGTTTAAATTTGAAAGTCATATTTTTTTTTGTAATAATCATCCCTTTATTTTGAAAACATCTTTAACAACAATCCCACGGTAGCGTCCAAGCGCACTCTGCCGAGCACGCTCGACCTGGTTCAGAAGGCGCTGCGGTGGGCGTGGTGGATCCATCTCGTGGATACGATGCCTTCGTGGCTTAGGGTTTAACACGTGTGACCAAGGCAGCGCTGGGGTTTGAAACGTGTCCAGGGCAGCGCTGGAGGACATGTGACGGACCCGCCTCACGTCCTGGTTGGTAACAGCAACCGGGACTAAAGAATCACACGGATCGTGTGTTTCTTTCAACCGCTTGTGAGCCGTTGGATCAGAGGTGTGTTTCTTCTGAGGGCTTGTGAGCTGTTGGATGATCAGCAATATCAGGACAACTTCGTGAGCCACATGACCCTATATATAGCCCCCCTCCCGGACATGTTCGCCACTCACTGTCTACTCATTGTAGTTCATTTTGGTATACAAAGCATTCGGACTCCCATCATACGTCCAACGGTGCTTTTGATATATATGCAGGCACTCACGAGCCACCGTTGGGCTGTATGACGGAGAAATCGTGTGTTTTGTTTCAAACTTTCTCGTGTGTTTTTCTTATATAAAGCCCAGGGGGCGGGGGAGACCTGAGTCTGCCCCTAGCTACAACTCCGTGTCCGCGCCGCTCGATGCCCTCCTCCGCGCCTGGCGCCGCCCCTGCCTGTCGTGTCTTCCGCCGGCCCCTAGTCCGTCCCCATGCCAGTGTACGCTATCCTCTCTCCCTGATCCTCTCCTCCCTGCGTAGGTTGCATGCACCTTAGGTGTTTGATCAAATTCCCATTATTTTTTTCAGATCTTGAGCATATACGTCGGCGATGGCCGCGGCCGGACACCTGTTGGACAATAGAGGCCCTGTGCGGGATTGGGCTCCGCCGGGCTGGCACTGGGAGGTGTTATCTTCCGGAACGCGTAGCATTGAGAAGCTTGTGGGAGAGGTGTGGTCTTCGAGGATCTCATCTGGCTGTGGGGATCTTCGGATCGTCAAGGAGCTTCATCGGCAGTTCATTCTTCTTCTTCGTCTCTGGGACGGATGCGGTCTTCTTGACCCGTTCGACGACTTCCCTTCCGCAACCAACAACGTCAGGCCGACTCAGGGAGGAGCGGCAGCGGCGGCGCGCCGTCGACACGGTCTAGAGGTTGAAGATGAAGGGCTTCTCAAGGATCTCGTTGTAATTTTCGTTTTTCTTGGGGTGATTTGTACTGTTCGTTGTTTCTTTTAATGCCAGTATCCTATTCGCAAAAAAAAAATTAGATTTCAAAAACCACCAACTATCTCTACATTATTAGTCAAGTTCATTCCTGGTTCAAAATAACCTCAATTGTTAACATTTTCAAGGTCTCGGAGGAGGAACTTTCGGTACTTTTGGCAGGGGCTCAAGTCGGCGTTTGGGTGATCGGAAACCTTTAGCCTTCATACCCTTTCGACCTTTAGCCTTAATGGGCGGTGACGGCTCAGGAGTTGGCTGAGGAGTCGGCTGACGCGGCGGCGGAGTCGGCTGATGCGGTGACTGACGCGGCGACGGAGATCGAGATGGACTCATGCCGTGGAGGTCATCGTAAGTGTCGTCATGTCGACTCAGAGAAGGCGATGGTGGCCTTGGCGGTGTCCAGCCTGGAAACTTGATCATTTTCTTTGGCCATAGAATGACTCCACCCTGGACATCTCCCAGTTTCCTCTCATCATCCTCTCCAGGGAAACAAAGGTCGAGTGATTCAAATCTGGGTTCAACGTGATCCACGCCGACACGACCATAGCCAGCTGGAATCTCATTGTCACGATACCGTGCTGTAGATTCACAAGTTAAAGCATAGCCGACCGCCGCCTTCATGGATAAGTTTCTCATTGCCTCATGTAGCTCACAAGTTTTCTTCTCAGTGATAAAATCCACGGGGTATGTTTGGTTCGATGGCTCATCAGCACCGACCGTCGTGGAAGCCACGCTGCTTTTCCGTTGAGACGGACCACCTGCTTCACTATCTTGCAGCTGCAGCTGATGAGTTGCCCCTTGACTAGCTCGCTCGCGCCGCAGTTCTTCTAGTTGCTTGGCGTACTCGCTCACGATACTTTCCACTTAGCTCAACCGGTCATTTTGCTCCTGTTCCTTCCTCCTCTTTGCTCTTTCTCGGCTTCTGTAAGAGTCACGGTCCTCGGGAAACCCTTCAGGCCACGTCATAGCTCCCCTGCCTTTAACAGTTCCTCCTTTTTCTTTAGTACCGAGGGCCTTCCACAGCTCGTCGCGTTTTCTGTCGGGAAAAACCTTCCCTCATGAGCATCTTTTATTGCATCCAGAATTGTTTGCCGGGGTATAGGAGTTTCTTTCGTTTCATCAACTATTACATCACCTGATGCGTCATACTCCGCTCCATGTGCAAGCATCCAATTTCTGACCCTACAGGGCTAATTATCTGTAACTGGAATGATCCCTTTTTCGCGCAGATCGGCCTCAATCTTTTGCCACTTAGGCTCGGCAGCTATGTAGCCACCTCCACCCAACTTATGGTTATATATCTTCTTCGATGCATTCAACTTATTCTGTGCCGATCTTTCCTGGGCTAGTTGTGTACCCTTGTAATCCAGAAATGCTGGCCAGTGAGCCCGCTGCCTCTCTAGTGTTCCAGTGAAATCTGGATATTTCTGTTTGTCAACCCACTCAAGGTATAGTTTGTTCTTCCATTTATTGAATGCTGAAGCCATCTTCTTCAGAGCCCAATGCTTGACTTTGTTCGTCATGGTTGTTGTCCTTTCGGGAGTATCCAACACCGGCAGACTGAAATGTGCCATGAGCTTCCCCCAACATACATCTTTGTTTCTGTCGGTGACATAATAATTGCCGTCGATGTTTTTTATCTGATTCCATTCCGGAAGGCCGATCGGAACATTGTCCCTAACAACAACTCCGCATTGATGCACAAACTTAGTGCGGACTTTCCCAAGCGGTTGGCCATCTGAATCGACTGACTCAATTCTGTAATGATCTTTTTTTTTCCAACCCTTTGGCGTGGCCTCGTTTAGTAGCTTGGGTCGATTGAGAGGAGGTCTGAAAAGAAGGAACATTTGTTAATTAATATATATATACAAATAAAATTTTACATCTGATCAAATAGAGGCTTAATATACCACGCCGGACTGCGGGGGTCCACCAACGGTGCTCGTTCGCCCTTTGACGCTTTGTTCCACCTCCATTCCCTCACCGGACTCGTTCAAAAACTCAGAGCCATCTACTTCTGCTCCAATGTGTTCATCACCATCCACGGGTTGCCGGATAAAGTCGAAGATCGCATCTTCCCCTTCTCTGGATTGGAAGGGAGGAACATCTCCATCGTCCATTGCTTAGCTATTACAAAAGAAAATAAACCGAATGATAGCATTAGCACAATAATTCAATGTAGGGAATTTTCCGACTACACGACTTCCCGACTTTACGACTTCCCGACTTTACGACTTTCCGACTACACGACTTCCCGACTACACGACTGTCCGACTACACGACTTCCCGACTACACGACTTCCCGACTTTACGACTTCCCGACTTTACGACTTTCCGACTACACGACTTCCCGACTACACGACTGTCCGACTACACGACTTCCCGACTACACGACTTCCCGACTTTACGACTTTTCGACTTTACGACTTCCCGACTACACAACTTCTCGACTACACGACTTCCCGACAACACGACTTCCCGACTTTACGACTTCCCGACTACACGACTTTCCGACTACACGACTTTCCGACTTCACGACTTTACGATTTCCCGACTTCACGACATTCCGTTCCGACTTCCTGACTTTCCCGACTTTACGACTTCACGACTTTCCCGACTTTCCCGACTTAGAATTTCTACCACTAACACTAAAATTTCTACACTACAATTTCTACACTAACACTAACACTTAGGAATTTGTACACTAACACTAACCCTAACACTTAGGAATTTCTACACTACACTAACACTAACACTTAGTAATTTCTACACTTAGGAATTGAAGAAAAATAACTACCTAAAAAAAACTAAACAAAAAACTTAGCAAAAAATACCTAGATCGATCGGCCGGAGGGGGAGGAGGGCTCGGCGGCGGCGGAGGCGGAGAGCTCGGGCGGCGCCGGTGGCGGCAGAGGAGGATGGCTCGGTCGGCGGCGGTGGTGGCGGAGTAGGAGGGCTCGGGCGGCGGCGGCGGAGGAGCAGGAGGCCGAGCGCGCGGCTGCTCGGGCGGCGGCGGCGGAGGAGGGTTCGGGCGCGCGGCGGAGAGGGACGACGGCGGCGCGCGGCGGCGAGGGAGGGCGGAGGCGGCGAGTCGGGCAGCCTGACGGCGTCGTCGAGGCGGAGATCGGCGCGGCGGAGATGGAGAAGTTTTCTCCCGGGTCGTGGCTCGACCCGGGTCAACGCTCCGCATATATATACGAAGGACCTCTGGTCCCGGGCGGAGCCACGGCCCGGGATGAGAGGGTACCCTCTTGTCCCGGGTGGTGCCATTACCCGGGACCACAGGTCCATTTTTTTGTTCAAGGCCTAAAATTTTAAACTTTAGCGCCCAAAATTTTGAAAGTTCATTTTTATGTGAATTTGAATAGATTCTGCATACTTTCGAATCTGAAAAAAAATTCAACATGAAAAGTTTTTGAATTGGAATAACTAATCCAAAGCAATTTTCTGTTTTCTAAAATAACTGTTCGAACTATTCAAACTATTAGCCATTTTGCCATTTTCAATTAAAAATGCATTAACTAATATTGTTTAAATTTGAAAGTCATATTTTTTTTTCTTTTTTTTTGTAATAATCATTCCTTTATTTTAAAAACATCTTTAACAACAATCCCGCGGTAGCGCCCAAGCGCACTCTGCCGAGCACGCTCGACCTGGTTCAGAAGGCGCTGCGGTGGGCGTGGTGGATCCATCTCGTGGATACGATGCCTTCGTGGTTTAGGGTTTAACACGTGTGACCAAGGCAGCGTTGGGGTTTGAAACGTGTCCAGGGCAGCGCCGGAGCACACGTGACGGACCCGCCTCACGTCCCGGTTGGTAACAGCAACCGGGACTAAAGAATCACACGGATCGTGTGTTTCTTTCAACCGCTTGTGAGCCGTTGGATCAGAGGTGTGTTTCTTCTGAGGGCTTGTGAGCTATTGGATGATCAGCAATATCAGGACAACTTCGTGAGCCACATGACCATATATATAGCCCCCCTCCCAGACATGTTCGCCACTCACTGTCTACTCATTGTAGTTCATTTTGGTATATAAAGCATTCGGACTCCCGTCATACGTCCAACGGTGCTTTTGATATATATGCAGGCACTCACGAGCCACCGTTGGGCTGTATGACGGGGAAATCGTGTGTTTTGTTTCAAACTTTCTCATGTGTTTTGCTTATATAAAGCCCAGGGGGCCGGGGAGACCTGAGTCTGCCCCTAGCTACGACTCCGTGTCCGCGCCGCTCGACGCCCTCCTCCGCGCCCGGCGCCGCCCCTGCCTGTCGTGTCCTCCGCCGGCCCCTAGTCCGTCCCCATGCCAGTGTACGCTATCCTCTCTCCCTGATCCTCTCCTCCCTGCGTAGGTTGCATGCACCTTAGGTGTTTGATCAAATTCCCCATTATTTTTTTCAGATCTCGAGCATATACGTCGGCGATAGCCGCGGCCGGACACCTGTTGGACAATAGAGGCCCTGTGCGGGATTGGGCTCCACCGGGCTGGCACTGGGAGGTGTTATCTTCCGGAACGCGTAGCATTGAGAAGCTTGTGGGAGTGGTGTGGTCTTCGAGGATCTCGTCTGGCTGTGGGGATCTTCGGATCGTCAAGGAGCTTCATCGGCAGTTCATTCTTTTCTTCGTCTCCGGGACGGATGCGGTCTTCTTGACCCGTTCGACGACTTCCCTTCCGCAACCAACTACGTCAGGCCGACTCAGGGAGGAGCGGTAGCGGCGGCGCGCCGTCGACACGGTCTAGAGGTTGAAGATGAAGGGCTTCTCAAGGATCTCGTTGTAATTTTCGTTTTTCTTGGGGTGATTTCAAAAACCATCAACTGTCTCTACATTATTAGTCAAGTTCATTCCAGGATCAAAATAACCTCAATTGTTAACATTTTAAACTTTAATAACCTCCACCTGTCTAAAAAATATAAGAAAATTAGATTCCAAATTCAAATTTTCCCCGAATCTGCTGAGTACCAAACTAGCAGAGTTACTATTATGTATCCCATCGGATTAAGGAACCAAAGTATGGCACCCTCTATTTCATCATTCTGATCTACTTAATGCACTCTCACCACATAACGTATTTTTGTGAGCAAGCAAGGTAGTTATCGAATGGCCACTAGTACAGAACGACACATCGGAAACGGGCCGAAAACCCCATCGGAAACGGAAAAAGGGTACGTGTCCCCGACCCCGTTACTGATGTGAAGGCCCTCATCGGTAACGGAGGCGAAAAACCGTCGCTGATGAGGCATCGGTTTGGCAACGGTTGTGCACAACCTCCGTTTCTGATGTGTCGGAACATCAGTAACGGAGATTCTGTTTCTGCTCGTTTGCATTGAGATTTCTTCATAAGCCTAGAGCTGGAATAGATTTGACACTGAACATTTAAAATTTCACAGCAGAAGCACAAAAAAGCTAACAAATTCATTCATTCATAAGGTATAACAAATGTCACCGATACATTGCATCACAAGACAACCAATTACTTATCTTCATTGTCATGCCTCTCTAAATCTGTCATTGACATGTCTAGCTAAATCTATCTATGTCATGCCTCTCTAAACTTATCCTTGTCATTTCCAACTTAATTTATCTTCATGACTTGCTGTTAGAGTTCATGAATTCAATCTTCTTCTTGGACGGTGTCGCCAAAATATAATCAACTCGCCGCTTTGTCCCCGACCTTGTATTTAGCTCATTTAAATGAGCTAAACGGATCAGCACCATGCTCTGCACATAGTGCAATAAGCGAGTGCTGATGTACTGAAGGTGCCTCTTTTGTAAAGTGGTCACTGAAATGCAAAGAGAGAATATATGACTCCATGTTAGCTCACTATACATCTAGCATAAAGGACATACAACACAAAAGGATGCATAAGACAGAATAACAAACTTACAAATCCATTGCATAGTTGTTGTGTACCAACAATTATGCCGGACGACAAGCGCACCTTAGCTAAGGACCCGGCTTTTTATACAGTGTCACCGAAATGTACATCTGTTTTGCAAAGGAGATAAGTCAGCCATGAGTTTCATACACTACCGATTTGTGCTAGTTATGTTCTTTTCGAGCGACACTACGTAATCGTCCTCAGTGGCGGAGCTAGAACATATTGAACCAGGATGCACACATGTTACCACAATACATTTAAAACAATTTTTAGGGGTGCATATGTGATGAAAAATTGCTAATTTACAAAGAAAAATTCCTTCTCCCGGTGTCCTATGCACCCGGCTGGCTCAAGGTGGATCCGCCAGTGGTCGTCCTCATCATCCTCGGATGTATTACAACCCTAGTTCTAGTTCTGTTCATGAGTGTCCTATGGAAGAAAACCTAAGCAGAACAATGACAACAACCCTAGTTCGTCGGCATGACGGCCGGTCACAAATAGATGTATTACCTTTGGATCTGGCGGCGGGAGTACGTAGTCGTCCTCGTCGTCCTCGGATCGACACGCCATGCGCCCTCCAGCTACAGATCAGGCGACGAGATCTGCCCGGGTGGAGCAAAGAACGGGTACGCGCTGCCACGGTCGGAGGAGAGGAAGATGCGCGCCGATACGGTCGGAGGGAGGGAGATGCGCGCCGCCACGGTCGGAGGAGAAGAAGATGCGCGCCGCCACGGTCGGAGGGAGGGAGATGCGCGCCGCCACGATCGGAGGAGAGGAAGATGCGCGCCGCCACGGTCGGAGGGAGGGAGATGCGCGCCGCCACGGTGGAGCTAAGATCTGGTGCTGCGTGGAGGCGCCGCCACACTTTGAGAGTGAGGCTGAGAGTGAGAGCGATGGAGTTTAGGGCTGTGAGAAGGGCGCATTTATAGCAAAGTAGAATATCGGAAATGGAGGGTATAAACAACCGTTTCCTTTGATTTTTTCACTGACACACTGGGCTTATACTGATCTCTACTAGTATTGAAGTTGAAGAACATAAAAATAAATAACTATAACTACTCCTCGGCCTCCGCCTTCTCCTGCTCGTATGCGAGGAGAGCCGCGTAGTCATCCGTGTCGTCGCGCGGCTCCTCGCCGATGATGTCATCGCCGCCCGTGCACCCCTCCCACATCTCGTCGTCGTCGTAGGCAGGATCGTCGCGCAGCTCCGGCGGGAGGAGGAGCCGGTGGCTCTGAAGCAGCTCAACTCTTTCCGGCGGCATAGGCACCGACGCGCGGTTGAAGTGCCAGCCACCGGGTAGCCGAACCTTTGACCATGGCACTGGCCTCCTATATTGCCAGTGCCGCTCCACGACGGCCTGCCCGACGATGACGCGGTTCCATCCAGGCGACCGCGGACGAGCGTCTCTCCGCCGCGGCGAGCGGCTGCGGTCGCGGGCGCCCGAGGATCCCGCGTCCTCTTCCGGCGGCATAGGCACCCTCCTGTGGTTGACGCGCCAGCCAGCGGGGAGGCTAACATTTGACCAGGGCACTGGCCTCCTATATTGCCAGTGCCTCTGCGCGACGGCCTCCGGCACGACGACGCGGTTCCAATTCAGCAAAAGCGGGAAACTGCTGCGGCGAACGCCCGAGGAGTTGCTAGGAGTATCCATGGCTGCGGCGAAGTGGCGTACTGAGATAGCAGGGAGATCGTGGGTTTTTAAGTAGGGGGCGGTGCCGCGGCGTCACTACGCCACTACGTCATAGTAGTTACTCCGCTCGCATCGAATTCGACGAAGATGGAACGTGTCCACATTGCACACGGACACACAAAAGTCTCCGTTGCTATAGAGCCACATATCGGAAACGGAGCCAGAATTATGACCGTTGCCAATAATATGGGTAACGGAGTTAATACTTTCTCCGTTACCTATGTTGACGGGCCAGCCACGGCCCAGGTCAGGTTTGTACGCACTGGCCGCGCGGAAAGCGCGATTCTCCGTCACCTAACGCCTGCCGTTTCCATAGAGGGGTATCCGATATGTCGTTCTGTACTAGTGGGCGTTTTAGGTACACAGGTATAGGTTCGTGAACAATAGTGATAAGCTGTGTCTACATGTAGAGCTGCAAGCACTAGTAGAAAATAGGCCTTTAGTCGCGGATCCAGAGGGCCTTTTGACCCGGGTTTGGACCCGCGACTAAAGGGTCGGGACTAAAGGGGGGCGGCCTTTCGTCCCGGGTGTCTATGACCCGCGACTAAAGGGCCTCCACGTGGGCTGCGCAGGGCGCGCATGGCGGGCACCCTTTGGTCCCGGTTGGTATTACCACCCGGGACCAAAGTGTTTCTGCTTTTTGTTTTCTTCTAATTTATTTTTTAGGGGTTTCGATTTTTTGTTTTGCAATTAATTATTTTTTACGAAGATCAAAGTATTCATACACATAAAGCATACAATACACCGAGGTCACGTTTGATCCATACATAGTACATAAGCCCACAAGTTTATACTACACACCGACATCACGTTTCTCACACGTCGAGATCACGTCAATTACATTGGAGGGATAAAATATGTCTCAGCATGATAAAATTCTCCGTCTATCCTCCGGACCTCCCTGTTCAAAAATCCCGCCAATTCCTCTTGAATTGCTTTTAGGCGCTTCGCTGGCATGAGCTGGCCCCGCTCTCGTTCCATCTAGATCAATAAGAATATATATGTGTGAGCTGTTTGAAATCATCATAAAATAAATTATGAATGGAACTCAACACAATATGCGAATAGTGTATACGTACGTTTGCTGTTCTGGTTTTTCTATCCCGCTCATTGACAAAAGATCGAATGTACTCGAAAACGTAAAATGCACATAAATTAGTCCCTTCTGGCTGCCTCAGACACCACTTTAAAAAAAGAATTTAATCAAAATAACAATCAACCATGATAATGGTATTGAAACTAAAATTAAAGAGTTGCGCAGACATATATATGTACTACTACTTACCTTGGTTTCATAAAAATACAGGGCCTTTTTCCACTTCCCTGGAACCTTCACCTTAAACCGTTCCCAAACCCTGCCCGGCAAAAGAAAATAATGAAAGGAGTTATTAATTACTTGATATCACAAAATGAACGAAAGAGGTCGATATAGAGCGATAATGACTGAAATTACCTGTCAAGCATTTGTCTCATGTCGTCCCACTCTTCCATATCTTTCCTTAACGGGTCCATGATCTGAACGACTCCTTGGTCAACTCTAATGTTTAGCAAAATCCAGTGGAAACTGCACACGTTTATATGTCCATGACTCATCGATTACACTAAACAAGGAGTAAGCAAAATAGAATGTGTAGAAGGTACAGTAACACTCACTTGAAGTTGTAAGGAAAAAGTATGTCTGCGCAGGTATTTTGTTTCACTAAAAACCGGATCAAGTTTTTCTCTGTGTCTTCGGGATTGTACTTCAAAACAATTGAATGAACCCAATATGGGTCAATGTACCCAACACCATAGATGCGGGAATCTCTGCATTCGAGGATCTTCATTCTGCATAATAGCATACAAAATAATATAGTTAGATAATTGGCAACGAACGAGCTGAGCTAGAGACTTAATTAAATCGCAAAACTAAATCACTTACAAACAATAGCAACTGACGATGGATTTGTCGACGGCGTCTTGGTTGAATAATTGAAAAATTTCCGAAAACGGATATACATCACGTTATCCTTGAAGAAATGCTTTTTCTTGACTGAAACCCAGAAAGCGTCATGCTTGGCCTCTACGGCGTTCTCGTACCACCGATGCAAACGGTGCATTTGTGTTGTCAGAGAGTTGACGTGCTCAGGTCTGACCAGGGTGCTCCCGTAGACATATGTCCATGCATACTCATAATCTGCGGGGTCCGGGTCGTCTATGCGAAAAGTGTGTTGGTCTACTACCTTTTCGGGCATCACCTTGAGCGCGGGGACCGACTGATTTGCCTGTTCTCCGAGCTGGGCCACTTGTTTTCCGGATTTCAATTGCTGCCTCTTTATGCGAAATGCTGCCTCCTTCCCCTGCTTCTCCTTACTAGCTGCCATCTGCATCTGCTCTCTCTTTCGGCGATATGCCTCCAACTTCTGCTTGCTGTCTTCTTGAATTGTCTTCCTCAGAACATGGTCATAGTCATCTGGCAAAACACGCGGCGGTGGCGGTCCAGAAGATATGCTTTTCAAAGTTTTGTCAACTTTTTCCGGTGGTATTACCTCCTTTGGCGGGCGCCGTTTCGGTCCCAACTGTCTTTTCACATCAGCTTGCACGTCCTTCTCGAGTTCCTCTTGACTCAAGTCGTAAGGTCTCTTTGGAAGAGGCTTTAGCAGCTCGCGTTCCTCTCGAGTTTCTGGCGGGTAGTTTAAACTGCACCTCTGTGTATATGTCGACGGGTGCGTTAGTTTCCGCGAAACAGTGCGCGCAGTCTCTTGCCGCGACTTCGCGGGCGATGGACTCGCGCTGGGCTCCCAACCGTCGTCACGAGGTGGGGGGGATGGATCTTGAGGTGGGGAGGGTGGATCTTGAGGTGGGGAGGGTGGATCTTGAGGTGGGGGACTGCTACTCGGAGGAGTCGGTGGCCTTGGCGGCAAGTTTGGAACACGATGTGTTCCTTCTTCCAGAGAATGATGGCCTTCTTGGCTTCTCCCAGTGTCCTCTCGTCGTCACCTCCAGGAATGTCAAGATTCAGATTAGCATATAATGACACAAAGTCATCCACCCCGACACGAGCATAGCCAGCTGGAATCCCGCCGAGATGGTATCTTGCTCCAGGTTGATTTGGTAAAGCATAGCCGACCGCCACCTTGAAGGACATGTTCTTCATCGCCATAGGTAGCTCACATTCTGTCTTCTCCGTGATATCATCCACGGGGTAGTGAGCCGCCGGCGGTTCAAGTTCAGAATGTTCTAGATGCGTGGAAGCCACGCTGCTTTTCCGCTGATCAGATGGGGCGCCTTCGACTTCAGGACTTTCTAGCTGCAGCTGAGATCCCCTTTGTTGCTTACTAATTGAGTCTAGTGTGTCCTGCTGCAGCTGCACCTTGCGTTCCAATGCCGATAACCGGTCTCTGTCCTCCTTCTTCTTTCTCTCACGGCTTCTATAATTATGAGCGTCTGCCGGAAAACCTTGCTTCCAATTAACTCCGGGTCCATAGCCTCGTACTCGTCCAACTTTTTCAGAATTCCCGAGTGCGAGTGACAGCTCGGCTTTCTCTCTGTCGACCACGTACAGTCCTTTTTGAACTAGATCAATTGCCTTCACAAGTTCGCCGGTTATATACTCAATTTTGTCCTTCCATTTTCCCTGAGGAACAATATTCCCTGACACAGGGTCCAACCCTGCCCCATGCGCGAACAACCAAAATTTGGACCTCTCGGGCCAGTCCGCCGTCTGTGGAATGATCCCGTTATCAAGCAGTTTTGCTTCAAAGGCTTCCCACTTAGGCGCGGCAGCCTTGTAGCCACCTGCCCCCAAAGTGTGGTGATATTCCTTCTTCCCAGCATTTAACTTGTTTGTTTTTGAAAGTGCATGTTGCCCCCATGCGTGGTTTTGGTAATTAATTACAATCCTTATGGACTAATGGTTTCATTGAGATATTCCTATAGATCTTGTCCATAGGAAATGATTGGAGTTCATGTGTTGGACTCTAGAAGATTACATAATGATCAATGCTCTACTCAAGGGTTTATATGAAGAATGGTCATGCGTAGAGAAGATGAAGTGCAAGCTCAATATGATCCATCTCGAAAGATATCATTTGATTGAAGCTTGCAAAGGAGACATGAAGACGGAGCTTTGCGAGGCCCTCCCATAATGGAGTATGGGGGAGCATTGGAGAAGTCTTCATCAAGCATGTGCTAGCAAGCACAATCAAGAAAGGTGTTCCAACTTGAGAGAGTCAAGATCGTCATCATCGAGCTCAAGTGGAATGCGCAAGGCAAAGGTATGATCTTGATAGGTTTTCTATTTTACCGGTCTCATGTTGTTAGTGGGAGACCGGGTTTTAGGATAGACGGCGTACTATCAAGAGGGGCTCTCAAGTGAGTAACTTGATCGCATCTTTGTGAAGAGCTCAAACCTTTGCATATTTGGCATTTCATCTTTTCATGGTTCTTATGTGGCTTTTCTCCTTGTTGGGTTTTGGTGCTTGTCGTGATCTTCATGACAAGCCCAAGTTCTTCGAAAACGGATTTCATATGGAAAACTTGTTGCGTTTTCGTGTTGGAAATATTATTGGTTCATCCCTGAGGAGAGTTCCACACCTCCCCATGTGTATCAACTTGACTCTATTTATGGTTCTTAATATTTCCAACAAAGTTGATTTTATCTCGTTTGGATTTTTCTAGAAATAGTTATGTTTTTCGGAATGTTTTTTCCTGCTCAGCCAGCCAGCGGCCTCGGGTGCCAGGCCGGCCCAGGCCGGCTGCCAGACCGGCGGCCTCGGGTGCCAGGCTGGCTGCCAGGCCGGCCCAGGCCTTCGCTGCCTCGCACGCATCGCTCCTGGCTCTCGCTCGTGCGATGGCGTCGCTCGCCCTCTCGCGCCGTTCGCTCGCTCGCCCACGCTCCTGGCTCGAGCTCCTTTAGGTCGCGGTACGCGACGTCAGCGTCGTGTCGCGTACCCTTCCGTCGCTTCGACGCTATAATGGGCCAGGCCCATTTACTGCTTCGCGACTGCTTCGTTGGCCTTCTTCGCGACTGCTTCCTTGGCCAGGCAACATAAGTTATTAAATTTCGGAATGATTTTGAAATTACGGAACGAAGTAAAATATTAGAACTCATTCAAATTTCGGAACCAATGTAAATTTCGGAACGATTTCAAATTTCGGAACCATTTTTTGAATCATTTTAAATTTCAGAATCATTTTAACATTTTAGGAACCATTTTTTAATTTGGAAACATTTTTTGAATCATTTCAAATTTCGGATCCATTTGAAATTTCTGGACCATTTCAAATTTGGAACCATTTTCAAATTTTGGAACCAATTCAAATTTCGGAACCAATTCAAATTTCATAACGATTTCAAATTTCGGAACCATTTTTTGAATCATTCTAAATTTCCGAACCATTTTAAAATTTCCGAACCATTTTAAAATTTCCGAACCATTTTTTAAAAATGGGACCATTATAAATTTCAGAACCATTTTAAGTTTCAGAACCATTTTAAGTTTCAGAACCATTTTTTAAATTTTCGAACCATTTTAAGTTTCGGAACCATTTTAAGTTTCACAACCATTTTTTAAATTTCGGAACCATTTTAAGTTTCGGAACCATTATAAATTTCGGAACCAATTCAAAATTTGGAACCATTTAAAATTTCGGAACCATTTTAAATTTCGAACCATTTTGGAACCATTTTTAATTTTGGAACAAATTCAAATTTCGGAACCAATTCAAATTTCGGAATCAATTCAAATTTCGGAACCATTTCAAATTTCGAACCATTTTGGAACAATTTTATATTTCGGAACCATTTTAAATTTTGGACCATGTTATATTTCGGAACAATTTTATATTTCGGTTCCATTTTATATTTTGGAACCATTTTAAGTTTCAGAACCATTTTTTAAATTTCGGAACCATTTTAAGTTTCGGAACCATTTTAAGTTTCAGAAGCATTTTAAATTTCGGAACCATTTTTGAACCATTAGTATATTTTGGAACCATTTTAAATTTCGGAACAATTTTAAATTTCGGAACCATTTTAAATTTTGGAAACATTTTAAATTTCGGAACAATTTTCCAATTTCGGAACCATTTTCCAATTTTGGATCCATTTTAAATTTCGGAACCATTTTAAATTTCGGAACCATTTTATATTTCGGTTCCACTTGAAGTTTCAGAACCATTTTAAGTTTCAGAACCAACTTTTAAATTTCGGAACCATTTTAAGTTTCGGAACCATTTTAAGTTTCAGAACCATTTTTTAAATTTCGGAACCATTTTAAGTTTCGAAACTATTTTAAGTTTCATAACCGTTTTAAATTTTTGGAACCTTTTATAAATTTTGGAACCATTTTTAAATTTGTAACCGTTTTTAATGTTGGAACAAATTCAAATTTCATAACCATTTCAAATTTCAGAACCATTTCAAATTTTGAAAACATTTCAAATTTTGGAACCATTTCAAATTTTTGGAACCATTTCAAATTTCGGAACCATTATAAATTTCGGAACCAATTCAAATTTTGGAACCATTTAAAATTTCGGAACCACTTTTAATTTGGAACCATTTTTTTAATTTGGAACCATTTTTTATTTCGGAACCATTTTTAAGATTTGGAACCTCTTGGATGGTTCCTCATTGTTTAGCTTTCCACGGCGGCTTCGTGATCTCGATATCCTTTCATCAGATCTGGAACTAGAATTGGCATCGCCCTCGCCTTCCTGCAGCGTCTTCTTATTCTTGCTCTTACCCTTGCCATCCTCACTCACCTGGTGCCCCATTGCCACTCCCCTCGTTCGCTGTGGAGGATCCAAAGAAAAAGAATCTTCTCATCTTACGGGAACTGTCGTAGATTCACAGATCCCCACGAGCCGAGTCCCTGGATGGATCGGATCTTGGTTAGAAAAGAAGTAACCACTGACTAAATCATACAGCAAGTTAATACTACTGAATAGCCCTAGTAAACAAACAAGATGCTACGCCATATCACATCTTCAGGAAGCATAAGTCGAAAAGAATAAATCAACAGGGGAGTTGGGAACCAGGCACGAGAAGATATCTGCAACAATATTCCCGGAATTACATATTCCGTTTGCAAGATACCGCCTAACCAGCATACACTCGCCGGCTGCCGCACCTAACGAAGTCGAGTGAGGAAATCGGTCGAATAGGTGACATGCAGAACCAGCAACACACCACCAGTCCCACCACCACCGCAAGAATCACCGAACCTCACCCGCAATCCAAAAACCCCGAGCATCGGAGCGCGCAGATCAAACCGCGAGTCCGGAAACTGCGACGACACAGCCTGAATCAAGAACGGAGACTCACCACCAAGAAATGGAGCGGGGAGGAGGAGGAGCCGAGGAGCAGGGCGTGGGCGAACGAACCTGCGAGAGGGAAGTAGGAGTACGTCGCAACGGTCGAGGAATCGAGGTCGGCGGCGCGCTGATTACTCGCGCACTGATTATTGCGAATTAACCAGCAGATTTGATTCGGGTGCTGGAAATCGTGAGGTTTCGGGGGAGAAGATTACGGCACGGTGCGGCGCTGTCGGAGATGAAGCAGGAAGCAGTCGCGATACTGGGCCTGGCCCAAAATCTGTCGAGGGTACGCGACGCTACGCTAACATCGCGGTACGGGACCTATAGGATTTGCCTCGACGCTCTGGCTGGCTGGCTGGCTGGCTTGCTTGGCTGGCCCACAGGCCGGCCCAGGCCGGCTCCTGCCCAGCTCGGCCAGCTTTTTAGCCAACGGCTCTTTTTTTCCTGTGAGCTTTTTAGAGGGCTTTCTTCCCCAATGTTTCAACACAACACTTGAGCAAGTTTTCCCCTCCTCTCTCCTCCATTGTTGCTCTTTGGAAAGATTGCTCTTCCTCTCAATCCCTCCCATGGTTCTTGCTTATATTTGAGGGAAAGTGAGAGGCGATCTTGATCTACGTTTTCACCGATCGATTTCTCCTCTAAGTGAGGGGAACCTAGTAGATCTTGATCTTGGAGTTCTTGGTGCATCTCCTCTTTGTTCTTCCTCTCTTATTCCCCTATAAGCATTTGTTGCTTTGCTGGAATTTGAGAGTCAAGGATTTGAGCACTTGTGCTCTTGCCATTTGCTTTGTGCATCGGTTTGTGCTCTCCACGAGGATTCGTGGAAGTTGAAATTTTGTGAGCTTGTTACTCTTGGGTCTTCGGGACCCTAGACGCCCGTGTGGTGGTTGGACCTTTGTGGTCACTTGTAAAGCCGTTCGGGAGCCCCCAATCCCATTGTGGGTTATGCCCCGGATTGTTGTTGAAAGGCTCCGGATTCCGCCTCGAAGGATTCCGATAGTGGAAGGTGAACCAAACCTTTGTGGTGCGGTTCATCGGAGAAGAAGGTGAAACTTTTGTGGTTGTTGAACCGTTGTGTCGGTTCACACCTCTCCAACGAGACGTACTCCCTTAACAAGGAGGAACGCGGGAATACATCCTCGTCTCCGCGTGCCTCGGTTATTTCTATACCCGAGCCTTTTACTTATGCAATTTACATTGTGATAGCCTTCGTGCTTGAAGTATTCTATAGCTATCACCTTGTTGCTTGTCTTGCTTAGCATAAGTTGTTGGTGCACATAGGTGAGCCTAGTTTATTTAAGTTGTCGGCTTGTTAATTTAAACACCTAGTTTTATTCCGCAATTAGCAAGCCTAAATCGGAAAAGTTTTAATCGCCTATTCCCCACCCTCTAGGCGACATCATTGTCCTTTCAGTTTTCGATCGGGCCACAGCGGCCTCCGATTCTCTTTGCTTCACAAATGTGGGCCACTGGTCTTTTAACTTCACTTGTGCTCCAGTGAATTCTGGAGTGAATTCTGGATCTTTTTCCTTCGCCTTTACATAAGTTTTCCATAAATTTTTCTTAGCGGTCCGAAATTGTTCGGCCATCTTCATAAGAGTCCACTGCTTGAATTTCTCCTTCCACCGCTCATCTTCTTCAACATCTGGCGGTAGGGTGACCTTTGTCAAGATCTTCTCCCAAAGCAACTCTTTTGTTTTGTCGTCGACATAAGTAGTTGCCTTGGTCTCATCCTTCGGCTTATGCCATTCTTCAAATGTGATGGGTACCATGTCCCTAACAAAAACTCCGCATTGATTTATAAATTTACGGCGGCACTCTAAGGGTTCCATCGGTTCGCCACCAGCAGCAACTATGTCGATTATTATCCTTTGACCCTCCTTCATCGGCTTCGACGGGCCTCGTTTCGACCCTTTCGACCCTTTAGATGCGGATGATTTCCTCGATCCGGCGGGCTAAAAGAAAAAATTGATTCGTTAATAACCGCAATACAACTCAAATAAATGCATCTACTGATCGATCAACAGAGGCTTAACATACCTCGCCGGAGTTTGTTAAGGGCACTTCCTCCTCTCTGCAAATTTCTTCTTCCTCAACTCCCTCACCGGAGTCGTTCAGAAATTAAGAGCCGTAATTATCTTCAGTTACAAGATTTTCTTGACCGACAGGCGCCCTTGCACGTCCTGCTATAATCTGAAGCATTCGTATTTCTTACTCCTCGTCCCTAGCGGCGACTTCCGGACAAAATGGATCCATCTGCTCTTCACGCTCCTCGTCTCTGCCGAAGGCGTCCGGAAAATTTGGATCCATAGCTCAATTAATGTCCCTGCAACCAATTTTGTGAAAAGAACACGAATCTTAGAATACGAATATCAAAATTTGCATCTTAGCAAAATATGAATGCAAATTTATAGCAACTACTTAGCAAATTTAAATTTTATACCAACTACTATAGCAAATTCTACAACTAACAAATTACCTAACACTAACAAATTTACCTAACACTAACACATGCATTTCCTAACACTAACAACAATTACAAACCTAGCACTAACAACAATTACAAAACTATGATGCATGTAAAATGCATACATGAACTTTGCACTTTAATTGCTTATATTCCAATCATATTTGCATCATATAAGGGTTATACCAATGTTTTATAATGATTTTGGGAATACTTCATAGTTTTCCCATTTATTTGGAATTAACCCTGTTTTTCCAGAAAACGTCTTTTTTAGTGTTTCAGACTTTCCGGGAGCTTCGGGACTCCAAAAAGGGCAAGGTCAAAGAGCACGGTTCAGAATTTTCGAGACGAACGCAATGGGCTTAAATTGAAGACCAGAAGCCCAACAGGCTGCAAATGGGAGGGTCCCACGTGGCCAAAAGTACATGGCCACGTGGGCCTGTCTCGTTTCCCCCTCGGAGCTCCGTTGCCGTCGATTTTTCGTCCACCGACTCCGTCTTGACCTAAAAACGTCTATAAAAAAGGTCCCCTGGCGTTTCGCGAAAGGAGGCGGCGGAGAAACACGAAACACACGAAACAGAAGACAGAAGGCTACCGCCGGAGAAGATCGGAGGGGGGAAACGCTGCCGGAATCACCTCCGGTAGGCTCCTCCATCCCCCCTCCGGAAGTCTCCATCATCACCACCGTGAAGACCAGCACCATCTCCATCACCATCTTCGTGATCCACTTCATCCCCCTCATAGTTTGAGATTGTTCGAACCCTAGCTATTGTCTAAGTACTATTCTACATGTTTGTGAATTGCTGCTTGTCATTGTTTTGTGGGGAGATTATAATTTCAGATTGTGTTGTATCATTTATACCACTGAATCACATCATGTCTTCACGTTGTGAGTAGTTCCCGTATGTTCCTGAGGGCATAGGATGAATTGGCATTGATTTATATATGACATGTGTTGGTATTTTGTCAAGAGTTTATCTTTTTATGTGATTCTATGATGGTGTTGTGCGAACGTCGACTGCACAACACTTCACCTATATGGGCTCATAGGAGAACACCGTAGTATAATGAATTGAGGGAGACTTGGGAGGACATGTAAACCTGAGACCGAGTCATGAAGTTATATTATGAGGGTATTAGTATCGGGGACCTTAGAGTTTAATGCTATGGTGGGACTTTATGTCTTAATAATTCTTGTGCAGTCATTTACTTGGCCACATGATCCATCATAAGGGGATGTAGTTTATTTATTTAGCTATACCTAATTATGGCTCCGTCCAAAGAAGATTAAAACTTGACAAGATATTCAACGTGTTGTTTAATAAATCTCTATGCCTAGCAATATCCATGCCGCCCTCGGGAACGTTTGCCACATATAAGTCACACATCACTTGAGCTTGTCCTCTTGTCACATAAGAGGATTGGGCTTTCTCTCTTTGAGAGCTTTCACTTGCTACTGTTACTTGCTGCATTGGAATTATACAACCGAAAATACCAAAAACACTTGCATCTTTCATTGCTTTGTTTATCAATCTTACTAACCAATACCTTCAGCTCCTCGTGGGTTCGACAACCTTTTCTATTTGAAAGGTACTACAATTGATCTCCTGCACTTGGGAGTCATCAAACTACAAATAGCATCTCCTAACAACAATTACATGATGTATATAACAATTACAAAATTACCTAACACTAACAAATTTACAAACCTAGCACTAACAACAATAAGAAACTAACCTATAACTAGTTAACCTAGCTAACTAACTAACCTAGCTAACTAATTAACCTAGCTAACTAACCTAGAACTAGTTAACCTAGCTAACTAACTAACCTAGCTAACTAACCTAAACTAACATAATTAATTAAACCATGAAAAAAGAAAAAAAAAAGTAATTACCTCTACACTTTGGAGGCGACGGCGGCCGGCAGCTCCACGGGCCACGGGCGGCGGCGGCTCCACGGGCCACGGGCGGCGCTGCTCTGCGGGCCACGGGCGGCGGCGCTGCTCCACGGGCCACGGGCGGCGGCGCGGCTCCACGGCGGACGGGCGACGGCGGCGGCACGGGCTACGGCGGCGGCAGCACGGCGACAGGCGACGGCGGCGGCACGCGGGAAGGAGTACGCGCGGGAGGCGGCGGCGTTCGATTTGGGGAAGATCGAATGCGAAGGACTTGTGAAAAAATTTGGTCAAAAACCGCCCATATTGCGCGCAAAGGACCTTTGGTCCCGGTTCCAGCCACGAAGCGGGACCAAAGACCCTTTGGTCGCGGTTGGTAACACCAACCGGGACCAAAGGTCTGTCTGGGCCGCGAAAAATGCGCGTGAAGCCCAGCAGGCCTTTGGTCCCGGTTGGTGTCTGATGACCCACAAGTATAGGGGATCGCAACAGTTTTCGAGGGAAGTAAAACCCAATTTATTGATTCGACACAAGGGGAGCCAAAGAATACTTGAGAGCCTTAACAGCGGAGTTGTCAATTCAGCTGCACCTGTGAATAGTCTTGCTCGACACAGATTATCAGTAGCAACAGTTTTATAGCAGTAGTAGCGGTGAAATAATAGCAGCAGTAAATAGAGACAGCAGTAGTGATTGCAGTAAACAGTAGGATTAAAACACTGTAGGCATAGGGATGGATGAACGGGCGCTGCATGGATAAGATAGCTCATATAATAATCAAGACATGGGCATTGCAGATAATAATGATAAAGCATCCAAGTACTAAGTAAACATAGGCATGTGTTCCGTATATAGTCGTACGTGCTCGCAATGAGAAACTTGTACAACATCTTCTGTCCTACCAGCCGGTGGCAGCCGGGGCTCAAGGGAATCTACTGGTAATTAAGGTACTCCTTTTAATAAAGTACCGGAGCAAAGCATTAACACGCCGTGAACACATGTGATCCTCACATCGCAGCCATTCCCCTCGGCTGTCCCAATTATTGTCACTTTGGGACCGCGGGTTCCGGACAACAATATGTGTATACAACTTGCAGGTATGATCAATAAACAGTGCATATCATTATGAAACAATAACATGTTCAGATCTGAAATCATGGCACTCGGGCCCTAGTGACAAGCATTAAGCTCAACAAGTTGCAACAATATCAATAAGTACTAACAACGGATACTGGACACCATGCCCTAATGATCTTATAGCTTATTACATGAACAATCTCATCCAATCCCTACCATCCCCCTCAGCCTACAGCAGGGAATTACTCACACATGGATGGGGGAAACATGGATGGTCGATGGAGAAGCGTCGGTGATGATGATGGCGATGATCTCCTCCAATTCCCCGTCCCGTCGGAGTGCCAGAACGGAGTTTCTGGTCCCCGAAATAGGTTTCGCGATGGTGGCGGCGTTCGGTGATGTTTCTGGATGAAGTGGACGACCCCCCCGACGTTTTTAGGTCAGAAGGGTTAAGTAGTCGAAAGATGGACTCGGGGAGGTGGCCGAGGCGCCCTCCTCAGTGGCTGGCGCGGCGGGCCCCCTGGCCGCGCCGCCCTGTGGTTTGGGCCACTCGTGGCCCATCTCCGCCTCCCTTCTGGCTCCGTGAGTCTTCTGGTAAAATAGGAGGTTTGCGATCTTTTCTGGTGTTTTTCCCGAAAGTTAACTTTCTGCACAAAAACAAGACACCAGGGCAATTCTGCTGAAAACAGCGTTAGTCCGCATTAGTTGTATTCAAAACACATAAGTTAGAGGTAAAACAATAGCAAAAGTGTTCGGGAAAGTAGATACGTTTTGGACGTATCAGTGTCTTTTTTTTGTTTTCAGTTTTCTATTTTCTTTTTCTGTTTTCTTTTTTCTGTTTTATTTTTTATTTTTTCTATTTTATTTTTCTATTTTCTTTTTCTGTTTTCTTTTTCTGTTTTCTGTTTTCTTTTTCTGTTTTCTGTTTTCTTTTTCTATTTTTTCTTATTTATTTTAGAGTAAAACGCACCTAGAGTCTACCAAGTTGCGCAGTTGGAGCGGATTGGTCACCTACTGGGAAAATGCTAACTATTGGTCACTAACTTGTGCAAATGTTGCACGTTAGTCATTCCGTCACTAACACCGTTAAAATGCTGACGTGGACGCTATTTTTTTACAAAAAAGACCTTAACCTTCCGGAAATTCACATTCGCACCCGAGCTCATATGCTACAGTGATTTTCGGGAAAATAAAAAAATAGTAAAACTTTTCAAAAAAAATCTGAAAAAAATCACAGGCAAACATGAGTATGGTACGCACACCTGTGATTTTTTTCGGATTTGTTTGAAAAGTTTTACTATTTTTTTTATTTTTCCGAAAATCACAGATCTGAAAATGGGTGTGCGTACCATACTCATGTTTGCCTGTGATTTTTTTCGATTTTTTTTGAAAAGTTTTACTATTTTTTTTATTTTCCCGAAAATCACTGTAGCATATGAGCTCGGGTGCGAATGTGAATTTCCGGAAGGTTAAGGTCTTTTTTGTAAAAAAAATAGCGTCCACGTCAGCATTTTAACGGTGGGAGTGACGGAATGACTAACGTGCAACATTTGCACAAGTTAGTGACCAAAAGTTTGCATTTTCCCAGTAGGTGTCTAAAACGCTCCAACTGCGCAACTTGGTAGACTCCACGTGTGTTTTACTCTTTATTTTATATCTATTGATTTAAGTATCTAAAAAATGTAATAATTATCTCTTTATTTTTAAAACATCCTTACGCCCTCCGCACCTCCTCCATCTCGTGTAGACGATGGGTTTGTTGGTAGGAATGGTGGATTAGGGTTTTACCCGTCGACAACAATACATATAGACATCCAGGGCAGCGCTGGGGGAGGACACGTGGCTAGGGCAGGGATGGGGGAGGACACGAGTCATGACCGCAAAGCCCGCCTTTGGTCCCGGTTCTAGCCACGAACTGGGACTTAAGAAGCACACGGATCGTGTGTTTCTTTAAAGCGCTTGTGAGCCTTTGGATCAGGGGTGTGTTTCTTTCAAGCGCTTGTGAGCCGTTGGATCAGGGGTGTGTTCGGCAAAATCAGTGTAGTATCAGCCACACATGACCCTATATATATAGCCCCCTCTCGAACATGTTCGGCACTCAGTGTAGTTCATTCGATATATACAAAGCATTCGGATTCCCTGCATACGTCCAACGATGCATTTGATATGCAGGCTCTCACGAGCCACCGTTGGGCTGTATGCAGGGGAAACCGTGTGTTTTGTTCTATCTACAAAATACTTCAGTTCATCGTCCGAATACAAATCATTCGGATTACCGTCATACAGCCCAACGGTGCATTTGATATGCAGGCACTCACGAGCCACCGTTGGGCTGTATGACGGGGAAACCGTGTGTTTTGTTCTTTAATACATTATTACACATCAACACCAACATCCTTATCTTGTCCTCCATGGACAATCTTCTTCTACTTTCTGCATGTCACTTTCTTCTGTTTGGGCCGTAGCCATGGACAAACTTCTTCATTTAACACGAGGCTTGGGTCAGTTTTCACTGCGAAGGGCCAGATTTCATCAAACTTATTGTAATCTTCTGACATGTCTGTCTTGTCCTCCACTCCCACGATGTTTCTTTTCCCTGAAAGAACTATGTGGCGCTTTGGCTCATCATATGATGTATTCGCTTGCTTATCTTTTCTTTTTTTCGGTCTGGAAGACATGTCCTTGACATAGAAAACCTGAGCCACGTCTTTGGCTAGGACGAATGGTTCGGTGTCGTACCCAAGATTCTTGAGATCCACTGTAGTCATTCCGTACTGCGGGTCTACGTTTACCCCGCCTTGCAGGTTGAACCATTTGCACCGGAACAAAGGTACCTTGAAAGAAGGTCCATAGTCAAGTTCCCATATCTGCTCTATGTAACCATAATATGTGTCCTTTTCCCATTGTTGTTTTGCATCAAAGCGGACACCACTGTTTTGGTTGGTGCTCTTTTTATCTTGGTCGGCCGTGTAAAATGTATTCCCATTTATCTCGTACCCTTGAAAAGCAATATAGTCGAAGATGGTGCTCTGGCCAACAAGTTTAGCTGTTCTTCGACAGTGTTGTCATTAATGAGACGTGTGCAACCACCCGCAGAAAGTCTTCAGTGTTCTTTTTCAATGCATTCTTCAGCCATTAATGAGCGTAAAGTATTCTTGTGTTCCTCGATATACGGAGCCACCAAGCTCGAATTATGTAGAACTGTGTAGTGTGCTTGATTGAAAGAATCCCAGTCGAAAATATTTGTTTCTTTCCTAGTGTTCCTTTTCCACGCAATCTCCCCTCATGGCGCGATTGAGGAACACCGACCGGGTTAAGTCAGGAATAAAGTCAACACAAAACTCAATGACCTCCTCTGTTCCATAACCCTTGGAGATGCTTCCTTCAGGCCTAGCACGGTTATGAACGTATTTCTTTAAGACTCCCATGAACCTCTCGAAGGGGAACATGTTGTGTAGAAATACAGGACCGAGAACTTGAATCTCTTCGACTAGGTGAACTATGAGGTGCGTCATAATATTGAAGAAGGATGGTGGGAACACCAACTCGAAGCTGACAAGACATTGAACAACATCCTTCTGTAAAGTTCCTAGAGTCAATGGATTGATCACCTTCTGAGAAATTGCATTGAGGAATGAACATAGCTTCACAATGGGTAGTCGAACATTTTCCGGTAGAAGCCCCCTCAATGCAACCGGTAGTAATTGTGTCATAATCACATGGCAGTCATGAGACTTTAGGTTTTGGAACTTTTTCTCTGCCATGTTATTATTCCCTTCACATTCGACGAGAAGCCAGACGGGACCTTGATACTGTTCAGGACTTCAAAAAAGATCTCCTTCTCTTCTCTGGTAAGAGCGTAGCTGGCAGGACCTTGATACTTCTCTGGATTAAGGTGGTCGTCTTTCTTCTCGTGCATATGTTGATGGTTCAGTCGTGCATCCGGTGTATCTTTCGTCTTCCCATACACCCCAAGAAGCTTAGCAGGTTCACGCAAAGATTTTTCGTCACGTGCATCACGTCGATTGCAGAGCGAACCTCTAGGATTTTCCAATAGGGTAACTCCCAAAATATGGATTTCTTTTTCCACAAGGGTACGCGCTTGTTGGCGTCTTTCGGAACAGATAGACTGCCAGGACCCTTTCCAAAGATTACTTCTAAATCCTTGACCATCTCATATATAACATCACCATCAGGGCAGGTAGGCTTCGTCCGGTCATCCTCACATTTGAAATGCTTGCCTTTCTTTCTTACGGGATGCAGGTGGAAGAAATCGACGATGACCTGGGTACACATTCTTGTTGCCTACATATATACTTTCAGTCTTATCTAACAGTGCGTGCAGCATTGTATCCCTTGTTTGACTGTCCTGAAATGTTACTAAGAGCAGGCCAATCATTGATGGTTACAAACAACAACGCTCGTAGGTCAAATGCCTCTTTGTGCTCATCCCACACACGTACCCCTTCGTCACTCCACAACTCTAAAAGTTCTTCAACCAATGGCCTCAGGTACACATCAATGTCGTTGCCGGGTTGCTTCGGACCTTGGATGAGCACGGCATCATAATAAACTTCCGCTTCATGCACAACCAAGGAGGAAGGTTATAGATACATAGAGTCACAGGCCAGGTGCTATGACTGGAGCTTTGTTCCCCGAAAGGATTAAAGCCATCTGTACTTAGACCAAATCTTATGTTCCTAGCGTCATCTGCAAACGTCTTGAAGGTCCTGTCGATTTTTCGCCACTGCGACCCATCAGCGGGGTGTCTCAGCATCAGTCTTTCTTACGGTCTTCTTTGTGCCATCGTAACAACTTTGCATGCTCTTTGTTTTGGAACAAACGTTTCAACCGTGGTATTATAGGAGCATACCACATCACCTTGGCAGGAACCCTCTTCCTGGGGCACGGATCGCCTCAACATCACCAGGGTCATCTCGCCTTATCTTATACCGCAAGCACCGCATATCGGGCATGCATTCAAATGCTCGTACTTCTCACCGCGATAGAGGATGCAATCATTGATGCATGCATGTATCTTCTGCACCTCTAATCCTAGAGGACACAATCTTCTTTGCTTCGTACGTACTGGGGGGCAGTACGTTATCCCTTGGAAGCATCTTCTTTATTATTTTCAGCAAATTCTCAAATCCCTGTCAGTTGTACCATTCTCTGCCTTCCATTGCAGCAATTCCAGCGTGGTACCAAGCTTCTTCTGGCCATCTTCGCAATTTTGGTACAACAATTTTTTGTGATCCTCTAACATGCTCCAACTTCGACCTCTCGTTTTCACTTCCGCTGTTTATTGCATCAAGAATGGCCCGACCAAAATCATCATTGGGCTCATCAACATGGGCTCTTCTTCAGCTTCGTCTTCCCCCATTGGAGTATCACCGTCTGCAGTGAACGTAGGATAGGTGTCATTATCCTCTTCTTCTTCATTTTCTTCCATCATAACCCCTCTTTCTCCGTGCTTGGTCCAACAATATAACCACATGAAACCCTCCAACAGGTGGACGTGAATGGTTCTTGACGTAGAGTAATCCCGTATTCTTGCAGACTCTACATGGACAAGAATAAACCACTCGACGGCTTGTTTTATCAGCCACACGGAGAAAACTATGCATGCCATTGATAAAGTCGAGACGCGTCGGTCACTGTACATCCATTGCCGGCTCATCTGCATTATATAAATATATCAAAAACCATTACACTACATCATAATATATAATACTGACCAAATTAATTAATACAAGTTCATCACATTAAAACCAAAGTAGAGTAGTGCCCAAATGTAATACATTGTTCTAATGAAACATACATTAATTGAAACTAACATACAACTATCTAAAGAATTTAAATCCAACAACAAATGCGATCAAAATCGCAACTAAGGTAACTATTGAACCAACAGCATAATGATACCAAGCCTCTGACTAATGGCATATTTTCTAATCTTTTTAAGCTTCAAGCGCATTGCATCCATCTTCATCTCGTGAGCAGCGACGACGTCGGCAAGCGACCCGTAAGCATCATCGATGTCGGCAATCTTCAAGTCCAATACCATCTTCTCTTCTAGGCATTGGAGACAAAGATCTTCACTTATCTTCAATTTTGCTTTCAAATCGTCGTTTTTTTTTAAAAACTCGACAATAGGGTCGGTGGAATTTCCGGTTCAACTACCTCCTAAATAAAAATATCTATGTCAAGTTGGTCGGCATGATTGTGATAAACACGAAACGAAACAAATAGTTATGAAAATATACCACATCCGAATCATAGACCGGACGAGGGCCGACGGGGACGGATATCAAAACCATGACACTATACATATAAAAAACATAAGAAATTATACAAGAAATAAATATGCATTTAAATCATACAAGTATATTGTTTTAAAAATAAAAGATAAAAAAGAGGCTCACCGAAGTGGTGCCGGTGACGGGACGACGCGGGCTATCGACGGCGGTGAGGACGGGACGACACTAAAATCCACAAATAATAAATTAATTTGAGCTCAAAATGCATATAAAACTCTCTAACTTGGGCATTTCATCAAACACCTAGCTAGCACTACAAAAATGAAATGAGCTAAACTAGCAACGAAATGAGCTAAAGTTGCAACGCCGGAGGAAAGAATGATGTTGCTAACCTTTGAATAGATGGGGTGCCTTCAATCCTCACAAATGGTGCAAAAAATGGGGATTAACTTGAGTGAGAGAGAGGAAATGGAGAGAAATGAGTGATGAACTCAAGCTCAAAATGGGGTGGAGCTCGGGTGGAAGATGATATATGCAGGGAAAACCCTTTGGTCGCGGTTCGTAACACGAACCGGGACCAAAGGTTCCCTGCCAGGGGGGGCCCAAAGCTACGGCGCATGTGCCCGCATGTGAAGACCCTTTGGTCCCGGTTCGTGTTACAAACCGGGACCAAAGGTCCCAACCGAACCGGGACCGTTGCCTGCTGGCGCCCCGACGGCTCGAACCGGGATAAATGGCCCATTGGTCGCGGTTCGTAATTTGGCCGGGACCAATGGGCCAAACGGATGGCCTGTTTTCTACTAGTGAAGGTTGAACGTGTCGGACAGGTGTTCAAAAAATCAGTATCTTTTTTAGGATTTCCATACCTCATATCAATACATAACAATTTTAACGCCTTAAAAACAACATTTCCATAAATAAAACGATATTTCCAGTCATGACATATTCCAAAATGCACCATACGATGAAATCAAGAAGGTGGGGGAACGTCCCACGCAATGAACAACACAAACAAAAAAATTCTAAAAAGTAAGCAGACAATCAGCCCAACTGTAAATATCATGTGCAACCATAAGCGGAAGGTTGCATCAACAGATCATAGGTTCCCGCTGAACTTCTCGGAATAGGAAGAACCAAAGTTGGATCCCATGTGGAGACATACAAATAACCTGCAAAAAACTTGAAACTCCAACCATATTAAAAATAATATTATTTTCACAATTTTATATTGATCAGCATAAGAAAATCCAATAGGGAAACCATCTAGTACTAGAGCTTTATTGTGCTCCATCTGAAAATTTCTATATGGTACCTCTTTCTCACTGAAATCAGATATTAAGATATTATTTTCCTCGGCTAAAAGTTGAAGTATGTCATAATTATTTTCCTCTATGAGAGAGAAGCTATTTGGAACCGGTGTTTCAAAAATGTTCTCGCACTACAAGGAAATGCTCATATGTGACTCTCCATTTTCGTCACGGAATCGTTGCAATAGTTCGCTTGTGACGATAGCATGAAGAAAATGAGAACGTCGAAAGCTGGCCGTCGCTAATGAACTATATCGACGTTCCTGGCATGATCGGCATAAGCGCCCATGACGATATTTCATCGTCATAACCCTATGACGATCCAATATCGTCACGCGCAGCCTGGGCTGGCCACGTCAGATGTCATACGTGGCAGGAAATTGTGATGATCTCAAATCGTAAAAAAAAAAATCGGCCCGGTCCAATTTGCTTGGCTAGATGGGCTGAGCCCATTATTTCAGCCTATTTAAATTTTTTGTTTGGCAATTTTCGTCCACTACATGGCCAAGCCCAACGTTTCAGCCTTTTCATTTACTTGGGCCAACCCTTTTTATCCCCAGTTCTTTTTTGCCTTATTACCCAATTTCCAGGTACGTTATTGTATGAGGCTTGGCCTTTCTAGAGCCCGCGTAGAATTTGGTCCAGGTGAGATTTCAGTGTTTTGGATTCAGAGAATTCAATTTTTCTTTAAACAGCAATTAATCAGTATTTATACCAGAACAGAGAGAACACATGAAGTTACCGATTACAATATTGTTACAGTTCTAAGAACACGATCGATCAGCTACACATAGCAGGTCCCGTTACATATCAAAAGCAGCTGGTAACAGCCGCCGCCACCACATGGAAGTTACAGATCCCGTTCCCAGCAACGGAAACAAGATGGGCCACCTTTGCTGCTCGTGCATCCCAATTCCCAGGCAACAAAAACAAGATGTACAAGCTGCCCGACGCCTCCATCTGCCGCCGCTGCTGCTCCAAGCCGCTGGCCATCGCTTCCATCACTCCTCCAGGCTGCAGAATGCCGCTGCCACCGCTCGTCCAAAGGGCACCTCCACTCGCCAGCTGCTTCCGCCACCTACCGTAGCTGCACACAGGACAGCACGAGCTCCACCGAGATTGAAGAACCTGAGGGTGACGTGCTCCACCTGAGTCGCGCCGCCGCCGATGATGCCCACAGGGCTTCCCGGGCACATAGATGATGCTGAGCCCTGCCACGTCTCTCCAGCAGCTGGTTAGTGTTCCTGTTCAAGTAACAGAATAAGAACCAAATTGAGTAGATACCGGAAACAAGATCTTGAGTTATAAGCTCGAAGACAAGAGCAACGGGATCATGCACTTAGTTTAGATACTAGAGCTTCTCGGACACTAACCAAAACATGCAAGAACAATAGCCAAACATGCTAGATTAGGTAGAGAAAAAAGTAGCCAAATAAAGGTTCAGGACCACCAGATTGAACATAGAAATAAATATTGTTATACAGGTTGTTGCCACAAGATAAACAAATATGGTATACATCATTCAGTTTATTGAGATGAACAAAAACAGATATTTTACAGTTGCAGGTAAGTTATAGTTACAAAGCGAATGAACAACAAGCATGTAGTGTACAAAATACTATATATCCCCAGTCATGCTAAGAAGAATATATACAGTAGTTTTACAAGCAACCACTACTAGGAAAAGGCCTACTGCCGGCGAACCAAAATAGGCTACCGCCGGCGATGGTTCGCCGGCGACCCCTACGCCGGCGGTAATAGGTTACCGCTGGTGCTTTTGTTATGCGCCGGGGGTAACTCACACTATGACCGACGATTTTACCAGAAGCGCCGGTGGTATTGGCAGGTTGCACCGGCGCTTTTTGATGCGCCGGCGGTAGAATGGATAATGCGCCAGTGATAATGTGTGCAGTGACAAAAAAAGAGGAAAAAGACAGGATTCGTAACAACACAAAATATACACATAAACAGGTATACACTATAGGAAATACAGAACAAATGCACAATACCATATCACTTTCATCATCGACAAGCATCAGATTTATAACAGTATAATATTATTGCAATGGTACTACATGCATAGATTCTAACTCAGTCGTCGGAGCTGTCCCTGTTGAGGTCGAAGTAGATGGTGTCATCAGTGTCTCGAAATAAGGTACACTTCTCGCCGCACTTGATCTCGCACTCATCTATCATCTTGGTCCACACCGTTCCGAAGAAGGAGGTCCGCTTCTCCTCGTTCAGGACAACCACCCTATAGATGGGGCCAGGTTGCTTCAGCGATTCCAGAGTGACCTCTAACGGTCCCAGGTAAAGAGAGTCTATTCGGACATGCTTTAGAAATTCATGTCTCTCATTGCAAGGGATTGGCTAAGTAAAATCAAAGGAAAAGAACAATTAGTTTTCACAGCTTATATAAGAGCCTAACCGTTCTTAATTCATAGAGCATATAAATAGTTTAGAGCATATACCGTTATGACTTTGTAGTTCTCGTTGAAAATAATGAAAAACTCCTTGTCCTTGCACAAGGAGTAACCACAATCGGCGCAGACATGAAATAATCTGGCCATTCTACACACATGAGATAAAGTAAAATAAAACAATTAAAGTCTAGATAGCTAACAAGATATATATATATATATATATATATATAGTATCACAAATAAACACTCGTATCTCCAAAGACGACAGGAGACAAATAAACCAACGATTCATATAGCATGGCCAGGGCAGTGCTAGTTGATTCAAAAAATATCATACTAGGATGTAGAGATAGACTACACAAAGAATTAGGATCCAAAGCAGTAAACACATTTATAACGATCAAACCATATTTGAATAGTTGAAGTAGAGTAATAGTGTCTAGCCCATTACGATGGACATAGTCTTTGACAAATTTGAAAAACATTTTCTGATTGAAAAACGCGTTTGTAAAATTTACCAAAGACTATGTCCACCGCATTGGGCAAGTCACTACTAAACTACTTCATCTATTAAAACTAGGCTTGATTGCTATAAAGGAGTTTGTTGGTGTGAATCCTGATTCTTTTCGTAGTCGCATTTCTCTCCGTCCTAGTACGCAAATTTTGGAATCAACTAACTAAGCCCCAACCAAGCTACATGAAGCGCTGATGTATCTGGTACCTCTCGGCTCTGGGGCTATGAGATTACAAATAAAACTAACATTAGTATCACCAAAGACAAAAGAAGATAAATATTTTCGAGTTCCATATAACATGAGCATGATATGTCAAACGGCAAGGCAAAGAAATGATTCCTTGTCGTGGACAAGGAATCCTTTCCTTGGCCTGCCGCTTGTCATATAGCCCATACTATACGAATCACGACCTATATATCTATCCTCTTACGACTTTGGAGCTACGAGATGAGATACTATACTATTTCATTTAATTCACGCTATCTAATCTATTTGTATCACCAAAAACGAAAGAAGATAAATATTTTCGAGTTCCATATAACATGAGCATGATATGTCAAACGGTAATGCAAAGAAAGGATTCCTTGCCATGGACAAGGAATCCATCCTTGGATTGCCACTTGTCATATAGCCCATACTATACAAATCACGAACCTAATTAATGCTTCATATAGTTCATTGTCTGATTTAATTCACGCTATCTAATCTCTTTGTATCGCCAAGGACGCAAGATGAGAGAGATTTCCACGATTATTATAGCATGTCTCGGGAAACATTGTGCTAGTTGATTCTAGTTTATTCATATATGACGGTGGAAAAGACAAAGAAATGAGCTAGGGTCTCGACATCAACAAACTCGTTTCGAACCAACAAACCTTATTTGAAAAGCTGACGAAGGGTATTGTCTAAGGTGAATTTCACCGACAGTACCCTACTTCAGCTTTCCAAATTAGGTTCGGTGGCTATAAAGGAGTTTGTTGCCGTCGACTCTTACTTATTTCGTTGTCTTTCCATCCGTCAAAGTACGAACAAAATAGTATTAACTAACCCAATGTCGCCATGCTATATAAAAGTGAAATCCCTCTCAACTTGCGACTTTGGGCCTACGAGATGAGATATTTGAAATAGTATGATCTATATTTGTATCACTCCAATTTATTCATTTAATTCACGCTATCTGATTTCTGTATCGCCAAAGTCTAAAAAAGAGAAATATTTTCGATATCCATATAGCATGGGCAAGATCATATATGTTAGTGAAAAACAAGGAAAGGAGTCAGGGACTCGACACCAACGACTCCTTTCGAGTTTGGTGTGTCGAAAGGAGACGTTGCTATGGACCCTGAATCCTTTCCTTGACTGCCACTAATCATATATGGCCCATACTACACGAATCCCAAACCTATCTGTCCTTTCTCGACTTTGGGGCTACGAGATGAGATAGTTGAACTAAATGAAAAAAAAAGAATAGTTATCCTTCTTTAGCGCCAAACCCTAACCCTAGAATGTGGTAGCTAACCCTAAAATTTTAGAATTTGGGTAAAATCCCCAAATCACTGACCACAAATTCCCCTAAAATTTTGCTAAACCTAACCCTAAAATCATAACCACTTAACCACTAGAACTAATTAACCCTACAATTAACCCTACAACTAACCCTAGAACACTAATTAACCCTAGAGGGGAAATGGGTTTACCTTTGAAAAGGGCGAGCCGAGCTCGAGCCCTAATCACGAGGAAGACGACCTCCTGGCGGTGACGCACGGGCATGACCGGGGACCGCGACCTCCTGGCAGTGGCGCACGGACACGGGCACGGCGCGGGAGCGGGCCGAGAGAGGGAGGGCGGCAGCACAGAAGCTCGACGGCGGCCGGGGCGCGACCTCCCGCGGCCACGGACGGCCGCGCGCGTGGGGGATCGACGGCGGCCGGGGCGCGACCTCCCCCAGCCACATACGGCCGCGCGCGTGGAGTATCAACGACGGCCGGTGGAGGAAGTCATGACCACGGGCATGGCGCAGGCGGGCCGTGGAGGGAGAGGAGGTGGCGGTGGAGGGAGGCAGGGTAGGCGGCGGCGGGCGGTGGAGGGGGCGGCAGCGACGGAGGGTGGCAGTAGGGGTGGTGACGACGGGCGGTGGAGGGAGGCGGCGGCGGAGATCGAGGCTGGGGACGGGAGAGGAGGCAGTTGTCGGGGGTGTGAGGGGAAATGGGATCGATTGAGCCACGCGTGCACGGATATAGGCCAGGGCCACTTAGCGACGGCGCATGCGGCCCATATGCGCCGGGGGTAAAACCTGTAGCGCCGGCGCTTCCTGTACAATTTCACCGGGGGTAAAGAGCCAGGGGCAGAGCGTGCCCCTGGCACACATAGCACCGGCGCTTCCAGACTGTGTTCGCCGTGGATAACAGTGCTTTCTCCGGCGAAACGGGAATGCATTCGCCGGCGGTAAATAACTCCGGCGAACCACTATTTCGGTTCGCCGGCGGTAGACCGTGCTGGAGTAAGCATTTCCCTAGTAGTGAACTGACAACCTTAACAAGGTTTACACCTATTACAACAGCGAAGCGGCAGCAACTAGCATGCTAACAAGTGAGGAGGGATCGAGGTGGCAGCGACTCACAGTTTTGCTAATCTGTTAACAGATAATATCCTCGCAGCACGTCAACAGGGAGATAAATGTTTTACCTTCCATCTAATGTATAAATAGCCAATGGCTCCAACAGCGATGGCAGTCAAATCGTAAGCACCAGCGCCTGCATGAAAAGACATTGCTTCAGGGGCGGCGGTACGTAAAAGAAACCAACAGTGAACATTTAGCGAGGCTAGGCAGGTTCTGGTAGCAACCAACATGATTCATAGTAGCAAGTTAAAACTAGAAACAGCATATATATTCTTTGATGCTTGGTTCACACAGCTAAGAGGCAAGGGTAAAATTTGGTTATACGAACTTCTAAGTTTTCTTCTCCTACTAAGATTCCTCCATCTGAGATATGACAATTTTGGAAAATGGATATCGGTACTGGTAAAATCACACTTTTTATAGTAGAAAGAATTGATGGCCGTGATTTATTGAAAGCGGTAAAGTCTTCAAGTTGGGTCGAATCAGCGATTTTCAACCCTGAGGCGCAAACCAGACACCCGCAAGCCTCCCTGCCGACGTTTTTTTGCCTACTCCTTGCCGACGTTTTCATACCAACTGTAGCTCCGTAGCTATAGCTTGGATCTTCTCCTTCGTAAGCACCAGCACCTGCTTATGCTTGATGGGAACAAGATAGCGCCCACAGCGATAGAAGAGCAATGGCGTTGTAAACAGTCTACAACGGGGAAGAGATGATATTTTTTTCAAAAACCAAGTCATTGCGTGCTGCTCAAATGGACCACGCCATCGCTCAAAAAATAATCCACCTAACATTGACCTGGCATTCCCAGGGCAATCTCGATGAAATCAGAAATCTAAAAGGAGTACATAGGATCAGCCTGTTGCCTCTGTAACGCATCGCCACCCAAAGTGGACAACTGGGCAACCAAAAAAGCGTAAAATCACCCTTATTTCTATAGGCAGAAGTAGTGATAAACAGAAAAAAAAACAGCTACCTTGGAAAAGAAGAAGCAATGTGGGTGCATATGGAATATTACAGATACAAACCATTTTTTCTTAGACGGTAACAATGTAGATCATTAGTGCTGCCACACATGATGGATGTTGAAATAAACAATATGACGCAGGCTGGAATACCCTTTACTATACTTGCTCTCCCTTGTGACTATTCCGGCAGATCCTTCTCCAGGGCAACGTAAACAATCGGCAATGCCACCTCATCCAGTGAGCTGGCTTTTTTGAGGAAGTCTTCACTGATTTCATCTGACGTGAAGCCCTCGGGTACTCTTGTAGCCTGCACAATGGCCATATCAAGGCACTTCATACGCGGCGGTGCCTCCTCCTGTGCTCGCAAGGTTAGGACGATGTAGCACTTGGAACATGGTGGCAAAATGCCTCTTTTTGGCTGTGCTCGGTACTTGTTGCTGTCCATGTTTATGTTAAAGGCAATGAAGTTGTCCGCCTTGTTGGTTAGCTGCAGGCAGCATGATGCGTCCCTCTTTGGCTCGAAGGGGAAGCGGAGCTCCAGGGAGGTATCCACGGCAATATCTTTTCCTGAATCACTGTGCCTCCTTTTTTTTATGATCGCTTCCATATCATTGACACTGTTTTCCTGCAAAATCAAAAGTACTTATCAAGGATAGGCGGCGCAAATATGATCTAGATATGTAATGGTTTTGATTATGAAGAGTAATGTTATTTACCAGGTCTGTAAGTCTTACAAATGGCACCGTGCCTATTGCTGGTTTTGGATCTTTCTTTAGCATTTCATGGATCTGAGAATCTAGTTTCTTCAGCTGGTCGATAATCTCCGCAGTAGAAGGCCTATTGTCTCTGTCCTTGTGCACACAAGTCATCGCAATTTCGACACATTTTGTTACTCCTAGGACATCTGTTTGATCCCACCTATAACCCACAGTTGCTTGCATCTTTTTCTCCCAGTGCTTTTGTACCTGCCAAGTTGCCATATATATGTAGACATGGTTACCCATATATACCCTCTGAATAAAAAATAAGAATAAGGCACAACAGTCTGTGAAAATCATAAGGACAAAAAAATTCATACACTCTCAATAAACTCTAGACGAGTTTTTGCTGAAAAATTTGGACGAAGAACCGCGTCACAGTAATCGCCATAACCCTGTTTTCCCGCCAACATGTAGAAAATTATAACCCCAAGGCTGAACACGTCATTCTTTGGTGTCACCTTGGCATTATTTATATATTCTGGTGGCATGAACCCACTGTACAAAGTCATAAACACCGGATGTCGTACATTAGTTAGTGGAATATTGAGGCACACCGTGCGATATGTTACCAAGGATTTGAAAACTAAAATATCATCTACACATAAACTGTGTACGTGTATTAACTCACATTGTTCCTTTTGTAGTGCTTGTTTGGTGGGTCTTTGAGTGACCAAAGAGTTTCGACAAACCAAAGTCTCCAATTTTTGGCACAAGATCTTCATCCAACAATATATTATCTGGTTTCAAGTCCAGATGATAAATATAATTATTATCTCCTCGACCTTTATGAAGGTAGTGCAGCCCCTCACAAGTCCCTTCTATTATTTTGTAGGTGGTCGGCCAATCCTGTTTGCATGACTCGTCTGCACGAAGACACATAATTGTTCATTTATTATACATGACATGCTGGAGTCAGATTGGTACCAAGAGAAAATTTATTTTACCAGAAATATGGTTGGCAAGGCTTCCTTTCTTCATGTATTCAAAGCACAGAGCTCGATCTATTACTTCAGACCAAACGAACTTTCCATCGTATTCAACATCTCTATGTGTTGTCTCGTAGCAGTATCCAATCATCCGTATGACATTTTTATGCTGAACATTCTTAAGGTTACGAAATTCATTATCAAATGCCACATCATCAAGTCCAGGGACGGCAAAAAGCTTCTTCACGGCAATTTCCTCCCCGTGAAAAAACCCCTGCTCATATTTATAAAGGCTTGGTTGGTTCCTAGATTAACGTACAAAAATCCATCCGGTAATTACAACAAATAGATTATGATTAACCATGCTTACCTTGTAAACTGTTCCATAGCCGCCGCTACCAATTTTCATCTTCTCCGAAAAACCTTTTGTGATTTCATTCAAAATATGCAAGGTGATATGCGGTGCATCCGACGAGGACATTTTCTCCTCTAAGCTCGTTGGTGGTCGTTATTCTTTTCCAGGAGAGGGTTCAGTAAGAAAAAAATTCTTAGACTAAATTATCGCAGACAACAACTATGGCTGGAAATTAGTATAATAAGCAAGAACCATGCAAGCTTGTATTCAAGTTATTTATCGGTGCTCGGGAAACACCCTATGCTAGGCAAGCACAAAAAAATCAAGAATGCCCCTTCAGGACATTGTTCAAATTAACAACAAAAATCCCGTGTAGAACTACCACTCTTCTTGTTTTAAACGGGGAACTAGTTGATATAGTCTACTAGTAGCTTTTTCCCATTACTGCAAGCCTTCAAAGAGAATCTGCAGCTAAAATTTGCCATTTTTTTTTAAAGGTAATATTTTGGCGCTTTAATATTAATAATATTATCATGACATATTTTTTTCTTTGTGCTAACACATACAGCTTGAATACTGGACTAAAACTCTTAATATATTTCTTGAAGAACTCTTCCATGACAAAATTCCTAGCTTACTAGAAGTAAAGAAATTAGTAGACATCAAGAGTACCAGCACTAGAAATGGAACGAGTGATTTGGAATGTCATACGCATAGCATGGCTCAATTTGGAATGGACCGAATAAAATGTGCAGGGTGCCAAGAGCATCTCCTGTGCGATTCCATTTCTCAAGCTTGAAATAAAGTTTATGGCTTGGGTTTTGGCTAACCCCCGCTTCAAACACTTAGGGTCTCCTATTGCAGGATAGTAGTCTTTTGTTTTCTGCCTCTTTTCGCCGAGATATTTATTTGAAGAGTAGGCCAATATCCTTTCCACACAAAAAGTAGAAGAAATAACCAAGCAAGAAAGGTAGAGGCGATTTGAACATACCTGAAGAGAGCCTCTGCAGGGAGGGAGATGTCTCAAACGAAGATGCAGAAGAATGACTCTCTTCGCATAGTGTTGGCTCTTAAATAGAGTAAGGTGTGAAGAGTGGGCTTGCTAAAAATTTATCTTCAGACTGATGATAAACAAACTAGGGTTGACTTGACTTGGATCTGAGTCGATAAGGCAGACAAACCCAGAAGGATTTCAATTTAAGTTCACACACTGGCCGTATAACTTATTTCATATAATCTGGAAACCTAATTAAACTGGCCTTTACTAATTAAGTCACGGAGCGTCTATAATTGTCTGCCTTTGCTAGTCTTAAAAGTTGAGCACACAGAGTAGCATTTTTGATATTGCAACTTGACCATGTGATCACACTGCACAAGAACTACTATTTAACTCTGGCAGCATAACCACCGTGCTGCCCACCACGCTACTAGTGGCCAGTAGTTGCTACTTGTCCAAAACTTTTTTAAAGTTCCTCCCTTTGTCCTGTCAGATGTAAAAATACTAGTCTCTCGCAAACCGCAATCAATTAAATAGTTTCTTAGTGCTAGTACCTGTCTAGCTAGTCTAACCACTGACTTAGACTTAGACTACACACGTGATTTGATGGCTAGGATAATATGGAAATAAACCCCCACCTAACATTTAGATTATAAACTTCGTATTTTCAAATCGGAAATCACGCACACACTTAGGAGCCATGGAATTATGGTTACAAACACTGCCAAGGGAACTGGTCTCATTGTTTTATTCCTAATATCTCTCAATCCTAGAGTTGGATACTACTTCTCATGCAAATAAACGTTGCTATGTCCTTGCCGCCCACATTTTTCATCTTCCTCTTGAGGTGTTGCTTCTAAATGACACTCCTTATATGAATGTAGTCTGTGTGGTCCACAACTTTCTCATAGTTATTCATCATCTAACGTGAGTACATTTGTTAAAAAAAACATGAGTACATGAGGCACAAAGTACTCCCTCCGTTCACAAAAGGATATCTCAACTTTAGCTAAATGTTTGTATGTATCTAAACATGATTTAGTGTATAGATAAAGTTGAGATATCCTTTTATGGACAGAGGGAGTAAATAACATCACGATACCAACGAGGTTTAGTTGGCAAGGTGCATTTGGCTCGCTTGACCTTCAGATGGAGCTGAGCTCCACTTCTTGGACCGCGGCGAGCTCAGGCCGAGCCAGGCTTGGCTCGGTCCAGCCCGTTTTGTTTGTTTTGTCTGAAGATAGGATAGGGGAGTTATTGGGCTTAGTCTCTTTCGATCGAGGTAACCTCAGATAGAGACGAGAAGAGATAGGTTTGTCGTTCCTCTCATCTGGCCCACGTGTCGTCTCCCGAACATCTATGCCGCAACAGCACACGGGTTAACTAAAAGTTATGGTCCTTACAGTTTCATGGACTAATTGTTCTTCAATGAAAAGAGTAAAATCCAATAATCCAACAATGACATGGAGCCAAGAGCCATATGCATATAGTAATTGAAAGGGGAAAATATAAAAAGGAAAAAGAAAATGAATGAAAGCATTGCTCATATTATGTGTTGAAATCTTAGCTTTTTATCTTTATTATGGTTTTCCACGGATCCTTTGAGTATGGCGGCATTTATCCACTAAAGAACTGTCAAGTTATTTTATTTTATTTATCTAGCAAAGTTGACAATACACATAGAACACGAAGCCACTAATAGAATGACTATCCTATGCAAACTTATGTGTGACGGCCGCCAGCACTTGTGCGCTCACTGTTATGGTTGCAAACACTGTCGAGGAAACTCACTGTCACAACCAAAGTAGTGACAGATACAGAGAGGATTGAAGACACTAGTAAGAAGAAAGAAGAAGTGGCCTGGGCCTGCTGGGCGCTGTGACAACTCAAGCTGGCGATGTGCGTACTTAAGCCAGCGTAGTTGGCTGGCTGTAGTACCATCGAACAGTCGATCATGATAAAGAAATTTCTCAAGATAGGAAACTCTTTAAGCTTGAAGGTAATAGTTGGAAAACTATCGAGTTTGTGGTGGCATTTACAAAAGAAGTACTTTTTGTGGTTACTCGTAGAGTTACACAAAAGGGGAGAATAGATACAAGCTGGTTATCTATGTATCTTGTCATGATTTTAATGAAGTTGAATTAGACGGCTGATCTATTGTCAAATTCATGTGAAAGGTCATACAAGAACTCCAAATTACACAAGTACTTTCACATATCATATATGTGAGTATGTCAAGGAAAAGGTGACATAAAGATTTGCATTGTACATACATATCTAATTAGATATGATGACTATTCCTCTTCCACAGGTAAACATGATTAAACACTTGGGTCTACAAGTGTTGATCGTATCCATATGTTAACTAGACATTATTGACTCTAGTGCAAGTGAGAGACTGAAAGGATTTGGTGCCCAAGAGGCAATAATGAAGAAATATTTATTATCACCAATCCATGTTCATGATAATGTTTATACACCATGCTGATTGTATTATCCGGAAACATAATACATGTGTGGATATGAACACAATGGTCCCTAGTATGCCTCTATACTAGTTCTTGAAATAAGTGTTGGTTAACGGTTTCCGTAACCATGGACATGGAGTCACTTATTAACGGATATCAAATTATTAAGGAGAATAATATGTTGGACATGACCTAAACCAAAGCGTAGCAATTGATCGTGTCACATAGTTCCGATTGCGAAGTTTTTCCAGATTGTCATCTTTACTATTCCTTTGACCATGAGATTATATAACTCCCGGGTATCGGAGGAATGCATAGCTTGTTGCAAACGTCACTTCGTTATTGGGTGATCATAAAGCTATCTCACATGTATTCTATAAGATACTTGTTGGGTTGTATGTTATCAAGAGTGGGATTTGTCCATCCAAGTGACGGAAAGATATTCTCTGGGCCCTCTCGGTAATACGCACTCAACCGCTTGCAAGCACGTGACTATGTCACAAGAGAGTGTGTTATTATGGAACGAGAAAAGAGTACTTACCGGTAACGAGATAAGAACAAGGTATGGAGATACCGACGATCAAATCTCGGGTAAGTAAGATATCGCATGACATGGGAATTATATATGAATGACATAAGTGGTTCCCTCGATAAAGATCATCGTTGTAATATGTGGGGGTAATATGGATCTCCAGATCCCTCTATTCACCATTGGCTATGGACATAGTCATGTCCGCATATTCGCGAACCCGTAGGGTCACACACTTAAGGTTCGACGCCACTAGGGTAAGAGAGATATTAAGTGCAGTATTTTCGGAGTCCCGAATGATCTCGGGGATATCACGGATGGATTTAGAAGGGTGGCAAACCTATAGGAACATATATGGGAAGTATCAGAATGGTTCCGGAAAGTTCCGGAATTTTTGGAAGTACCAGAAAGTCCCGGAAGGTGGGGAACCCACTGGCCCGGGGCCAAGTGGGCCCCCACCCGCGGGCCATGGGGCCGGACGGCCGGCTAGCCTGGCTGAGTGGGAGAGGAGGGCTCCCTCCTCCCTCCACTCGGATTGGAGGTGGAGGAGGAGAGCTCTCCTCTTCCAATTCCGATTTGTTGGTGACTTCCATATTTGGTTCCAATGTGAGTTTGACAAGGTTTGACCGAGAGACCAATTAGGATTCGGAGTTCCTACAGCCTCTCGGGTCCGAGTCTTTATATACGGGAGCCCCGGGCAGCCAAGAGACACACAACTAGACGTGAGTCAATGCAGCCCGGAGCTCCCGCACGCCCCACCCACGCCCGGGCCGCCGCCAAGCCGCCGCCGGCCACCCGCCCGCCGCCGCCTTGCCGCCGCCGTCGTGCCGCCGCCCCTCGCTGCCGGACACCTTGCCGCCGCTTCGGTGTCCGTCTCCTCCTCCATTGCTCGCCGCCGTTGGTTCTCGGACCTTCGCCGGTGATCGCCGGAATCTCGTCGGAACCCTAATTCCGGCAAACTTCGAAAAGACCGTCCGGGCGAAGCCCCGCCGGATTTGCGCCAAGTTCATCGTCACGCCGTCGTCGCGCCAGAGCGATCTCTCTACCTCGCCTCCAACTTGCTGGAACAAGAAGGAGTCGACATCGTCAAGCCGTACGTGTGCATCACCTCGGAGCCACCGCAAGAGCGGCGGAGTTGATTGAGTTGGATCGCAAGATTGAACGGATTGTGATCGTCTTCATCGACATCAACTGTCAAGCTTCCGCACCCGATTTGCAACGGCACGCAAATCAAGTTATTGCATTGTTGCATGTTACCGCATAGTTACATGCATTTCCTAGATTAGATCGTGGTGGTTTATTTGTTGTTGCGTAGGAATTTTTTTGTTTTCTATGCTACGAATCCCTACAGATACCCCCAACAAGCTCATCAAGACACCCCTCTTAATAGTACGGAGTTCCTAAACGGAGTCAATAACATAAACGGAGTGAGAACACCGGCACATCTTCTTGATACGTGAATGTGGGGGGGGGGGGGGGGGGGGGCACACACGACCTCTTCTCACCACATGTGAACTAAAACCTGTGTAGACACTTGAAGGTAACATTAGTTCACACCAAAGCATCGGTGTCAAGTTAATCAAAAATAATGGATAAGGGCAAAATGCCCTTTTAGCCGGGTTCGTGAGTCGCCTTGTGTTCAAATGCTTATCTCTCTAAGGATCCGCTGCAGTTGGACAAGTGAAGGTTCACGGAGTGTCCATTGAGTATAATACCATGGACGATGATGCAATGAGCATGCCTCGATCAGGTCGTCTACGTGTCTTGACGAGAGGATCAAGTTCAGGTGTGAAGGGCTGGTAAACCACTGAAAGTGAGTCTCTTCAATGAGGCCATGTCTCTACATGAGACTAGAGTGGTTGGTGCAGTCCACGAGGTATCCGACATGTATTGCGCTGAGGTGAACGGTGTGTTCCACAGGTGTTGTTTTCCCCAAGGTTTCTAGCGTGACTAGATAGTCCAGATCATGCTTGAGTTGGTTCGTAAATTCTCCACATCAAAACTGGACAGAGTCAATTAGACTTATCGTGGAGCAAGACCTAGAAAAGATGCAGATCTACATTGAGTTAAGATCGGAGAAGCACAAAAGACCAAGAGTTAAGAGAGTGCTTGGAATGCTTCGCCAACAGAGACCACTACCCCTTTTTTTAAGAAAGAGAACACTACACTTTCTTCCTTTTGTTCCAACCACTTATGGAAAATACACTAACAACCAAAGCTAGCTCGTTTCTAGCTTGCATGATTTAATTGCAAAATTGCTGCATATATATAGACAGATTATAGGCACAAGTTCAGCAAGTTCAACTGTAACTAAATAATGCTGAGGTTCTGTCTATAGAAAATTCAAGTAGCTAGACAGGCGGAAAGGATTACACTTGTAAAAAACAGCCGACCAAAGAGGTTCTGGCTAAACGCCATTTCAAGTAGAAAGAGAGGATGTATCTGGATCTTCAACTTCAACTGCTGGTGCATCGCGCTTCATCGATTCAATTAAGGCTTCATCAATCCACCGAAATTCCCCATCACTAAGATCATTAGGGGCCTGATTGAGATCATTCCTTCCAGTCTTGGCCTGGGCTGAAATTTCAGATCCATTCCCTTGATCAGCAGGCTTGTCATCGTCTTCCTCTTCACCATCAGCAGACTCGTCATCCTCTTCCTCTTCGCCATCAGCGGACTCGTCATCGTCTTCCTCTTCTTCATCAGTAGTATCTTCCTCATATTCTACTTCGTCATTGTCATCTTCCACATAATCTCCTTCCTCAACACCCTCGTCACCTTCTACATCATCAGCACAATCATAGAAAGCAAGCTCTTCAAAGCAAATAGAGATGTCAGCATCGGGATGATGCGGCTCAAATGCTCTCTTCAACATGGACTTGATCTTCCTTGTGGGGTTTCTTAATCTGTGTCTAAACTCTTCTGACCTTGTATAAGCACAATATTCCTCCAGACTCCAGTTATTGGATCCTTTCAACCTCATGTGGCAGCCATCCACGGTTAAACTGATTTGATTGAGGGTGCCAGCTGGCAAGTGCTGGATGCCAACCGGTAGGAATCGACGAGTCATTTTGTAAGGGAACAGTATTTCAAGCTTCTCTAGCTTGGGCATAGCTCCTGCTTCAAAGGTCAACGTTACCATCGGACACCCGAAATCAAGTATCTTCAGTGCCTTGAATGCACCGCTGCCAGTGCCAGGGATGACGACACTTTCCTCCTCTTGGTAAAAAGGTTCCAATCGTAAGTAGGCAAGTGAAGGCAGACCCGCAACAACTCTGACACCATGAGCGACCTCATTCATCTTAATAATCAACTTGCAGAGACTATGAAGCTGGCCAATCCACTCGGGACACCTTCGAAACGAGCAGCCATACAGATGGAGCTCCTGAATATGAGAACCTTCAGGAAATGGTGTCATGCTGCTCCATAGTGGGAAATCTCCCATGTCAATATTCTCTCCGAAATTTTTCCAAGAAAAAATTCGGAGGCTGGCGGAAAGCTTGCATATGGAAAGAGTGGAAGGCATCCATTCGCACTGTGGTCAGTTTCTTTATTCTTGGCGATCTTATATCAAGTTTTCTCAGGTTGGTCAGGTCGCCCAGACCCTTAATATTCTCTTCCGAGCTGTCAAGCACAGATACACCTTCTACGGTGTCTAGGGATTTCAACCTGCCGATCCCGTCGGGCAACACTATACTACATCTAGTAAAACTGAGATGTGATAACCGGGGCAAGCTAACAATATCTGATGGAAATTTTCCTCTCCAATCAAAAACATTCACATCTATTGTCTCTAATTGTTGTAACACTCCTATTTTATTTGGTAGCGTCAGGCCGTCAGCCATTGCTCATGACAGCTGCCTTGAACCTTTAAATACCTTAGGAGAAACAAACAACTGATACCTGTGAGGTCTACGGTGCCATCACGGCTTAGTTCAATGCGTAGAACACGGACATACTTGAACATTAGAAACTGATGCAGGAGTTGGGGTCGGTAAAGTATGACTGACCGAACATGTGAGAGTGACCCTCTAATTGTTTCAAGAATTTTACCATCCTCTATGTCACTTTTCTGTACTGAGACTCGACGGATCTGCCCTGAGACATTGTTCAAACCATTAATAATATGAATAAATTTCTCTTCAGTTGACTTGGATCTCATAAGGTCAAGAATAATATCATGTACTCTGCAGGACACCACTTCATTCTTGTAGTCGATCTCCCCAGGTTGGATCATACACATGCTGATGAGCATTTTGAAGTACTCTTCTGCAACATCCACTGCTTCCAGCCGTCCGCCATTTGTAATAACGAAACCTTCAGCTACCCACTCCCTCAACAATTCATTTTTATCTATCTCACGATCCTCTGGATACATGCAAACATAAAGTAGACATGTCTTCAAATGATCAGGAAGATGTATGTAGCTAAGATCCAATATTTGCTTCATTTTTTTAAGACCATCGTTTCTGTTATCAGTCAGAGCACCCAATGATTTCCATACATATTCCCAGGTTGAATCTGATGCATCAAGAGCTAGAAGGCTTGCTATACTATTAATTGCAAGTGGCATACCACCACATACTCTAAGAATATCAGTTGAGATCTCTTCTTTTCTGTGTGCACCAGGGCAATCTTCTTCAGGACCAAATATTCTTCTAAAAAATAATCTTCTTGAGTCTTCTTGACTAAGTGGTTTCATCCCATAAACATATTTGCTTTCAGGATGGCAACATGCATGTGCAATACGTTCATTCCTTGTTGTTATGAGCACTCTACTGCCACAGTTGTTTCTTGGAAAAGCATGTTTAATAACATTCCATGTTTCATGATCCCATATATCATCAATTACTATAAAGTATCTGCAAACAAAATTCCACAAAACCTATAAGAAAAAATATAGTAGTGAAATCTTAGTGAATTTCATAGAGGGGTCATTAAAAATTTAAATATCCATGTGAAGCATACCGCTTAAAAGTGGATGAATTTCAGTATCTACCATACATATGCCTAAATGTAGAAAGTATCAACCCAACACTGTTCAGCGTTATGAGCAAACCCCATTCCCTCTTTTCGAGTCCTTTGCTAATCTCTTTGCCAGGTAGTCTATTGTGTACTTTTCTTAACAACCATCATACAAATAGACTCTTGAGCATAGAAATACTCGATACTTGTTTTGGTGAAGTGTTACAACGTGGACAATAGATCTGTTTTAACCATAAATGGAAGATATATTATTATTACTATAAAAAATGCCCGTGCGTTGCCACGGGTGAACAGATTTCGACTTAATACGTAGATAATATATTACGCTTCAAATTTTACACAAAATAGATCAACAAATTGTAAAGGTGAACCGAACAACATCAAAATGACCTCACAACGCACAACTATCCATGTTAATATATATTTTTAATCTCGAAAAAGAAGTTCGATGCCTTGTATAAAAAATGTTACAATAACCAAATCAAATAAACCCCAAACAGAACATCAGTTATGAACTACATCATTTTCCTTAAGAAACAAACTTTCTTATTGCCAACTGATAACCTATTTGCATAATAATTCGCAACATATTCCAGTAACATCACCGTTGAGCTGAGTAAGAGCTAGGGCATCAGCTAAACCGTGACACCTAAGTTGCTTCCCCCAAAAGTTCTATAGATGTCTAGCTGATTGAAAGGTGGAAATATATTGACATTTAAAGCAGCGTAAATTATACGGATCTATCGCATTGGGCAGTGATTATGAGTCGGTACGATTATTGTTAATTTTTCAAAACAATAACAGATAGCGCTAATTTGCATCTAAGTTCGTCTTGACACCCACGCTGACTGGTGGGACCCATTTATAAGAGTCTAATTGGCATCACATTTATTCACATCTCCAAATATTAGAACTGATGTGAGTAGTAAGGAGTAACTAACATGTCGGTATGAACATATATTGGGGACCAAATCATGCTTTTTGTGGTGCTTTATCCTTGATGGTGGCACAAGAACTGATTAAAACTATGGCAAATATCACACAGAAACATACGGGAAGGGCATGGTGAATCCGCCAACTCTTCTATAGTATAAAGATGCCACTGACGACATCCCTGTATAGTCAATGCGTTCTATAGTATAGCAAGTGGACTGAGAGGATGGAGGTCACTGCATTCTTACAGATCTTGCAGTGAGGCTTCGCCTCGATCGCTAACACTGGTGCCGACGCGGGAGGGACCAGAGGAGATCGAGCCCGCTACCTGCCGGCCGTCTACGCGTTCGACGTCACGGACGAAGAAGTAGATGAACCACGGCGCCGACTTGGGATCGCGAGAGGAGGAAGCGTTGACGCTTGTATCGGCCGGCTGGCCGGCTATGCGACGCACCATCACAGTGGTCCTCGGTTGCCGCCATGGGGCTTCGAGTCGCAAACGACTTGATGAGTCGCGGAGCAGTGGCACCGGAACTCGGCGCAAAGACCCACGCCGCCGCCTCCGCGTGCTTTAGCGCGCGTGCTGGGTCCGCATCCACCTCTGCGGCGTTGGCGTGGCAGGCCGCCGCCGGAGGATCGGGGCCGGCGCGCACTCTGCGCATCCTCCCGGCCGGCGACCGAGAAATAAAATTGGGGATTTCTTATTTTGGATCGAGGTTTGACTCGACCCTCCTTTGCCACAAGGACTGCGGGTTGGCTCGAATCGGTTCTGGAGCCGCTCCGTGTTCGGCCGCGGGGTGGTGATTGGGATCCTCGACACGGGGATCCTGCCCAGGCGCCCAGCCACCCGTCGTTCAGCGACGATGGCATCGGGCCGCCGCCCAAGTGCTAGAAGGGCACCTGCGAGTTGTCCAAGGCACGCGTTCGGCAGCGCCGCGGTGAACTTGTCGGCGCCACCCGTGGACGACGCCGCCACGGCACGCACACGAGCTCGATGCAGAGGTTGGAGGGCGGCGCCGGCGGGCTTGAGGCAGGGAATGATATGGCCGCGGCGAGCTCGATGCAAGGGAAGGGGCGTGGTTGGAGAGCTGGAGGAGCCAGGGGAGACGAGCGGGCGGCGCCGGGGAGCTCGAGGTAGGGAAAGGGGACGGGTCGTGTGCGATGGGAAGTTGGGAACGATTCCCATCGTTATTTTCACTTAAGCGGTGGCACGGCTGTAAATTTGATTTAAGGCAGGGGTAAAATTAGAAACTAAAAAACGTACCGACCATCACCTCTAGCAATATTATATACTCCCTCCGATCCGATAAATGAGTCGTGGGAAAGGAACGTACGTTGTACAAACTCTAGCTATAGCTGCGAATCTTTTTATGGATCGGAGGAATAGTAGAGATAGAGATATATATACCGTGCATTGCAACGGGCTGATTTTTAAATGTAAGACCTTGACAAAGTGCATGAACCGATGAGCAGACCGAGTGTCTAGCATCATGTTAACCTGGTAATGAAGGCTCCTCTTTTTAAGATAGGAAACACGGTAAGATTATCAACAAATAACCAATCTATTTTTATACTTTGATAATTTCTTGGAAGATTTTGGATCGATCAAATTGCAGCAAAGTTGTGCCCAACATCCATGTACTTATTAGTCATTACTCTCACTGCAACTTACATAACTAAACCAAAATCTGTTGTTCTAGCGCAGGGGTATCATTCGGAAAAGAAATGTTCTAATCTCATTAGAGTGGAACCAAAAGCTCTGATTAATCGCTGTATAGACTATTCGTTGTTTTGAACACTGTCTTCCCTAAATTGTAGACATATATCTATTAGAAATTCTGATGAGCCACGGGATGTTTGCCCTTCATGTTTTTTAATGATTTAGGTAAACGCATATGCTTATTTGTAGATGTTGTTATTTGTAGCTCTATGGGATAATCGTAATTTGTAGCTCTAATAAATACACATGACACAAACTCTTCTCAACTTCTCTAAAAAAAATGCCAGAGTTGGACATCGAGAGTTCACAGACTATGTATCAACAAGTACACTACCAGCTGCAGTTAACATGATGCATGGGAAAAGGCAAGGGTGTGCTGAGCTTCTTGACGACGACGCGAATAAACTTATACCTCTGATATGGAAGTATGAACCAGGCAGTCTGTGAAGCTATGCTCAGAGTTGAGACGAGCTGCTGATTCAGCTCAATATGACCATTGATGTCCTACAGCAGATCAGTGGTATCCAATCTTCCTAACCAGTGTAGTAGAGGAACAAAGAAGTCTCGAATCAAACTACAGCAATAAACCAAACTGTTGGCACCCACAACAGCAATCAGACGAAGGAGTTCACTGCGGTCCTCAATAGGATTCACTTGCTATGAGGACCTGTCCGGCCGGCCACCTGGACCCAGATCTAGTTCTTTGGGATTGGAGGAAACGCTGGTGGAATGACATTGCCGTGACGGGCTGGAGAGGATGGAATAAAGGGAGGTGTGATTGTGTGAAGGATTGCTGCCAGCCGTGACCGCCGACGCCGCTGCCCGCCCTGTGCGCGAAACCTCCTCCTCCTCCCCTGCTGGCCGTCCCTTCCCTTGATGGCGCTCGAAGATGCCGCGCGCGGCCTGGAGCTGTCGTGCGCGGGGGCGAGCTTGCATCCCCATCCCTTGATGGCGGCTCTCCCTTCCTCCATGGGCACGGCCATGAGCCATGGCGAGCAGGGCGCCCGGCTACACGAACTCGATGATCTCTCTCCCCTTCGTCCCTAGCAGGAGTCCGGCTCTTGCTCCCGGAGAGGGGCACCGGTGGGGAGATAGGGGCGGCGCTGGAGCATGGGGCGGTCGGCGCCGTCGCCACCGAATGTGCGGCCGAAGTGAGCGGCGGTGGAGCAGGGATGATGCGGTTTGCGACGATGGATTGTAAGTTTGCAATTCAGCTCCTGCCTGTGGACTGCGGGTTAATTCGACCAAACATGAGGGACCAAAATAAAAAACATGCGAATCGTTTTTTTTTCACTTATTGGTGGCATGGTGGGTAATTTGTACCAATATAGGGAGGGTAAAATTGGCAATATTAAAAAACGTACCAACACCTCCTCTAGCCATATTATATAGTAGAAATAAACTTGTGTTAGGTAAGAAAAAAAAGAAATATCATTTGCAGGGAGAGGCCCTACACCATCTTATTCTATGTATGTTCTAAAAAAACCCTAGTACAAAATAAATTAGTGTGCACCTTTGTGTCCTTATAACTAGTTTTAAATTTGTGATTGGCATTACATAATTAACATAAAAGTTAAAAAATGTAGGTAAAAGTATCATTGAATGTTTAAGGGTTTATTGACTTGGGTAATAAGATCAATTAAACTCATATATTTTCTAGAAGTAATATAATATATTACATTAAGATTTGATATATTTTGAGACACGCCATCAACATGTTGTCTTTACTTTCCAAATATCTATTAACATTTACTTATGTCCTTATACCATGAGAATATAAGAAATCCAGATACATATGGTTGCTTAAGAGTTATCAAATGTTACACTGTAATTGGTTAATTATAAAGGTGGATTTTAGGTACATCAAAAAGTATGTCTTGGTAAACGAAATGTCACAACTTGGATTTTCTTTTGCAGCGAAGGGAGATGCGATGGGGAGATACAATGCAGGACCAATCAGTATTATGGGGTGTCTAACATCACCTTGCCATGCAGTGTGATTAAGTGTTAGCCATGGAGATATCGGAATAGAGAAGAAACAAGATGCTAGTCCAAACTGGTAACAAGGATAACTAGGTATAGCGGTCAAGCATTGATAATGGGTATAGCATCATTGTCTCGCCAAGGGTTGTGTAATGTATCGTGAAACAAAGGTGTCATATGCACATCACAATAAAGAGAGAGAGAGGGGGAGAGAGAGATAGATAGATAGATAGATAGATAGATATATATATATATATATATATATATATAGAGAGAGAGAGAGAGAGAGAGAGAGAGAAATGATCAACTAAAAATGGCCTTACACACACGTTCCATGAGCCCGTTGAACAGCTGTAAAGCGTACTCGCTAGGGATTCATACAGGGCTAGTCCAATATCCTATATATGGAATTGTCCAGAATGGCCCGGTAGCCAACCCGGAAATTTTCAAGGCCACCCGGTATTAAACCTAGAAATTCCAGATTCCATTAGCAGGAGGAGGGGGGGGGGGGGGGGGGGGGGGGGGGGGGGGGGGGGGTATAGAGAATGTGCATCATAATGTCTCTATCACTCTATCTCCATATAAAAACAACTTGCAGTTAAAATTGGTGTGGCCTAGTGAATGCCGAGTATTATGCATGCTAATTAGGACAAAGTAAAGGGCATACGAGTAATTATGAACATGTTGAATTTTAATTCTCCAATTTAATTATGTGTACCTCTTATCCTCGAGAAATTGTCGAAGTTCCTCAACGAGCTCCTCTGCATCCAAGCTTTCTCCACGGAAGTTCTTTTTCAGTTTACGGATGATTTTTGTAAGAACTTTCTCCACATCAGGAGTCTGGCCAACCGAAACCAGAGTGTTATGATCGTATCGTCTTTTTAGATTTGTATACAATGCATTTGCAAGCGTGGTCTTCCCCAATCCTCCCATTCCAACGATAGTGACTACCCTGAGCTTTTCCTTTGGCACATTGCCATCCTCCTCCAGTAAACCTATCAGCTTTTTTTTGGGCACTTCGATGACAACGAGTTGTTCTATATCTTCATACTGAGCCGGAACTCGATGGTTTTTAAGATCAGCTTTGGAGGTTGCATTGCCCAGAACATTGTCCACGTTGTGGTCTTTATGCTGTTGGGTCTCATCTTGAACTTGTTTGCTGATGTTGTGTTTGATCAAGTCGCTGAAAAGCTGGTGACTCTTGCCCATCTCCATCGGGAAGCACATCTCGTGTGTGAGCTCCCTCACGCCACTTCTATCAGAGTCAAGCTCCCCGTAAACCAGAAAACCGTCAACGAAATCCTCTAGGACATATGACATCTCCCTGACATTACTAGCCCAATACTTGACTCGGTCATCCAGGTTGGCCTGCTGCACATCTGACACCTTGCGGAGTACCTGCTGCATCTTCACCAGCTTGGCTGCGTCTTTCTCGACGCACGTCTTCAGATTGAATTCCTCGTGGAGCACGCCCAGCTTGTGGAGTGGCCCCCCTTGTGACATCAATGGCACGGTCGCCGGGTCTCACTAGGTAGGCCGTGTTTGTGGCTTGACTCCTTGAAAAGCTTTCTGGTGTGTGGAAATTACAGCGATCTACTCACTCCGTTCCAATTTAATTGACTTGCTATGCACAACAAGTGGATATATCTAGACATGTGTGTAACATGTCTAGATATATCCACTTGTTGTGCATAGCAAGTCAATTAAATTGGAACGGAGTGAGTAATTGTTTTGTATATTGTCCTGGTGTGCTTGAACTGATTACCTGGTATCAAAGAAATGATGTACTGTACTTGGATTAAATGGACTCATCTCAGCAATACTGCATGTTGTATTATCGATCTGACTAAGCTTATATTACCTTGGAAGCCGCATCTGCATTCTCGCTGCTACCGGAAGTAGTCACAATAATCTTTCCCTTCTTTGCCTGCGAGAAAAGGAATTAATTCGTCAAGAAACAGTACGTCTAGGAGAAAGTGACAGAAGGCCCATACAAACAGACTAAGACGGGTCACAGCTGACCTCACCTCGGGCTCGGTGACTTCCTCAGCTGGCATGTTGGTGTCTCCTCTACTACGATTGCACTTCTCCTGGGGCTTCGTAGTCTCATATACTACCATCAAATCAACCTCGTCAATAACTTTGCGTGCCTGATCTGCACCGGACATACATTCAGTGATGTACTCTTCCCCCAGGCCGTCAGTCCATTTCATGCTTTTTACGGTGAATTTGTCACCAACATCCCGTGCCTGCACTGTTATTGTCACAGCAGACGTGCCTCCCGGTCGCACTATGCCTTTTACAGGTTGGGCGCTTGGCAATTGGATTTTGAATGCAATGCAATTAAGTGTATCGTTGGTTAGTTGAACTGGGTGTGACATCTCGTTCTTCAAATCAGAAGGCAGCAGTAGTTCGAGCGGATTTATCCGAAGCATGTCATCTTGATCTAAACAAGGGATTATCTGGGATGAAAAAGATCAATATTTGTTTAGATGATGATGTTATGCTCCCTCCATTTCATAAGTTGCACTTGTATGAAGTGCAAAAAAGATATAAATATATTTAAACTAAACTTCTACATGCAACCCCATTAAACATTGCCTGACTTTCCTACCATTGCAAATCAACTAGAAACCAAGGGGCAGCAATGTGTTGGGGACTCAAAGCTAGCTCATAACACCATTTTGCTGGTAAATTGGTGTCGCCAATAGTGACAAACATCGTATACCTTTAAGCAATGTTGAAATCCATGTGTAGATTTAGGTTTAATTAGTTTAAGTTTAATTTAATTTTTTAATGAACTTCGCCTGATTATAAACTGCCGGTTAATTTGAGTATTTCTAATTTCATTTCATTTTGCAAATCTAGAGACACCAGCATTTTGACAGGAACGCTTGTGGGCCCACGACCTCATTTTTTTGTTTTTTAAAAACATGTGAGTGTTGTGTACATTCAACGTCAAAAACTTAGATGCAACTGGTGGCGTTACATTGCAATGCCCATTAGGGACTACTAGTGGAGTTGGCGCGGCGCACGCCGCGCCCTTGATGTTAATCTTCTGTGACGAACTATTTTTTACTTTGGTTACATAATATAATTTGCAAGTAGAGGAGCAGCTTTGATTTGTAAGAATTTAGCGGTGCAACAGTGTACAGTGTAGTCCGTGTGAACAACGACAAATTTGTAGATCATAAGAAAATAATCGTCGACATTAAGGAGAAGACGTTCTCGTATTTCAATTGAAAATGATAAAATACATTAGATTTTGTCGTCTACAGTACCTCCAAAATTTTATAAATTTTGAATGTACAAATATATATTTGTAAGTTTATGTTTGTATGTTGCCATATTTAATTAAGCTACGTGCTCGGTAGAATACCCTTGGTGGAGTTTGGAAGCGTTGGAATGTTTGAAATATTCAATTTCGAAATTCGGTCATGTTCTGTAAATAGTCAACTAAGCAGTTAGTAGTTCTGCAAAATTGTATAAATGCCGTAAAACATCACCCATGGAGTGTTACAAACAATGTAAAGCATGTCCTATTTTTAGAATTTGATTTCTAGTCCGAAGTTGCTGGTTTGGATTTTTCTAAACCGCCATTTTCTAATATTTACATTTGTGGTATTTTTATGTGGACATTTGTTGAGCCCATGATATTAATGGGTGTTTGTATTTTGCATCTTTGTTTTTGCGATCGTTTTGATGAATGTCTTCCATTTTATCTGATGGATATAGTTGGAGCTACTGATTTCGCGACATTTAGTAATTTCGCAAAACGGTCTATGTATCGTAAAACAGTATATTTGAAATATTTTAAATTATGTAAAGAATGTTATGTTAAGAAATCGGTTTCTAGATATAGGAGTTTGGAAAATTAATTTTAAACAGCTACTTCTCATTATCTGCAGTTGTCGTATTTCTATTTTGATATATTTAAGCCCATGATATAAATGGGTAGTTGTATTTAAATGGTTTAGCAAAGCGCCAAATTGTTTTACTGGAGCTACCATATTGAATTATATTAGTGTCATTATTTCAGCGGATTTTATTTGAATACATGAGAAACTTGCGGAATACATATTTTTCTGACCGGCGTAAATGTGTGATGTAAGCCTTAATGTATAACTTTAAAATTTTAAGATTTACAATAATTTGGAAAGGATTCCAAAGTTTTGGAAGTGGCAGTTTTAATTTTTACTATTTTTTAAAAGCCGATACGAATTTGTTTGGAGGTGTGTTATTTGAAATTCAATCATATGTTGTAAATAGTTAGTATTTAAGGTCATTTTGGTATATCGATGGATATATTTAAAGTAATTGGTTTTGTAACATGTCGTACTTTTTGAAAATTGTTTGAATACTGAATAACAACATCTATGAATCATTTCGAATTGTTTAAAGCATGTTCTATTTTAAATTTGGTTCCTTTCCCGAAAGAAAATGGCGAAATTCATTTATTGCAGAACGATGTAAAGGGGTCAAATGAGCTTTTACATATTTTGTAGAAAATTAAGGTTTAAAATAATTTGGAAAAGTTCCGAAGTATTTAAAATGGTTGTTTTCATGTCAACAAATTTTTTTGAATTTGGTTTGAATTAATTTAGAGCTGTATTTGAAAAGCTAAAAAATTTAATCATGCATGGAGATGCGTTAGTTTTGTAGGTTTCATTTTTCTGCAAATTTTCATATTTTATTTGCATTTTTTTGAATTTCAGATTTGAAGATATGGTCTAAATAAAGCCCATCCTTTCCTGTAATTAATAAAAATCTGGCATGCGGGACCCACACGTCAGGGGTTTTTTATTTACTGGAAACAGATACGGAAATAAAAAAACCGCCAAGTGGGCCGTGGCGACGTCAGCATTTGACGTCACCCGGCGGCGCCCACGCCGGCAGCCATGGCGAGCTCGCGTTCGAGCGAAGAGCACGCGCGCGGGGCCGAACCCGCGCGGATCCGCAAGCGGGCGTCCCGTGAGGACGAACGGGCGGTGTCCCGTGCCATATGGCCGCCGGCGGCGACCATTTAGGCGGCGGCAAGCTCGCGGAAGCGGCGCCGGCGATTCTGACGCGGCGGCGACGTCCCGGCAGGATTCCATCGGCGAGGAGGCGGAGGGAGGCGCGGCGGACCTTCCCGCGTCGGAGGATTTGGCCGGGGAGTCGCGGAGCGGCGGCGGGACGCGGCGGCGGCGCCGGCGAACTTCCGGCCATCGCGGGAGAGGGAGGGGGATTGTGGAAGCAACTTTGCAAAAACATCCCTGAAGTTTCGTGTAATCGCGTCTAGGTCCTCGGCGGGCGGTTTTCTGCAAAAGTGCAACGCGAGACGATGCTGGCGACGTCCGATCGAGATCGGACGGCCCAGATCGCGCGCGGCACTGTAGATAACTGTTCATGCTACAGTGCACGCGCGAATTGATCGATCTGGGCCGTCCGATCTCGATCGGACGGCCGAATTTTGGAGCAAGGAGGGAGCTTGAATCCCTCCCCCCTTAATATATAGGGGTAATGTAATGACCTTGATGCCCGGCCACACTACCACATAATTAGTTATTATTGGCATTACCCTGCCATGCCACCGGCCAGTTTTCACTAGTACTACCTCCTTTTCAAGGAATAAGGTGCACAGGCATTTCAAAGGAAAGGTTGACCGAATAAATGGAACAACTAAAACTTAATTATATTGTATAAAATTAGTATCGTTGGATTCGTATTGAAATATACTTTCCAATGATGCTAATTTTGTACCAACATTCTTTATATATTTAGAGTAAATCTTGGTCAAACAAAAAACACGCAAAACGAGGACGCCTTATTCCTTGAAATAGAGGTAGTAGTAGCGAGATACGGGTGACATTGAGGGTCAACGCCACAAATGTCCATTTTGCTAGCTTTCCGTTACTACTGATGAGGACGGTCACCAAGTTTGACTAAGAATATGCTCTTAGTCAATAAGGAACACATCTCATCCAAGCCATAGAGGTCAGAGCACCCCCGGCTAGAAGACCCAGATCTGTATTGTGTGCATCACCTCCACATCTATACCTAATAATCTATACCTAATAATAAAAGCATTAAGGTTTCTTGTGGTACGTCATTTTTCTTTCCGATTTTATCCTCCCACCAAATCACATAATACGCACCTATGCCATCGAACCGTTTTTTTACTTATTTACAGAAATTCCCCTCCGGGCCTCCTCCCTGGACTTTGGCCATGGTCACCGCACTTGACCGAGCAGCCGCCTCCTTCCCCATACGCTAGCTCCAGCCGCCTCCTTCCTCATCCGCTTGTTCCCTGCCTTCATACCCGCCAATGGGAGGCCAGCGTCACCGTAGGGCCGTCCTGCAGCGCATCCAGCCTCCGGCCTCTCCCGTTCCAGCGACCTCGCGTCGCCGCCATGGAGGAAGTCCAGAGGGCAGGCGCAATACATCAAGAACGGGTCGAAGGCGTCAAGGGAGCAGATCGGCGGTGCTGGGAGCCATATTATCGCGGGAGGATCTCCGGGACGCTCCTAGGCGGCGGCGGCGATCGGCGAACTGACCACGACAGCCAGCCGCCGGCATCGATGAAGAAGATCGATCCGCGGACGAAAACGAGCGCCCCAGCTCGCGTGACTTCGGGAGGATGGAGCGGAGGCCCGGGGGAAGCTCGTTGCGTCACCGATTCGTCGGGGGCGTCTTGGAGAGCCGACACGGCGGAGCTCCAACGGCGAACCTTTTCGCGTGAGGGATGTTACGATCCCACTGGACACGGCGGCGCACCCGAACCTGACGAAGGAGACACTGAACTCTGAAGATCAGTCGAACACCGAGCAAGTCGCTGCGAAGCCAAAGGCTAGGAAGTCCACGAGGGGGCCCAAGCCCAACCCAAAGTACACAGGGCCCGACTAGACTCGCTGATGGGTACAAGACAAGGGAGAGAAGCTTCCGTGCACGGCATCGAAGGAAACGACTGACGAACCTGAATCTCACCTACCTTCTCTGTATCTCATCCCTGTGCTGTTCTAGCTCTTCTCTCACCCCAGACTCTGATCTCGAATATGTATCCTATGTTGTGAATCCTGAGACAATGAAGCGGGGTATATGCTGGTGAGTGTGTGGTGTTATCAACTGGGTTCGTAATAGTTGGTATCAGAGCAGTTGCGATCCAAGGGAGAGAGAGAGAGAATTTGTGCTTGATTTCTGTCAATCTCGGTGAAAGGTGTTGGATCCTTCGCAGATCCAACGCAAAACACTTTGGTGTACCCGAATCGAGTGAGGAGTCGAGCCAATTCGACGGGAGGCGATGGGAGAAGTGACAGAAAAGGAACTGACTCTGAATCAGATGTTCGAATTCATGACCGCGGCGGAGAAGCGGCGTGAAGCGGACGCGGCAGCGCTGAGCTCGAAGTTGGGCTCGATCCAGGCCTCACAACAGGAGATGGCGGAGACGTGGAAGCCCCATGTGGATCAGGTGTTGGGGGATCTCTCCGGGGCTCTCGAATCGCTCAAGGAGCGAGTGGATCGGATGGATTAGAAGATGACCTCAGCGGTCGCAAGAACGGGGCCGGGTGTGGTGATTCCACAGCCTACCGCACCTGCCTCCCGTGTCGGCCATGGCTTGGTCGATCTAACTCGGCAACAACCTCCTCTGCTCCCTCCACCGGCCAGCCACAATGGTGGAGGTGTAGCCGTTGCTGCCGGCCCTGCTGGGCACCGCCTTCAACTGGAAAACCGGGGGTCTCAATCTAGACCTCCGGGAAATGGTACGTACGATACTCCTGCAACAGCTCGTGTATTGGATTTCGGTTCAGTAGATGGTGGCATTTCCGTGGGTAGTGTGCTTAGATCTGAGATACCTGGTTTCGATGGAGACAACCCTAAGTGGTGGAAACGAAATTGTGAGAAGTATTTTAAAATGTGTTAAACTCATGAATCCCTGTGGAAGGATTTAGCCACCGTGAATTTTACTAGTCAGGCTGCGTTGTGGTTGCAAACTGTAGAGCATAAGGTAGAAAAACTTAATTGGGAGGAGTTCAGTGAGTTGCTTTGTGCCAAGTTTGGTAGGAACCAGTACAAGGTCTTGATTAGGAAGCTGAGAAACTTAACTCAAGTAGGCACTGTGCTAGAGTATATTGAGAGCTTTAATAATGTCATGCATCGAATGCTTGTGCATAATCCTGGCATAGATCAGGAGATCTTTACTACTGCCTTTGTTGATGGCCTGAAAGATGAAATTCGATCTGTAATTCTTATACAAATGCCCGAAGACTTGGATGCTGCTAGCTCTTTGGCTTTGTTACAGGAGGAAGTATTGGAGAGTGGGCGACGCAAGGACACAAGAAGAAGGGATCCCTCAAATTGGGCTAAGCCTTATTCTTCTGGGTATTCTATTGGTGCAAATGGCTCACAATTCACATCTCCGATTACTACTCGATCTGGGCTCAGACCTACAAATGAAGATAAAAGAGGAACTGAAGCTTCTCGTTCTCGAAATTCTATGAGCAACATCAATACTCTCAGGTCTTATCGCAGAGCAAAGGGATTATGTTTCACCTGTGGCGAAAAATATAGTCCTGAACACAAATGTGGGCAGATAGTACAGCTGCACGTGGTACAAGAATTACTGCAAATGATAGGGGCTGAAGAACCTGTTGAAGCTGAGCAAGTGCAAGATACTGATGATTCTGATTCAGAAAATGAAGACCTGCGTGCAATTTCAGATCAGGCATTGAAGGGGTTGGAAGGGAATCAGGCTATTCGCTTAAGAGGGATGATTCAGAAGAAGGAAGTCATTATGCTGGTTGATTCTGGCAGTTCCACTAGTTTCTTGAGTGCAACCTTAGCTCAAAAACTAGAAGGGGTTCAGAAACTCAAGAAGACCACTAAAGTGAGAGTAGCTAGTGGCGAGATATTGGAAGGTACCATGGGAGTGCCTGGATGCAAATGGAAATGTCAGGGAAGCACCTTTGTAACTAACTTCAAGATTTTGCCCTTGGATTGCTATGATGCGATTATTGGGATGGACTGGTTGCAAGCTCATAGTCCTATGCAGGTTGACTGGGTGCAGAAATGGATGAAGGTTCCTACAGAAGGGGTACCCGTGAAGTTGCAAGGCTTAACAGCGGATGTAACTTCATGTGCTGAGATATCGCATAGACAACTGATGTACATGGTGGAGCAGCAGGCTATTCTGCATTGTTTTTTGTTAGACCCTGCACATGAAGAAGCACTGGAGCAGTGCCCGACGGAGTTAAAGGACTTGATTACACAATTTGAGGAGTTATTCGATGAGCCAAAAGGATTACCGCCTAAGCGTGACTTTGATCACTCTATACCTCTGGTGGCAAGTGCTCAACCGGTGAGCATCAGACCTTATCGATATAACCCTGAACAAAAAGATGAGATTGAGCGACAAATTGCAGAAATGCTGAAAAATGGCATTATTCAGAAGAGTTCCAGTCCATTCTCATCACCTCTGCTTTTAGTCATGAAAAAGGACCTGACATGGCGACTGTGCACAGATTTCCGGCATCTTAATGCTATGACTATCAAGAATAGGTACCCTATTCCTATTGTGGAGGAACTGATGGATGAGTTACAAGGAGCCAAGTCCTTCACCAGCTTGGATCTTCGGTCTGGATACCATCAAATCAGGACGAAGGAGGAGGATGAGGCCAAGACTGCATTTCAAACTCATCAAGGCCACTACGAGTACAAAGTGATGCCTTATGGGCTGACTGGAGCCCCAGCTACGTTTCAGAGTATTATGAACAGCATTCTGGCTAAATGGCTTTGAAAAGGAGTATTGGTGTTTATTGATGACATACTCATATACTCAGCTGACTGGGAGAATCATGTGAAGCTAGTCCGAGAAGTATTTCAAACACTGCAGCAGCACAATTTGAAGGTGAAATTCTCTAAGTGTAAATTTGCTCAGAGGAAATTGGCATTTTTAGGACACGAAATCAGTGAAGCAGGAGTGTCTACCGATGCCAGTAAAATACAAGCCATCCAAACTTGGAAGGTACCTACCAATGTGAAAGAGTTGAGAAGCTGGCTAGGCCTGATAGGGTATTACAGGCGATTTGTCAGGGATTTTGGCATTATCAGTCGTGTGTTGTTCGATCTGTTGAAGAAGGGAGCTGCTTGGGTTTGGACAGCAACACGAGGAAGCGTTTCAAGCATTGAAAACAGCCCTTGTTACTGCTCCTGTGTTGGCATTGCCCAATTTTGAACAACCCTTTGAAATTGAGACTGACGCTTGTGATTACGGTGTGGGAGCCGTCTTGATGCAAAAAGGTCATCCAATTGCTTTCTTGAGCAAAGCGCTCGGTCCTAAGAATAGAGGTCTCTCAACTTATGAAAAGGAATGTCTGGCTATTCTAATGGCGATTGATAAATGGAGACCATACCTGCAGAGAGGAGAATTTGTAATTCGAACAGATCAAAAGGCGTTAACACATCTGGATGATCAGCGTTTGTCCACACCTTGGTAACACAGGGCGCTGACCAAGATGTTGGGACTGAATTACAAAATAGTTTACAAGAAAGGCTATGAAAATAAGGTGGCTGATGCTTTATCTCGAAAACAACCAGTGGCAACAGAAGAATTGCTAGCACTTTCAACATGTACTCCAACTTGGCTAGAGGAGATAGCACATGAGTATTTAGCTGACAAGCAAGCTAGTAAGCTGTTAGCAGAACTATCGGTGTCAAAAACAGTGGGGCCATTTACCCTGGAACAAGGGTTAATCCAATTCAAGGGAAGGATTTGGTTACACGCTACCTCGAAACTGAAAGGGAAAGTGCTGCAAGCTTTGCATTCGAGTGCTGTGGCTGGTCACTCGGGCTTCGCTGTTACTTATCATCGGGTTAAGAAGCTATTTGCATGGCCAAGAATGAAAAAGGAGATTAAGGACTTTGTGGCAGCTTGTGCAATCTGTCAGCAAGTAAAACCGGAGAGGGTTAAATACCCGGGACTTTTAGCACCTTTGCCTGTTCCTAAGAGTGCTTGGAGAGATATTTCAATGGATTTCATTGAGGGAATTCCAAAATCTGCAGGGTTCAGTTGCATTCTGGTAGTGGTGGATCGTTTTTCCAAGTATGCTCACTTTGTGCCTCTGTCGCACCCTTTTACAGCAACTTCGGTGGCCAATGCATATATGAATTCAGTGTTCAAGCTTCATGGGATGCCCAAATCTATTGTCTCTGATCGTGATAGGATTTTCACTAGCAAATTCTGGCAAGAGTTGTTTCATATCACTGAGACGACGCTCAACATCAGTTCTCCTTATCACCCAGAGACAGACGGGCAAACCGAACGAGTTAATCAATGCCTTGAAGGATATTTGCGCTGTTTTGTTCATGGATGTCTGAAAAAGTGGGCACAATGGTTACCACTTGCTGAGTTTTGGTATAACACTACTCCTCACTCTTCCTTGGGCAAGACTCCTTTTGAGGTGGTTTACGGCCGCAAACCTGTGCAGTTGGGGATTGACAGGTTGGAATCATGTGCAGTCGATGATGTAGCAGAATGGCTAAAGAAGAGAGAGCAGATGAGAGACATCCTTCACCAACACTTGATCCGGGTGCAGCTGAGAATGAAACACCAGGCAGATAAGCACAGAACTGAACGCCAATTCGCAGCTGGTGATTGGGTTTATTTGAAGTTACAACCATACGTTCAGAAATCAGTAGCAACTCGGGCAAATCAGAAGCTGTCATTTCGCTACTATGGACCCTACCAGGTGGTCTAACCAGTGGGGAGAGCTGCTTATGAACTAGATTTGCCAGCAACGGCAAAGATTCATAAAGTTATGCATGTGTCGAAGAAGGCCATTCGGGAAACTGACAAGGTGATGCAAGAATTGCCGGTCCACCAAGAAGAAGAAGTTTGCTTTCCCGAGCGGGTGCTGCAGAGCCGGGACTACATCAAGCATGGTTCTAAGGGTAAGCAAGTACTAATCCAATGGACAGGTATGGCGGCAGATTTGGCGACGTGGGAGGACAAGCAGGAGCTGAAGGCCAAGTTCCCAGCAGCTCCGGCTTGGGGACAAGCCGGCGTTAAAGAAGGAGGGGATGTTACGATCCCACTGGACACGGCGGCGCACCCGAACCTGACGAAGGAGACACTGAACTCTGAAGATCAGTCGAACACCGAGCAAGTCGCTGCGAAGCCAAAGGCCAGGAAGTCCACGAGGGGGCCCAAGCCCAACCCAAAGTACACAGGGCCCGACTGGACTCGCTGATGGGTACAAGACAAGGGAGAGAAGCTTCCGTGCACGGCATCGAAGGAAACGACTGACGAACCTGAATCTCACCTACCTTCTCTGTATCTCATCCCTGTGCTGTTCTAGCTCTTCTCTCACCCCAGACTCTGATCTCGAATATGTATCCTATGTTGTGAATCCTGAGACAATGAAGCGGGGTATATGCTGGCGAGTGTGTGGTGTTATCAACTGGGTTCGTAATAAGGAAGAGGGAGCAAGCGCACAACTGATTAGGATCGAGCTCGTTCTTCTCTCGCAGCTTCCTGTGCAAATGCTCTCGTCGCCGCCCCTTCCAGCTCCTGTTGCACCGAATCTCGGACAAATCGGCCGCGTCGCGATGGGTCTCCGATGCGCCCTGGCAGTTTGTGCCTCCATCCAGTTGATTCAGGGTGAGCTCCATGGTGGAGTAGGCAAGCAGCCTCTCCATCTCCTAGGCCCACGTCTTAACACGGACCGGTCAACAGCTCCAGCCCTCCACAACGGAAGTGGCGTAGGTGCGTGTGTATGACCGCACCGGCGATGCTTCTTCTGGAGCTTTCGGGTCCGTGGTGGGGTAGTGGGAGCTCCACCGAGATCCATGGCAGCGGGAGCATGACCGGAATTCGTGGCGGCGGGGAGCAGGGGTACCGTCGAGGGCTGGCTAGGCTCCTGATTGGTACTTCACATAATCGGACATCCACATCTAGAATCGATCAATCTATAAGCTAGCTTTGCATCCACCTCCTCCAAATACTCGGCGGAAAGTACTTCTCCATGAGAATAATATATCAACTAGCAAAATGCCCGTGCGTTGCAACGGGCGACGAAATTTAATGATCGACCAAATACGCTCGTACGTTGCTACGGGTTGATATATAATGAATATAAAATTTTAAAGTTCGTTCTCGTAGTTTTTGCATGCCCTAAACTGATCCAAAAAAATTGTCTATTGAACATTATTTTACCACAGGAAATTCAGCGGCCTACAAATTATGAGCTTGCCATTTCAGATATTATGTGTAACTAAAACATTTAAGTATTCATTTCCGCAATATCCGAGAAAAAAACCCATGACAAGCAAATGACACGTTCTCAAGTCTCAACTGACATTTGCAACAATTTGCACAGCTGAAACACAAGTTTCTTCCCTTAATTCTTTATTAATCACAGCTACACTCGTGTTGTTAGCTCTTCTCCTTCATCCATATAACCATGTGGCGAATTTATCGACATAAGAAAAATCAATTTGTGTATATTTGAAATGCAGAGTATAGCACTGGTTAGTAATCAACAAACTGGACAACCACAAGAACACTGTAAACTACATAAGCTTACTAACCTAGCAAATTAACAGTGATCTGGGCAGTGTGTCTTGCAAAGGATAAAAAAGATGAAGCAGATGTATTAACACTTATCTGCAGAAACGTAAGAATAAGGCAATATAAAGGTTTTACCAATACAAACTGAACCGGCCACCATCATTGGTGCTTATTGTTGCTACATCACACACGAAGCCCATGTAAGAATTGGACAATATGCATGAGCTTGCTGGAGGGAATAAGAAACAGGAAACAGAGAAGATACCAACCAATACACTTAACTAAGATCTGAACAATCGCGAGAACAAGAGAAAAAATACAGATGAGAAACTTGCTCAAGCTAACCAGGTTGCTCCTGGTTTATTTGAAAGACCACCACTCCATTCCATCTACTGCTAGTTAGGCTAGTATCACCCAGTTATAAATGGTTTGCTTCCGCTTCATGTATTTTACCTTTTGCTTTTACTATGAAAAGTGCAAAGTCGGTATTGACTGGAGTTCCTACTTTAAAAGCTTCTATAAGATGATCCGCTTGCAAGTGGCATGTAGGGACCCAGTTCAGATCCCCACAGAGAGAGTGATGGAGATTGATCAGAAGTTATATGTGTTGAAGTTTGATGTGGAAGGTGTGACTCAAGTGGGGGATGACAACCCTGATGATCCGAGTGATGATTTGGCAATTATTGGTGGTTTTGATGCTCTGGATGATGGTGAAGAGATAACGAATCAAATGCTTGATGAGGATCTTGACATACAACCAGAAACTGCGACCGCAAATATGGCGCCGTCGCCGGCTCGTCGAAATGTCCCTGATTTTTCTGGATCTGAAGTGCAAGAGAACAGATATTGTGGTCCAGTGGTGATAGAAGAGGATGCTGAAGTTCAGGAAAATGTGCAGATAAAAACTCCAATGCTGGAAATTACAATTGATAAACCCTGTCCTACCTTCAGAACCGTTCCTGAATCATGGGAAGAGCTTGAGTTTGCTGATGATAGACTGTTATTTCATGAGTCAGAAGCAAAGAGTTGGAATGGAGAAGTTGAGGATGAAGAGTGGAGCGGATGTTCCCCCAAAAGCTGGATGTCACTGCCCTGTCGACTGCAGTATGACAAGATAAATGATGAGGTGTGGGATTTGGGCACTCCAGCTGATGAACAAATAGAAATGGAAGCGCTACAGGCTGTTGAGATGTCTGAAAATGCAGCATACTGTTCTCAGGTGCTGGAGAAGTTTAACATCCAAGACTCAGATGATGAAATGTCTGTATCTGATAATGATATCAATGAAGATAAGCAGATGGAAAATCTTGATCAGGAAATGGTGAACAAATTTGGTTCAATCCGAAGAAATCTTTTCCCTGTACTGGACAAGTTGTCTAACCCAGCTCCATCTAAATGGGGCCCGGTGATTGCTACATCGAAGATGGCGACAAGGAAACATGGACATCAATCTATTCTTGAGAAGGCAGAAAATTACCAGAGAAAAAGAAACCTGGAAATTCCTCCAAGTTTCAAAGGTAATTCCTTCGCAGTCCTTAGTCTTGATGTTCTTAGTCATATTTCTGATCAAATTGGTATTGAATTGGGTGCGGATGGTGCTGAAAAAAATGATATTATTCAAAATCTAGTTGAGTCTGAACTTGCTAGAAATTTTAAATTTGCTGGAGAAAATCCTGAGATTTCTCTCCCCAATTCTTTAGATGATGAACCTGATGTTAATTCTCGTGATAATGGTAAAACCCAGATAGTTGGACACCATCAGTTGCCTGATGTTGTGGATCAACATTTATCGGATGGGTGGACTACCATTTCTAGGAAACATAGAAAAACAAAACGATCATCATGATAGGAGCTTTCTTAAATATTAGAGGCCTAGGTAAACTAGGTCGCAAACAAGCTCTAGCTGATATTGTTCATGACCATAAACTTGAGTTTATTGGCATTCAGGAAACTAAAAAGGAAAAAGTTGATGATAGTTTTCTTAATTATATTTCTGGGAGACATAAATTCTCTTGGTGTTCTCTTCCTGCGAAGGGTTCAGCTGGGGGTATTTTGGTCGGATTGAGAGAAGATCTTTTTGAGCTTCTCTCCTTCTATGTTGGTAAATATTTTGTTGCAGTTAATATTCTGAATATCGATACTGGCTTTGCTTGGCAACTGGTTGTGGTGTACGGGACTGCTTATGCCGAGTTTAAACTCGATTTTTTTGCTGAACTGCATGATGTCATGGAAAAGTCTTGCCTTCCGACCTTAATCGGAGGAGATTTTAATCTAGTTCGCTTTGCCTATGAAAAAAGTAATGGAAATATTAATTCTCAATGGTCGTTCTTATTTAATGATTGGATTAATAAGTGGGCGCTCATTGAATTGAAAACTGCTAACCGGCTGTATACCTGGGCAAATAATCAAGATAACTTGATTCTTGCCACTTTAGATAGAGTCTTCGCTACTACTGATTGGCAGAATAATTTTCCGCTTTCCACGGTTAATGCGCTGACCAGAGCAGGTAGTGATCACACTCCTTTGCTCTTGAATACTGGTGATAATCTACCCCCACCTCCTAGATTATATCGTTTTGAGAAATGGTGGATTAAAAAGGAGGGTTTTTCTGAGTTGGTAACAAAAATTTGGAATACTAAATGTAATTGCACTGATGCAATTGACATTTGGCAATTTAAACTTAGGCTTTTTAGGAGAACTACGAAAGGGTGGAATGCTAATATTGAAGCTGACATGAAAAAAAGGAAGAAAACTCTTTTGCAAGAGTTTGATATCCTTGATGTGTTTTCTGAACAAAACCGGCTCTCTGGCACTGATGTTGAGAGAATGGAACAAATTAAGAGGGAGTTGGACAATATTTGGTCTGTTGAGGAGACTAAAGCCTGGCAGAGGTCGAGAGACCGTAATATAGTTGAGGGAGATCGCAATACTGCGTATTTCCATGCTATTGCCAGTCAAAGACGTCGCAAAAAACGGTTAGCTGTCCTTGATGGACCAAATGGACCAGTAGAGGATACCATGGGGATGTTGGAAATTGCTAAAGAGTTTTATAAAAATTTATTTGCCAAAGAGGAGAGACCTAGTATAGATTTAGGGCCTGATTTTTGGGATCATCAAGATCTCCTTACTGCTGAGGAGATGGAGATGCTTGATAGCCCTTTTTCGGAAAAGGAAATTCATGAAGCTATTATGGGCTCATATGGAGCAGGTGCTCCAGGCCCAGATGGATTCTCGTTCCTTTTCTACCAGACATACTGGCACATTATTAAAAATGACTTTATGGCGTTGGTCAGGGATTTTGAGTCTGGTAAGCTTGATGTTGCCAGGCTTAACTATGCTATCATTACCTTGATTCCTAAAGAAGCTAATGCAAGAGATATGAAGAAATTCCGCCCTATTAGTCTGGGTAACTGCAGTCTAAAAATCATAACTAAAGCTATGACTAACAGGATTTCTCCTGTAGCCAATAGAATTATTGCGAAGAACCAGACTGCGTTTATCAAAGGGCGTTTTATTCTGGAAAGTGTGGTTGCGGCACATGAGGTTATTCATGAAGTCCATTCAAAAAATCTATCGGGTCTGGTTTTAAAACTAGATTACGAAGAAGCTTATGATAGGATTGATTGGGACTTCTTGGATAGAATGCTAGAATCGAGGGGGTTCGGCCCAGTTTGGCGAGCAAGGATTAAATCCATTTTGGTAAATGGATCTTTCTGTGTTCGTATCAACGATGTTAATGGCCCTTATTTTGTGGCAGGCAAAGGATTGAAACAGGGGGATCCTTTATCCCCTATTCTTTTTAATTTGGTAGCTGATGTGTTTACAAAAATGCTTTTTAAAGCTGCCTCCCATGGTTTAATTAGAGGACTACTTTCCCCTGTTATACCTGGAGGAGTGATTAGTCTTCAATACGCGGATGATACGATTTTGTTTCTTGAGAATGATATTAATATGGCTAGAAACTTGAAGTGGATTCTGACTTGTTTTGAGAATATGTCGGGTATGAGAATTAATTACCACAAGAGTGATTTGCTAACGATTAATGTCCCAGAGGAGGAGGCTAACCTCCTTGCTCAAGTTTTTGGGTGTAAACAAGGGCAGTTCCCGTTTATCTACTTGGGTGTTCCTCTTCATTTTCATAAGTTAAGGAAAGAGGACCTTCAACCTGTGATAGATAAAATTTTCAAGAAAATTTCTGGTTGGATGGGAAAATTACTTTCTTACAGAGCTAGATTGGTTTTGTTGCAAGCCTGTATTGCTAGCATACCAATGTACTTACTGTCCTTCTTGAAATTCCCTAAATGGGCTATCAGTGCTATTAATTCGCAGATGAGTCACTTTTTTTGGAATGATAAGGAAGATGACCGAAAATACCATCTTGCGAATTGGGACATGCTTTGTCAAAAGAAGGAATTTGGGGGGCTGGGAATTCATAATCTAAGGGAGTTTAATCTTTGTTTACTAGCTTCTTGGATTAAGAGATACCACATGGATCAAAATAAAATCTGGAGACAAATTGTAGATTATAAATATGATCTGTCTCCTAATATTTTACGCGCAAACCCTACCCCATGCTCCCCTTTTTGGAAAGGGGTAGTGTGGGCTGCTTCTGCAGCGAAAGTAGGGTTTCGTTGGAATGTGGGTAATGGCAGGAAAGTGATGTTTTGGGAGGATATCTGGATGGGTCATTGTTCTCTTGCAACATTGTACTGGGACTTGTACGTTATTGTTAACGAACAGTGCTGTACGGTTGCAGAGGCTTGGGATGGCACCTCTTTGAGATTTTCTTTTAGACGTACTGTCTCTATCCGGCTATATGAAAGGTGGTTGGAATTGGTATCTTTAGTAGAAGGCCTATCACTCAATGATGAGGAAGATAAACCTATTTGGATGTTTCACCCTTCCGGCCAATATTCTGTTAAATCCTTTTATGGTATTATTAACAATCGGGGTGTGGTTCCTATTCACACTCCTGTGGTGTGGAATCTCCATATTCCCCCAAGAATCCATATTTTTCTGTGGTTGTTGGGCCAACAATAAATTGTTGACTAGGAATAACCTTAATAAACGCCGGCATGTTGAAGATAAAACTTGCTTGTTCTGTGCAGAAGAAGAAACTATCCCACACCTGTTTTTTGACTGTGTGGTAGCTAAAATGATCTGGGAGAATATCTCTAACTGCCTGGGTGTTTCTATTGGTTGTTCTTTTGAATCGGTTGCCCGATGGTGGATCAGTGAAAATAGAAATTCTGTTATTAACATGTTTTCATCTGCTACTATGTGGTGCATTTGGAAACTGAGAAACGAGATGTGTTTTCAGGGATTAAGCTGGCAAAGTATCAAGATCCCACTCCAAAGAATTCACTGTACAGTCAAATCCTGGAAGATCTTGGGCCTGGACAAACATTCACAACTGCTGGATATGAACCTGTTGAAACTCAACCATCTCTGCGGGGGACTCCTCCGGATTGCTTGGAGATGAGTCTCCTACGAGCTCACATATCGACAGAAGACGTCCTGGGTGCAACTCTAGCGGTGGACTGAGTAGTGAAGCCCTGTTTAGTCAGTGTTTTTCAGGCTTTAGTCTCTGCTGTGTCTCTTTCTGTTGTTTTCTCGTCGAGGTGTTAGCTTTGTCCTCACTTTGCCGTTGCCGGCAGTTCTGTAATAAGCGCTTTAACTGTTACGCTGTAAAATCGACAAATTGAGGTTGCATGAATAAATGGAACCTGGGGCGGGGCCCTTTTAGTCTAAAAATTTAGAGGTTAGAGTCAGCATGCCCAACCATTTTGAAATTTTTGTTAAACCATAGGAGCAACGGGAACAGGGCAAAGTTCAGACAACCTAGTCCACCAGGCACGACCGTTTCTGTTCAAGCTGATGCAGCATTCTTCCCTGGGTTTCACGATGATGGGAATCGTTGGCTAGTTAGCTAGACTACTCAAGTTTATACCGAAGGAGCAGTTGCAGTAGCAGATCGTGGAGTACAACGCTTGCACACGGACAAGCCGGACAATAATATAGAGGGCAACAACTATTTTTACCTTCACGGAGGTGCGGCTAGTTCGGAGCTGCTTCGGCAAGTCGCGGGTTATCGAGACGGCCAGAGCTTTGGGGTCTGGTCGGCGGCAGTCAGCATATCATCTGCACGGGAAGAACCAGATCTCCTGGCGTTGAACCACGGATCCTGGCCGCCTCAAATCGCCGCCCTCCCGGCCACATGGGACATGAGCTAGAAGAACCCGGGACTCCCTCCTACTCACCGCCGGCCACCGTGGCCGCGGGCGATGTGCGGAGGTCGAGCTGGACCTCCTTGCACGTGGCCGCCGCCGGTCTCCTTGTGTGTGGCCGCTCCATCCCCGCCCCCTCCGCTGGTCGCGGGCGATGTGCGGAGGTCGGTTAGGTGGACCTCCTTGCACGCGGCCGTTGCCGGTCTCCTTGCGTGCTCCATCCCCGCGCCCTCCACCTGCCTGGAATCCCTGATTCGTTCCTCTTTTCGAGCGCCACCGCGAGCGAGAGAAAGGGATAGGGTGGGGAGAGAGAAGACTGCGAATCGATCAGAACCGGTACGAGAAGACAAAGGACTGCGGGTTGAATTCCATATTTGTCAGGGGGTTTTGTGTAAAATCACCGCGACGTACGAAGCACGACGTACGACCGGCACGGTTACTTGTATTATATAGTAGAGATTCATTAGCTAGCCAGTTAACTTTGTACATCGCAGTTTTTTTCGTCCAGAGCTTTCCATCTACGTCTGCAGCTCCTCACAAGAAGGTACTACGTGGCCATGATCCTAATCAATAAATCATCAGCTAGCTTGCCGGCTTAGTACATCACACAGAACAAATCGATCAAGTTCCAGTACGTGCGTCTCGGCTTGGCCGGCAAAGCCCGGTATGAGCTTTCGCAGATCGTTCTCAATGACGTGTGATCTTGGCAAAACACAAGTGGAGCCTGAGGCCAACACAGCCTTGCTGACATGACTCCAATACTTTCATTGATTCAGCAGGTACAGGGTAATGAAAAGAGTACCTCAATCATGTGGATTCTTTAAATAAGACATGAGATTTATCTTTTTTATTAAATGCAAGTGGAATTTTCTGATATGATTGTCAATTAAGTTTCCGGTGTCGCATATCCATTCTCAAAATTCTAGGTCCGTCGCTGCAATCACTCTCATCAACTGTCATGTAACACGACCGTTGCATGGACACGCACAACACTGCTAGAAAAATGGTCTATGGTCCCGGTTCGGCTGGGCCATCAGTCCCGGTTGCCCAACCGGGACTAGCCAATCGGGACTAATGCTAGTCCCGGTTGGGCCACGAACCGGGACCAATGGGTGCCCACGTGGCCAGTTCTGGCTGGGCGTGGGGGGAGACTCATTGGTCTGTTTTTTTTTGTATTTAGGGTTTAGGGTCTCCCTCTCGCCGGTGCCCCCTCTCCCTCTCGCCGGTGCCCCCTCTCCCTCTCGCCGGTGCCTCCGTCGTCTCCCCCTTCTTCGCATCGCCGACGTGCTCTCCATCGTTTCCGTACGCATATTATACGCTCTACTATATACACAGTACACGTTGATGCATATATAATTAATATTCGATCTCTTGCGAGAATACAACTATTTAATTACATGGAGATAGATCACATATGTAGTTCATCGTCCGAAGCATAATGTTCTCCCCTTTCATCGATGACCTCCCTAAGCAGAAATCCCGCCAATTCCTCTTGAATTGCTCGTATGCGCCGTTCTGGGTCGAGCTTCTCCCGCATTTTGCTCAAAGAAGTTGTTCTCCGCTCAGAGGTCAACTCGCGAATGAACTCGCAAACGTAGAATCCACATAAATTACTCCCCGGTGGCTGCTGCGGACTTTTCACCGATATATAAGTTAGCTCATCTTTGAATGGACCTTCTACATTCTGTTTGAATAGTGTCCAACACCTGCTTTGGCAAAAAAATGAACAAAGGAGTTATTAATTACTTGATATCAGGAAACGAACGAAAGAGGCCGATATAATGCGATAATGATTGAAATTACTTATTGAGCATTTCTTTCATTTCGGTCCACGTCGCTTGGTCCCAACTTAATGAGTCGTGGACTTCAACTATGGACTTGTCAACTTGAATGCTTAGCAGAATCCAGTGGAACCTGCGGACGTTTACATAAAGCAGACATGCATAGCTCATCAATTACACTTAACATCGAGAAAGCCAAATAAAAATATGTACAAGACAGAAACACTCACTTGAAGTTGTAAGGAAATAGTATTTCCGTACAGAAGTTTTGCTTGATTAAAGAGGTGGTCAGGTCATGCTCCACGTCTCTGGGGTGATTGCGTAACGTATGTTCATTAACGATATATGGGTCAACGAACCCAACCTCATAATGTCTAGATGTTTTGCATTCCATCATCTTCATTCTACATAATAGCGTACAAAAGGATATATATATAGTCAGGATAATATAATACAGGCAATGAACGAGCTGAGCTAGAGACTTAATTACGAAAATAAATCACTTACAGACAATAGCAACTGAGGATAGATTTGTCGAGGGCGCGCTGATTGAATAACTGAAACAGTTCAGTCATTTGAACCTGTATACTGTAAGGTTTGAAGAAATGCTCCACTCGAACGTCCACCGCAATCCACTCCTTCGCGTCCTTCTTTGATGTGTGCACCATGTACCAGTTGTGCAGATTTCGCATATGTGTTGATAGACGCGTGAGCTCCTCATTACTGACCATAGACTCCCCTGTGACATATTTCCGTGCTATCTCTAACATTGGCTGATCTTCATAGCCTAAAAGTTGACCAAGAGTCATACCCATGGCGGTAGCATTTTCCATGGCCTGCGATACAGTGATACCATGTTCTCTAGCAGCAGCTATGGCTCTGGGGTCCAATAATTGCAGGTCCTTATCCATATCGGCTCTGAAGTCCTTGTCGATATCGGAACACACTATGAGCGGGGGGACCGATTGATTTTTCTGCTGTCCGAGCTGGGCAATTTGTTTCCCGCTTTTTGCACTTCTTTCCTTGTTCTGCTCAGACTGGGCACGTGCTAGCTTACTAAGTTCACGACCATAGTCAGATTGCAGATTCATCGATATTTGGGATGGCTGCGCAAGGAAGGACTTAGCCCACTTTTTGGATTTTTCATCGTATACCGGCTTTTGCTCGGGCTTTTTTGGTGCAAAAAAAGTCTTATTGTAGGCAGCCACCTCCGCGGCGTTTTCCGCTACAGTCCTGTCATAAGGTCTAATGGGAAGATTCTTATGAGGTACTTTTGGGAGGGGCGACCTTTTACGTTTCGGTGATCGCTTACCCCTCATAGTACGAGCGGTGGGCGGAGACGGCTGACGCGGCGGCGGAGACGGCTGCGCTGGAGACTGGTGAGGCGGTGAAGAGGACTGTTGCGCTGGAGAATGCTGAGGCGGTGAAGAGGACTGTTGCGCTGGAGACTGGTGAGGAGTCGATGGCCTTGGCTGCCAGTTCGGAAGCACGATGAATTCCTTTGGCCATAGAATGGTCGCTTTCTTGGCTTCTCCAAGTTCAAGCACCTCCCCATCTTCACCTGCAGGGTGTTCCAGCTTCAGCTCCTCAAAATCTTTCATCACTTCATCCACCGCGACAACAGCGTAGCCATTTGGAACCGGAGAGAAATGGTAAGTTGGATTAGGTCCAATTGGTACGACATAGCCGACCGCCACCTTCATGGTTAAGTTAAAAACTTTCACATGCATCTCACAAGGTGTGCTCTCCGTGATATCATCCACTGGGTAGCGACGAAGTGGAGCCACCGTCACTGCATCATCAGTACCATCCTGGAGCTCCGTGGAAGCCACGCTGCTTTTCCGATTCGATGGGCCGCCGGTACCATCGCATGCAGCTTCTACCATGTGCCGCTGAGATTGGCCGCTAGTACCTTGCTGGCTAAGTGCGGCAATTTGATCCTTCTGCCGCTTTAATTCTTCTTCTATATTACGCAGCCGGTCTGCAGCAGCGCGTGCTTCCATTGCCTCCCTTTCCTTTCTCCTCTGATGGCTTCTATCAGGAAATTTCTTCCTGTGCTCGGGAATCGCAATTGTCTTGGGCTTGGAGCCTGGTACGCCTCGTAACCGTCCGTCGTGTTCCTTATTCCCAAGGGCGCGTGTGAGCTCGTCATCCTCTCTATCGGGAATGAACCGTCCCTCTGCAACATCCTTTACTGCATTTCTAATGCCTTCGATGGGTAGTAGGGGATTATCTTTGTGTCTTCTGTTATATATGCACTTCCCTTCTGCGTCCAACGTGCCCCCATGCCCGTAAAACCAATTTCTTGCCCGTTCGATCCATGCGAGTGGCTCTGGAGTGATCCCTTTAGCCAGCAGGTCCGCCTCAAGTTTCTCCCACTTAGGCATGCTAAAAGCGTAGCCACCAGCCCCATAGTATGGTGGTAGATCTTTTTAGCAGCATTTGCCTTATTTTTTGCAGACTTTTCCTGAGCTTCCTCCGATTTCTTGTACGCCACAAATTCTTCCCAGTAGTCCTTATCTTCTCATACCCTTTATCGAAGTCGGAGTCTTATTTTTCTGGACAAACTCGCTGTTCAATCTTTTCTTCCAGTTCTTGAATAGCTCGGCCATCTTCTTAAGAGCCCAGTCCCTGACTTTTTGCTCCATGTTTTTCCGGGCAATCTTTTCTGCCTCATTTGGATCCTCCTCATCTGGATCCACCTCTGGCGCCGGCAGGGTGAAATTAAGCATGAGCTTTCTCCAAAGTCTTTCTTTGCCCACCTCGCCGACATATCTTACTCCTCCCTCCTTTGGCTGATGCCATTCTCGAACGGTGATCGGGATGTAGTCCCTAACAAGAACTCCGCATTGCTTTACCATTTTATTTTTAACACCAGGGGGAGCAGTCGGTGTGCCGTCTTCAGCGACTTTTTCGATCCTGTACCTTTCTTGGTCGCCCAACTTTTTGGCTGGGCCTCGTTTTGTCCTTACAGAAGATTTGCTCGATCCGGAGGGCTAAAAGAAGAAAGAGCGTTAATATATGTATATAGACAGCAGAGGCTTAATTAATACAATCTTCGGCTTCATTAATATATGTATATGCACCTCGCCGGAGTTTGCAACATTTAATGTTCCACCGGAGCCTTCGGCTTCTCCCTCGTCGGCTTCTCCCTCGCCGACTTCTCCCCACCCCAGCCGTCGGGTTCTACCTCACCGGAGCCGTCTCTTCGGTTGAGAGACTCATCTCCCTCACCGGAGTTGTTCAGAAACTGCGAGGTGACATCGCCAACATCTTCCGGCCCGCGGATTATATCCTCGAGGATGTTTTCCTGATTTTCGTCTCGTTCCATAGTTTCTGCAAATTAAGAACAATGCACAAAACTTTAGTTGGGTAACTTGTTCCATATGTCAAGATACATCTACACAATTTTTGACTTGCCCAAAAACCTAAAATAAAATACTCTTTTATTTATTTTCAGAAAATCCCCTTTTCTTAGGTTTACAAAGGAGCTACCTTTTTCATACCTCAGAAAATTCACTAAAAATTAGGGAATGATCCTCATTACTTGTAGAACCCAAATAATTTGGACATTTTTGCCCTTTTGTTTTCAGTACAAAAACTAAGAAAATAAGAAAAGGCCATAAAAAATAATGCAAACACTTGGCAACCTTTTTATTCAGTGCCTAGGACCATATGTGCACACACACTAGGGAGATAAGCCACAGGAAAATTCAAATTTAATTAGGACAAGCACAAATTAGAAACTTCACAATTTGATTTTTGTGTGTAACATACACAATATCATCTCATTTGCAAGAACAAATTAGAAACTTCATATGCTGCCTTATAATCTCATTTGCAAGAGCACCTCGGGCGGGGAGCGGCAGAGCACCTCGGGCGGGGATTCTTGGGCGCGACGGCGAACTCGGAGACCCTAAACCCTAAACCATCAAGAAATTAAAGCCATTAAGCTCAAGAACATAAGACTCAAGCTAAAATATACTGAAAAGCATGTATTACCACTTCAAAATCATTTGCAAAGCTAAAATTAAAATTAACATCAATATATAGCAAAACTAAAATTAACATCAATATATAGCAAAACTAAAACTAACACTAACAAAACTAATTCTAGCAAATGGCTAACAGAAAATGGCTAACAAAAAATAGCTAAAACCTAGCAACTAACACTAACAAATGGCTAACAAAAAATCATCTACAACTAACCTAGCAATTTCTATAACCTAACAATTTCTATAACCTAACAATTTCTAAACATATTAATCATTTTAATCTACAATGCTACAATTTTAATCTAATTACTTCTAACCTTGAGTAGCAAAATTATGAACACTTTAATCTACAATCTACAATCTACAATGCTATAAATTTCTAAACATTTTAATCTACAATTTTAATCTACAATGCAAAATTTCTAAACATTTTAATCTACAATCTACAATGCAAAATTATGAACAAAAAAGCACTCACCTTGATCGAGTAGCTACGGCCGGCGGTGGTGGTGGAGCGCGCCGGTGGTGGTGGAGCGCGCCGGTGCAGGGTGGCGGCGTCTGGACGGCCGGATTAGCCGCGCCGGTGAGCAGGGGCGAGGCGAGCAAGAGGGAGGCGCGGCGGCGGCTCCGCGGCCGGTCAATCCGCGCGGCGGAGGAGGTGGAGGGCGGGGCCGCGCCGGAGCAGGGTGGCGGCAGAGGTGGAGGGCGGGGCCGCGCCGGAGCAGGGTGGCGGCAGAGGTGGAGGGCGGGGCCGCGCCGGAGATCAAAAATCGCCGGAGCAGGGCTTCGCCAGAGCGCTTCTCTCGTCGGGGGAACTGCGGCAGAGGTGGAAGAAGAGGAAACGCACGGGCGGTTATAAACAAAAGGCCTTTGGTCCCGGTTGTTCTTACCAACCGGGACGAAAGGGTCTTTGGTCCCGGTTTGTAAGAACAACCGGGACCAAAGGTCAAATTTTGGGCCGCTTGAAGTTCGCGCAATTTTGGGCCGCTTTTAGTCCCGGTTCGAGGCTGGAACCGGGACTAAATGGGCTTTTCGAATTTTTTTGTTTTCTTTTATATAATTTCCAGGAAATGATTTAAACTTGTAAAATCAATAACTTTTAATCTGTTTATCAGAAAATTATGATTAATATATCAAAATGCTAAGAAAAATGAACCCCATCTATTTATATGTCTATTATTATAAATCCAAATAATACAATAATATGTTTATTATTATCAGAAAAAATAAGGAATCTGAATATTCATCCATACATCTGTTTGCATCATGTATCAACTGTGCCATTTTCAATTCAAAAATGCATTAACTCATATCTTTTGCATACTTTATTATTGTCATTTTCAATTTGAATCTCACTAAACTTTCAAACTATTAACCATTTTGCCATTTTGAATTAAAAAATGCATTAACTTTTATCTTTTGCATAACTAACTCAAAACCAGATTACTTATTCAGATGCTAAAGATCATTAGTTGGAAATGCAGAGATAAATAATACATTTTACACGATCGTCGTCGTAGCTAGACCAGCATTAGGGAATGACAACAATCTTGGGTACATAGACGAACCATTTGTCCTAACCAATGATGTGGCTCAGGTTAGTCATACTCCTGCCTAGGCCTATAATACTCGTCCTCGTAGTCGTCGTAGTCGCCGCCGTCGTCGTCGCTGTCGTCGGGCGGCGCTCGCCTGGACTGGAAGCGAGGGTAGCGCAGGCGGGGGTTATCGCCGGCCGTGATGTAGTTCATGACGCTCTGGAGAGTCCGGCCGCTCCACCACAGCCGACGGCCGGCCTCGTTGAAGTTCGAAGGAGGCGGGCCGTCCTCCTCGTACCTGGCGAGCGCCCTCTCACGCCGATTGATGAAGAAGGCGTCTCAAGTCGGGCGGTAGTCGGGATGCCAGCGGGAATCCATCCGCTGCTCCGGAGTGAGCTCGAGGTAGTAGTGGTTTGTGATGGCCGCCCGGCGCGCCAAACCTTGAGGGACAGGAGGGACCGGCATGCCTCCGGTGCTCAGCCTCCAGCCGGCGGGGACGTCGTAGTCGGGCGGGCAGGGGTAGTTCGAGGCGCAAAGCGCCTCCGCCTCCGAGTAGGTTAGAGTGGGTACGGTGGAAGCCATGGGAGAGTGATGTGGTTGCAGATATGAGTTTAGATGTGCTATGCCAATGGAGGCCATGCATGACTACATATATATAGTGAGAATCCCACCAATAAGGAAGAAGCACACGGATCGTGTGTTTCTTTCGAGCGCTTGTGAGCCGTTGGATCAGGGGTGTGTTTCTTTTGAAGGCTTGTGAGCTGTTGGATATCACTTTGTGAGCCACCACCCGGGACTAAAGGGAATCCCACCAATAAGGACGAAACACACGGATCGTGTGTTTCTTTCAAGCGCTTGTGAGACGTTGGATCAGGGGTGTGTTTCTTTTGAGAGATTGTGAGCTGTTGGATCAGTAGTATCACGGCCACTTCGTGAGCCACATCAAGGTTTAATACATTCCATAGAATGCATTACATAAAAGGTTTAATACATTATTACACATGATCCAACGTCTCACAAGCGCTTGAAAGAAACACACACCTGATCCAACATCACCAACATTATTCTACATAAACGGACTTGCTGGCTCGAAGGCCGTAGGATTAGGGGGAACGCGGGAGGAGCCAGCCCCGTGGGCGGCCGCCCGGTTCTCGCGCGCACGTTTGCGGCGGAGGGCAAGATCCATGGAGGATGAGTCTTTCAGCGCCCAATCCAGCTCGGAAGCCTCCTTCGCCTTGAGCTGGTAGGAAGTCTTGGCTCGCTGGACAGGGTAGTCCCGGACAGACTGGAAGGAGGCTTCCATGGCCTCCTGTATCTGCAACCCACAACCCTCTTCCCCGTCGTCGCTCCAGTCGAAGTCGTCGTCGTCCTCCTCCTCCGCGGGAGGAGCGGCGGCGCTTGGTGGAGGTGCAGCGGCGCCAGGTGGAGGTGCGGCGGCACCTGGTGGAGCAGGAGGCCGGTAGCTGGGCATTCCTCTCCACGCCGGGCTCGTGGGCATACGGCGGGATAGGCTCCCGTGGTTGCGCCCAAGCGCGCTCTGCCGAGCACGCTCGACCTCGTCCAGAAGGCGCTGCGGCGGGCGTGGCGGATCCATCTCGTGGAGACGATGCGTTCGTGGCTAGGAATGGTGGATTAGAGTTTACCCCGTCGGCGACAATATATAAAGACCTCCAGGGCAGCGCTGGGGGAGGACACGTGCCCAGGGCAACACTGGGGGAGGACACGTATCGTGACCGCAAAGCCCGCCTTTAGTCCCGGATGGTGTTACCAACCGGGACTAAAGAAGCACACGGATCGTGTGTTTCTTTCAAGCGCTTGTGAGACGCTGGATCAGGGGTGTGTTTCTTTTGAGGGATTGTGAGCTGTTGGATCAGCAGTATCACGACCACTTCGTGAGCCACATGACCCGGTTGGTGTTACCAACCGGGACTAAAGAAGCACACGTACCCTATATATAGCCCCCCTCCTGGACATGTTCAGCACTCAGTGTCTACTCATTGTACTTCATTTTGGCAGTACACGGGTAGTAGAGAGCAAGATTTCTGAGAGGCAGGAGTTCCTAGAGCGGAGGCTGAAGGTGAACCCTCCCCTCGGTTGGATCCAAGCAGCGGCAAGGCGCTCTGATGGTTAGCAACATCTCCAACACTTGTTCGGACGGTTGCAAATCATCAGAGACGTCTTGCCGCTGTTTGGATCGAAGGCCGATTTGCCGTCTCACGAGCCACCGGTGGGCTGTATGACGGGGAAGTGTGTTTTGGGCGTGTTTTTACCAAGGTGCTGCCCTCTCCCTCCCCTACCTAGGTGTTTGATCAAATTCCCCACTCATTTTTTCAGATCTCGGCGACGATGTCCCGGTTGGTGGATGGTTCTTCATAGGGATTCTTCTCACGTGAGTATTGCACTACTGGGAAAGCAGCTATCAGTGGCGCACCAAATAATGATTCTGTGGCGCACCCCCAGAATTACTGGGTGCGCCACAGAATTGTCGCCACTAAATTATTATTTCCGTGGCGCACCATGGGCATGCGCCACAGAAACCAACTTTCTGTGGCGCACCCAGGCCGTGCGCCACAGAAATAGCTCGGTAGGCCACATAGCAAAGGAATTATGTGGCGCACCCACGCCTGGCGCGCCACAGAAAGTGGTGCGCCACAAAAAAATAAAAGCGTGCGCCACAGAAATATGAAACAGTAGTACAGGTATTTTTTTTTCATTTTGCTGTATAAATACAGGTATATACAGGATTTATAAAGGATTTATCCAGAAATACAGATATATTTGACAGGTATATAAACAGACACACATTAATCACTATTTCATCACACATATTACTTAGTGTGCCCGAGATACATACACATAGTCACAAAAGTGCCGAATGTTAATTTACACAATATATTAGTTATGATAGAAACAAAAGTTCATCATTTCACACTACACATTACAAATGAAGTGTTCACCGCCTAACTAGGATCAAATGTAGTACACATCGGCGATGATGGTGAGCAAGAGCGCGCGGGAGCATGCATGCATGATCATGGCTTCCTCTTCTTGAGCGGCGCCGGGAACGGTAGAATGCCCCCTTTCGTCCTCCACTCCCTGGTGTCATTCTGCGCCGCTAGTCGTTCTTCCATGGCCCTCTGAGACAACGCTGAAGATGGATTGGGATATATATTGGTTAGTGATATACATAGAGTATAATTTGTTCATCTAAGTAGAGAGGCAAGACGATCAATCAATGTTGTCATGGTTGGAAATCATATGGCTATCCTATTTGGGTTTCATAGCATAGCATATATATAATATATAACCCTACACATGCACTTCTACAAAAAAGTACACACTAGCTAGTAATGCTTAGCAAGGCTATCTTTTATAATACATCCTACGTACCCAAGCGGAAGTGGAAGGACCCTGAGGCGTGAATGACATCGTCGAGGATGATATTTGTTAACTGCAGCCGGATGCGATGGAAGTCTTGTCTATAATCAGCATCGGTGAGACCATCCGCCATTTTGGTGTATTCTGCGAGATTAGATGCAATCTTCGTTTTCTTGCAATCCCGGACAATCGTTTTAAGGTGACGGAGGGCATAGTAGGCCTCCATCACACTGCCATCCAGTTGCTTGACGCAATGGAATCCGGTCCCATGCAAGAACTTGTGTGTGTTGTCGTCCTCTGTGAAATATTCCGACTTCTTATGGAAGGGGCCGCCCTTTTTGGCATAGGCCTCGAGAGCGTCATCGAGAACACCCTTTAATCTGTTGTATGATCTCGGCTGGGATTTATTCCCCGAGTCCAAATAAGTGGCAACGGACCACCTCGGGGATACGTGGATGAGTGCACAGTACTTGTCCCTGCTCAACACAATTGAAGCAGAATGTTGGACAAAGGATCAGCGATGGAAGAAATGTACAAGAAGGCATAAGATAGGACGGTGGCGAGCAGATGTGTACTTACTCGAAAAAGTAAGGCAGAAGAAGGGCGGTCTTCTCCTTGTTGGCCAGGAAGACCCTAACGAGGTACTCCTTGGCCGTTTCCCGTGTTGTTGATCCTTCCACCAGATGGCTGTCGCGCATGTAGTAGGGATCCACTATCGCGATGTACGGGGTATCATCTCTCCTGATCTTCATCGCCGCATCGAGCGCATATAGGCAGACCATGTTATAGTCCAGCCGTTTGGAGTGATACAGGTTGAAGATGTCCTCGTACGCTATGAAGAACACATCTGCGGGGTCTTCCTGGACGAAGTCCACCAACTCTTTTGGCACCTTGACCGGGAACGCCGGGTAACCTGGGTTCTTCTCTTTAAGAAGGGTCTCCTCTAGATACAAGATATTATTCTGCAAAGTAATCATGGGTCCTTCTACAAGGCGGAGCATGTCCCCGGACAAGATAGATTTACCAGCTTCATGAACTCGGGAGTAGCCTTGTGGATTCGTGTCTTCAGGACCCCGGATCTTAGGATCTTGCTGGCTCGCAGAGGATGCTTTTCTCTTCCTTTGATGACTCTTCTTTTTCTTCGTCTCTCGGGATTGTGGGGGTGCAGTGAACCCCGCTTTAACTGTTTCATGCAGTGTGTTAGGGCTGAAAATGTTACCCGGTTGAGCTTGATGATCGCCGGCATCCGGAGGCGTGTCGGTGAAGGCCAGGCGCTGTGATTTTATGCCACGGGTTCTCTTTCCCTAGTCTCGCAACCTCGGCATCCTTCTTGTCCCAAACGGGCTTTTTTCCTGCGTAACCGCCGCTTCCCAAATGGTGGTTACCTAAGTTCAGTGCCCGCATGTTCTTCCCCCACTCGGTCCATTTTTCAGCCTCCGGAGATGACAAGGATACCTTGAATATATCGAACTCGTCTTTCTCGAGGTATGGCTCTTTGGCACTGATCTCCTCCCAGCTAAGACCCTTTTCAAGAATCTTCGCCCTCACCCGGCCTCTCCAGCTTGTCAAGGCGGTGTTCATCTTCGTGATGGCGAAGTTGTCCACCTTTTAGTTTTCATCAGCCGGGAAAATATATCGTTTGTGAAGCTTCTTGAGGAGGTCATTGCGCAAAGCCTCATTCTCCGGATTCCTGAGGTCATACGTGTTGATCGATGCGTTTTCCCGGAGGATGCACCCTAGTTGCATGCCGTACCCTTTTGCGATGTCCCAAGGCTCCAGTGGTTGGCCACTTAAGGAGACCTTAGTGAACGTGTCTGTGACGTTGCCGACCGCTTGCGGTGTCCGGTCCTTCCTCGGCTTCTTAAGCCTCTTAGCAGGCCACTTAGCAGGCGGGATACTACCACCACCGCCATCCGTGTGGTCGCCACCCCCGACATCCGTGCTGGTGGGTTCTCCATCGGTGGTGGTGGCTTCGGTAGACTCTAACAGAAAGTCACCATCGCCGTCACGAGCCAGTTCGGCGGCCTCCGCATCCTCTATCTACGGGTTCAATTCCCAGAACGATATGTTCTTTTGTCTAGCTTGTTCTTTGACGCTCATGTGCTTCTCAGAAGGGCCGGCCTCGGAGGACATGTTTGCACTACATTAAAAAGAGGCAAAATGTTAGTACAACAAATATAACAAAGCATCACTTAATTTAGTACTAAGATACCCCGGCCCATGCATTAGCCGCAATACCCCATACGTCCTATTTTTAGCAAAGTCATGCTAAATTTCACGAAATTTTTTGGCATGACCTTTGCTAAAAATAGGACATATGGAGTACCCGAATTTGCCGGAACGGAAGTTAATCGACGTTCCGGCAATCTCAAGGGCCTCACGGGGTACCTGCAAACATTTCACAAAAAATATCCACATCTCCAGACGGCATCTCCGTCCGGCATCTCCACGACACGATGGTCGTGGACACATATCCTCATGCACATACATCACCACATCCACATCGAGGGAGAGAGGAACTACCTCGGGTAGGGAAGGGAGGCTCGGGTCCGAGATCGGCGTGGTGGAGGTGCTCCTCGTGGTGCTGCAATAAATTAACAAAACCATGATTTAGCATCTACCACACACATTTCACAAAAGCAGCTAGCAGCAAAAGCACCTAGCAGCAAAAAAAAAATGCATCTTCAAAACTGTTAAAAAGTACCAACTTTGGAGGCTTACAAAGTTATCAAATCTTGATCCTATTTAAAATGTACCTTCATGGATCTCTTGTACTAAGTTAGTACTTCATGCTAAACCCCAGAAATATTTTTTTGAATACATCTAAAACCTTAATTGAAGGCATTTTTGTAGGCATGTTAAAACAGTGACCATATGGGACTTAGCAAAATTTCAAAAAATTGTCTCCAAAATTTTCCTAACACCACACTAGCACCAACTAGAAGCATTATCAACTATTTGCATTGTTTCTAGCTATTTAGTGTACTCAAATTTTAATTTGTTTGAGTGGGTCATTTCATCAAGCACCTACGGTGCAAGCATGGTAGGAGAGGGAGGGGAGGAAGGGGGAAGCACACCTCGGCCGGAGGGGGGAGGGAGGGGAGGTCGAGGACGTGCGCAGGGGAGGTCGAGCTCGCCGGCGCAGGGTATCGAGGTCGGCGGCGCAGGGGAGGTCGAGGAACGGCGGGGGAGTTGCGCGCGCCGGCGTCGAGGAGTTGTTGCGGCGGCGTCGAGGAACGGCGGGGCGCGGCTCGGGCGGGGCCGGCCGGGGCACAGGGGAAGGTCGCCGGCGAGTTGCGCGCGTCGAGGAACGGCAGGGGAGTTGCGCGCGCCGGCGTCGAGGAGTTGTTGCGGCGGCATCGAGGGAGCGCGCGTGGTTTTGACTTAGCGAAATTTCGGATGGAAGAGAGGCAGCGCGGGGTGGCCCACATGTAATTGGGTGCGAAGGATTTCTGTGGCGCACCCTTTCCGCGGTGCGCCACAGAATTCTGAGATTCTGTGGCGCACCTTTTCCGCGGTGAGATTCTGTGGCGCACCTGCTGGTTGATGCGCCACAGAATTATGTGGCCTGAAGTGCTAAAACGACCTGCTGGCTGTTCTGTGCAAGTACAGCAGCATAGCCCAATGGCTCACACACATGTAAAACACTTGGGGCAGCCAGGTTCGAATCCTGGCTGTCTCAATTTTTTCTGAACTTTTTTTTCTTACAAATATTTTTGGATAAATTTGGTTCAAAAAATACACACAATATGTCTCATACATATTTAGTTCATTGAATACATAACTCTTGCATTGTCTCACACACAATGTCATACATATTTAGTTCATTGAATACATAACTCTTGCAAACATCCATGCACCACGCCGACGCAAGCAACAACATGCAAAGATTCATGCAAACCACACACACAAGTTTCATGCATAGATCCGTTCAACAAATAGTTTGCTTCATGCAAACCACACACACAATCGCCCGCCGACAAGTTTCTCATGCCTTTAACAAACACCCATCCAACAATACCCACCTAGTAGATCTAGATCCGTTCCCGAGACGTGACCATGATCGATGAGAGAGAGTGTGGTGATGGAGGGAAAATAGTGGACAAAAAGAGAGGAGAATATATATGGAGGCTTTCCCCAAGCCCTCACCAATTCTATGTCAAACAAAGTAGGTTTAACAACAAATAATGGATAATAGGATGGTCAAAATGCCATGGGAGAGAGGAGGAGCTCGAGCTAGATGCATGGGGGGAGAATGAAGAAGGTCACATGGGGAAAGTGGGTGTTGCCACCTTTTTGTGGATCTGGGCCAACATTCTGTGGCGCACGCAGCTTGGTGCGCCACAGAATGTCAACTTTCTGTGGCGCACGGTGTCTGGTGCGCCACAGAAAGCTAACATTCTGTGGCGCATGGTGGCTGTGCGCCACAGAATGTGAACTTTCTGTGGCGCACTGGGCCACGTGCGCCACAGAATCTCCCCAGATGGACCTGGCCCAATAATTGGAACGTGGGACCCACGCTATTTCTGTGGCGCATGGGTGGGCATGCGCCACAGAAAGATGACATTCTGTGGCACATTGGCTGCCATGCGCCACAGAATGTCAGCTTTCTGTGGCGCATGGCCGTCAGATGCGCCACAGAAAGGCCAAAATTTCTGTGGCGCACCTGCTGCCATGCGCCACAGACATATTTCTGTGGCGCACCAATTAAGGGTGCGCCACAGAATGCCAACCCACCTATAACCCTTCTCCTAGTAGTGTTGACCCTGTGATGGTTCCTGCTCTTTGGGTGCGCAGCGCCGGCCGCTCAGCAGCCCGTGGCTTAGGACCCGACAAAAGTTAGTGATATTATTCGTGATGTATTATGGTTAAATAAAAATGGACCCGAGCTATGTATTATGGTTTTCACCACATAAAGGTTTAATACATTACTACACATCACATAAAGGTTTAATACATTACATTGATTTACATAAATGCCATGAACCCTTCTTCGCGTATGTCCCTGGCCTATGATCGCTTCGGCCGTAACCATGGAGCATCTTCATTATTTAACGGGATGCTTGGGTCAGTTTTCACTGTGAAGGGCGGAATTTCATCAAACTTATCATAATCTGCTGACATGTCTGTCTTGTCCTCGACTCCCACGATGTTTCTTTTCCCTGAAAGAACTATGTGACGCTTTGGCTCATCGTCTGATGTATTCGTTTGCTTATTTTTTTCTTTTTTTCGGTCTGGAGGACATGTCCTTCACATAGAAAACCTGAGCCACATCATTGGCTAGGACGAATGGTTCGTTCCTGTAACAACCAAGATTCTTGAGATCCACTGTTGTCATTCCGTACAGCTGGTCTACCTTTATCCCTTCTCCATTCATGTTGACCCAACTGCACCGAAACAAAGGGACCTTAAAAGTAGGTCCATAGTCAAGTTCCCATATCTCCTCTATGTAACCATAGTATGTGTCCTTTTGCCCATTCTCGTCTGTTGCATCAAAGCGGACACCACTGTTTTGGTTGGTGCTCTTTTTATCTTGGGCGATCGTGTAAAATGTATTCCCATTTATCTCGTACCCTTGGAAATTCAATACAGTCGAAGATGGTGACGCGGCCAACAAGTAGAGCTGATCTCCGACAGTGGTGTCATTCATGAGCTGTAATCGCAACCAACTGCCGAAAGTCTCCATGTGTTTTTCTTTAATCCAGGAGTCAGCCTCCCCGGGTTCTTGGAGCGTACATAATTCTTGTGTTCCTCGATATACGGAGCCACGAAGGTGGAACTTTGTAGAACTGTGTAGTGTGCTTGAGTTAAAGAATGCCCGTCCCTACATATCAGTGCTTTCTTTCCTAGCGTGCCTTTTCCACTCAGTCTCCCCTCATGCCGCGATTCAGGAACACCAATCGGCTTAAGGTCAGGAATAAAGTCAACACAGAACTCAATGACCTCCTCTGTTCCATAGCCCTTTGAGATGCTTCCTTCTGGCCTAGCACGGTTATGAACATATTTCTTCAAGACTCCCATGAACCTCTCGAAGGGGAACATATTGTGTAGAAATACAGGACCGAGAATGGCAATCTCGTCGACTAGGTGAACCAGGAGATGCGTCATAATATTGAAGAATGATGGGGGGAACACCAACTCGAAGCTGACAAGACATTGGACCACAGCCTTCTGTAAACTTGGTAGAGTTACTGGATCGATGACCTTCTGAGATATTGCATTGAGGAATGCACATAGCTTCACAATGGGTACTCGAACATTTTCCGGTAGAAGCCCCCTCAATGCAACCGGAAGCAACTGCGTCATAATCACGTGGCAATCATGAGACTTCAGGTTCTGGAATTTTTTCTCTGCCATATTTATTATTCCCTTTATATTTGACGAGAAGCCAGCCGGGACCTTGATACTGCTCAGGCATTCAAAAAAGATTTCCTTCTCTGCTTTGGTAAGAGCGTAGCTGCTTAAGTATTGACGCCCTTTATCCGTCTGCTTGTTGTATGGGTCTTTCATACGTTGCTGGTCCTCCCGTGCTTCTGGTGTATCTTTTGTCTTCCCATACACGCCCAGGAAGCCTAGCAGGTTCACGCAAAGATTCTTCGTCACGTGCATCACGTCGATTGAAGACCGGACCTCTAGGACTTTCCAATAGGGTAGCTCCCAAAATATAGATTTCTTCTTCCATATGGGTACGTGGTTGTCAGCGTCATTCGGAACAGATAGACTGCCAGGACCCTTTCCAAAGATTACTTCTAAATCCTTGACCATGTCATATATAACATCACCATCAGGGAGGTTAGGCTTCTTCCGGCGATCTGCCTCACCGTTGAAATGCTTGCCTTTCTTTCTTACGGCATGACTGTTCGGAAGAAATCGACGATGCCCCAGGTACACATTCTTGTTTCCCAAATGTATACTTTCAGTCTTATCTAAACAGTGCGTGCATGCATTGTATCCCTTGTTTGACTGTCCTGAAATGTTACTAAGAGCAGGCCAATCATTGATGGTTACGAACAACAACGCTCGTAGGTCAAATTCCTGTTGTTTGTGCTCATCCCACACACGTACACCTGGTTCGGACCACAACTGCAAAAGTTCATCAACTAATGGCCTTAGGTACACATCAATGTCGTTGCCGGGTTGCTTCGGGCCTTGGATGAGCACTGGCATCATAATGAACTTCCGCTTCATGCACAACCAAGGAGGAAGGTTGTAGATACATAGAGTCACGGGCCAAGTGCTATGACTGGAGCTCTGCTCCCCAAAAGGATTAAAGCCATCTGTACTTAGACCAAATCTTAAGTTCCTTGCGTCATCTGAAAATGTCGGGAACTCTCTGTCGATTTTTCTCCACTGGGACCCATCGGCGGGGTGTCTCAACTTCCCGTCTTTCTTACGCTCTTCTTTGTGCCATCGCAACAACCTGGCATGCTCTTTGTTTCTGAACAGACGTTTCAACCGTGGTATTATAGGAGCATACCACATCACCTTAGCAGGAACCCTCTTCCGGGGGGGCTCGTCATCGCCCTCAACATCACCAGGGTCATCTTGTCTGATCTTGTACCGCAGTGCATTGCATACCGGGCATTTATCCATATTCTCGTACTCCTCACCGCGGTACAGGATGCAGTCATTAATGCATGCATGTATCTTCTGCACATCTAATCCTAGAGGGCAGATAGCCTTCTTTGCTTCGTATGTAGTCTCGGGCAATTCGTTATCCTTTGGAAGCTTCGGCTTCATTATTTTCAGTAACTTCTCAAATCCCTTGTCAGAACAACCAGTCTCTGCCTTCCATTTCAGCAGTTCCAGTGTGGTACCGAGCTTTGTGCTGCCATCTTCGCAATTTGGGTACAGCAACTTTTTGTGATCCTCTAGCATGGCCTCCAACTTTAGCTTCTCCTTTTCTGTATCGCATTCTCGCTTTGCATCAGAAATGACCCCACCAAGACCATCAGCGGGCTCATCTGATGCCCGATGTTCACCTCCTTCTTCTTCAACGTCTTCCATTACAGTATCACCGCATTCCTCAGGGAACATAGGATAGTTGTCATCATCCTCCTCTTCTTCATTGTCTTCCATCCTAACCCCTCTTTCTCCGTGCTTGGTCCAACAATTATAGCTGGGCATGAAACCTCTCCGAAGCACGTGGTCTTGAATGGTTCTCGGGTCAGAGTACTCCCTGACGTTCCGACACTTCTCACATGGACAAGGCATAAAATTATCCACTTTGTTTGCCTCAGCCACTTCGAGAAATTTATGCAGGCCTGCAATAAACTCGGAACTGCGTCGTTCGCCGTACATCCATCGCATCCGTGCATCCATCTGCATCATATAATTAAGTTTATCAAATACCATTACAATAACATCTTGAATAGTGAAATGACCACCGTACATCGACACGTGCAATATTTCTGTATCAATTACAGATGAAAAGGATAAAGTTGCTAACCTCGGCCGAGGATATCATCTTGTGTGAACTTAAGTGTGGCTCGGGCATTTCATCGAACACATCTTGTGCGTGGCAAAGGAAAAAAAAACTAGCACCCACTTCCCACCAATCCAACCAGAAAAAAAAAGAGGAGAGAAGAGAGGGGTGGGTTATTTATAGGCAGGGGAGGGGTATTGGTCCCGGTTCGTTCCACGAACCGGGACCAAAGCTCCGCGGCACGCCACGTGTCCGGCACTGGAGCATTGGTCCCGGTTCGTGGCACGAACCGGGACCAATGCCCTGGCAGCTCGAACCGGGACCAGTGCCAGGCATTGGTCCCGGTTTTTCACTGAACCGGGATTAATGGCCGATTCGGCTCTGGACGAAAGGTAGTTTTTCTACTAGTGCAACCACCCTGGCTACCAAAAAGTACACCACAAACCACTAAAGAACGACTTCTCATGATAACATAGAGGTTATGTGATTGTCGAACCCTATTTCAAACAGTTTCTTTAAAAAATAAACATATAGTTTTCCATGATTGTGAACATGTATTATTTTATTTTCTAAAACCGTTGCAACGCACGGGCACTTTTCCTAGTAATGAATCAAAGGCAGAACGTAGGGTATTACACATAAAATGGCCTGAACCTTGGTAAAAAAAAGGCTCTGGTGTGTTAATCTGAGGGAGGAGGAAGACGAGGTTCCGAGCGTGTTAGCGCCTCACTATGGAACAAAAAGGGGGTGTCGAGCCTACTGGTGTCTGTTTTCGGCTTTTCGCACACACGATGCTATGCTTCCTTTTTCGAAAAAAAATATTACTCGCTATATATCGGCCACAATACTGTTAGCTAGTAGGGTTGAATTTTGTCCATCTTATGCCAAAGACAACTTAAAGTATATTTGTTTCTTCTACTGTTACGTAGGTAACCCATTAATTAAGCTTAATTAAAATACCAACTATAACATTAGCTAAGCTATGCATTTTAACGTTGGGACCAAGTTAACACAACCCTATAGTTTACTAATTTGACAAGGTAGCTTACGGGGCCGTATGTGCTTTCGGATTGGCTTAGAAAGCTGATTATCTTCGATATAGAAGGTCTAGCTTCTGGGTTGTCTGCCCTGCATCGTCCTGCTATTTCCATGCATCTAGTTACTTGCTGGTACCGTAGTTGCGTCGGTGGCTCACTCCACCTGTGTCTCCACCTTCGAAGTACCTACATTTAACAAATGTTGATAATCATCCAAGAATCGTACAGCGCCAACTATGTCCATTAAAACACATGGTATTTATGTTAGATATGCCAGTCAATAGGATAGTAAAGTGTGAAGAAAAGGTGCATGCTTGTGCAAAAAAAGTGAGAGAAATCACTCTTACGTTATTTTTGTTAGGGATGTCCTTACACCCTGTCACTAATTCGATGATTATGAGACCCAAACTACATATATCACATGCGGGTGTAGTTTGGCTATCTTCCATGTGTTCTGGAGCGCAATATCCTCTGCCAAAAAAATAGTGTCATCCATTATGAAAAATGTTGATTGAGGGCTGTAGTGATAGAGAATGTCCATTAGTGGTTCTTCTGATGCATAGCATACCGTGTTCCGTAACTTTTACCCACAGTGTGTGAGTTTTCATTTGGTCTCGACAGACCAAAATCCGTGATTTTCGGAACCATATATTTGTCATTTAGATGATGTAACAATATATTCGCCTGCTTAAGGTCCATATGAATAATATATTTCTCACCGTGAAGATAACGCAGGCCCTTGCAAATGCCAGTGATTATTTCATAACGTGTTTCCCATTCAAGTCCTCTTAATTCATCTGTGGAAGAATAAATACATATAAACATGTAAGGAGTTATGTTAAACTACATGCAGAGTAATGATAGAACATTTTAATTAATTCAAGTCTACCCCAAACAGTCGAGACATGAGAGATGAGCACTAATCAAGGAAATAAGTTGAGGAAGTAAAGAGAGAACCAGCATCAAATGATACTCCCTCCGTTTAGAAATATAAGATGTTTTAGCTTTATGAAGCTAATATATCTAGACATCTTTTAGTGTGTAGGTTCAAATGAATCTACACACTAAAAGACACCTAGATACATTTGTTTCACAAAGCTAAAACATCTTATATTTCTAAACGGAGGGAGTATAAGATTGTACCGGTAATGTGGCTATCAAGGCTTCCATCGCTAATGTACTCGAAGCAGAGCAATCTTTCGAATACGTTGGCCCAGATCAATTTTCCTGACGCGTCATCTTTGATCGGTTTATGATATTCCTGTGAACAGACGCCAAGAAACCGGACTACATTTCGATGATTAATCTTCATCAGACTGGTTACCTCACGACGAAAAAGCTTGTCATCTATTGTATGTACATTCATATGGATCCTCTTCATAGCAACAGTACGTTCTCGGAGCACACCCTGTTGGTCGGCATTAAAATCATGCTCAGGCCTACAATACCGAAAGAGACTTGTGCTTCTAGCTTTTTTAACAATCGAACTAGTGATATTTTACTGGAGGGGATATCGTTAAAAGTAGTGAGCAAATTTCTAAACGGTAAAGCAAGGATTGTACCTGGTAAACTGCTCCAAATCCACCCTGTCCAATTTTTCTCTCATTAGAGAAATCATTCGTGATGTCTTTCAACAGTTGTAATGGCAGATCCCTTGGTTCCTCGGCTCCGTCAAGTATACGTTCCAGGAAACTTTCGTCCACATTCATTCTAGAAAAGCAAGGTGTGATTCAGAACTAGAGCATGGAAGGAATTTGTTTGCTTGAGAAATTCATTGATGGGAAATGCTTACCTCGATCCTGGAGATTAAGGCCTGTCTGTAGGAAGCACAAGCTGGAACTGGTCTGAAAGACGAGCGAAGGAATAATGAAGCACTGTAATGGAGATCAGCAACTCACCTGTTACTAAGAAGGAAGCACGCTGGCCAGGAAAATCATGGCCTCGCTAGTTGTACTCGGTTTGTGCAGTGAAACAAACCTTGAGAGCCACTCTTTCAGATTTGCTAGAACCAACTGGAGCATGATCCACTTTGTGGTTAATTAATTAATACCCCGATCACATGCGATCAGATGCGCGCGACGCCACTTGGGCTACTACATGTCTAGTTTAAGCATCGGAAATGGGGAGGTCGCTTCTGTCCTCGAATCTAACATTGTTAGCCTGATCAGGCGCGGATCTCTAGACCACACTAAGCGTGATAATCGAACACCAATTAAGGAGCCTTGTGGACAGTGGTAGGTGTTGAGTATCATGGTTATCTATTATCTCTACTATATAATATCGTTAAAGGTGATGGTCGGCGGCGGTACGTCACGCCGACACCAATCCAAATCGAGTCCATGTTAAACGCGTAGAGTATAGGCGCGCACCAATCCTAAATCGAGTCCAACTGAAAGCGCAGAGTATACGCGCGCACCAATCCTAAATCGAGTCCAACTTAAAGTGCTTAGTGTATACATATATGATTCGAACCAATCTCTCGTTCGTTCATGTACGTAAACACGATCAGGAAAAAGCCAACCTAAACTCATTGCCAATCCCCGCAAAAAAAAAAGTAAACTCACTGCCAATGTAAACTGGCCCGACATGTAAGTTTTCGGAATCAAGAATGCAGGCAGCTCTACCCATACCTAGATTAGATGATCTTAATTAGTACCGCCTGCATGTGCATGTAAATTTTCGGAATTAGAAATTCAGGCAGCTCGACCATACCCAGATTAGATGATCTTAATTAACACACAATAGTATATACGGGAAACCTTAATCTTAATTAGACAAAATAGTATATACGTGTAAAATTTAGGAAATTATCCCTTTTCAAATATTAATCCTTCATATGATCAGATCGGTGACACCAGGCGAGATTGCAAAACTCATTTACGAGGTTGCGGCATGTAACTAGGTAAGCCGAAGACCCCATACGCTAATAATTTTTGTGTCTTGGTGAAACATAATATCACAATGTTACAAAATTATTTGTTTTCCCGTTGCAACGCACGGGTATTTAGCTAGTATTATTAAAACAACAAACAATCAACGGTGTGGATTAGCTAGGCCTAATCAACTTAAAAAAGAACGTCCAAGATTAACTGGTCGGATTATGTTCATATACGATGTCCTTCTCTCCCACGTCTAGGAACAACAAAGACGTATACATGCTGGAGTCTGATTAATTAATAATGTCCGGCCGGCCGGTACGATGATATGCATCTGCGACGACCAGCACACGGCATGTATCCACAACGGCAAAGCTACACACGCACGCCCTAACCTCGGCCTCGATCGAGATCTCAAAAGACATGCCACGACGCCATGAAGCCTAGCAATTCGAGAGCACACAAGTAAAGGATCGTCAACTCTGCACTAACTCAAGCAAATCCTGCAGTCACGTCGTGCGATTATGGTGCGCTGGTCATCGAAGGGACGGACAATCGGCGAACTGAATAGGGCAGCCACGGTAACATTGATCCTGATGTTTTTTATCGAACAAACGATCAGCAAACTAAACACACGGCGACCATCCTGATGTCTGGATAGTTCAATTTATGGATTATTGAAGGTACAATGAAACGCTCCGCAAATCGACAAGCTGGATTGGACTACAACTTTCTGCCCTGTAGACCATGAGTTCGGGGACACCATTGTTAGGCAGCAGCCACTACGTGATGTACTTGCACGATCTTAGGAATTGGTAGTCCTGTTGTTTCATATCCACGATGCAAGGATGGATTCGGAGGTAATAAGCTGTACCAATTTCAATCCCACAATATATATTTTCATATTATGGTGCCCTGTTCCTGATAAGAAGTCCAATAGACCTTTTTTGCAGGGATGAATACGTATTCTCAACAGAATAGCTTAGGCCCAGCTTGGATTGTGGTTTTAAGTTTTGGAACCAGAATTTTTACGCCGCCTACGCCGTATTATCAGCAGGACCTGACATGTTCCGTGAATATTCACAATAACAACAACCGAGTAGTTCGACAAGGGAGCCTAAAAATTAGCTGGTGTTCGTGCTTACCATTTACCATTTTTTACAGCCTTGGTTCATGTAAAAAAATCCAGACTTAATTTATACTTTGTATGTTCTTTATTTTTGCAGGTGTACCCTTTGAGATAATGGTTTGTAGCATGACAGTATGGTTTTATTAAATTGTTTTGGGCAAATTTCAGGTAGCTTTTACTCCTTGCATTTTGTTCTGTTTCCTCCAATCAACGGTTCAGTTATTCATATATTTGCACATAAAAAATAATATGCATGTCTATTGGTACTGACATCGATCTCATGTAAACACCAGAAAAGGATCAGAGTGGGGAAATGTTGGTATAGGCAGGATAAGTGCATTATTTGACAGAACTTAGCAAAAAAATAAGACTTAACTTAGCATTATATAATGTATGTCTTATTAAAATGTGTGGTGTGTAATGGAATGGGTACGATATTTCAAAAAGTGTATATAGTCATTTCAAATATTATTAAATGTCTTCTGTTTTATCTTTTAGGGACGACTTCTTACTCGCTGGTCCACTGGCCCGTGAAACTCAGTCGCCGCCGAGCCGCCAACAGCAAGGTCCATTCACTCCTCCGAGACTGATCTCCGATGTCGAGCTAGCAGCGTAGGACATGCGTGTCACCCTGCTTCAATTGTTTCACGTACGTGATTCTGCTAATTTGGGTGACCAATTCTACTCCTTCTGGCATGAGCAGGTAGCAGCGATAAAAGGATTGTCACATTGGGATCAAGATTGTTGAGATGTGCAAAAACACATCGAAATATAATTACTGCAATTCAATGACTTTTTAGCCACTACTTCCAGTTTGAGATAAATAAGCATCGGCAATATCAGTGTGAGGTAATACATGCCTATTTTCGTACAAATAGTGGGCGCGTATACAATTAAATATTAGAGGAAGGGTTCTTTAGCAAGGGCACAACAATTATCTTACTGCCTCATATTTGTAAGATTTTTTCTGCATGCAACCAAAGATGGAACCCGAAATACATGTCGGTTCCTATATTCAGTGTGAAGACATTGCCAACCTTGACCTCTATTTTTCGTGTACTAAACTATTTTTGCAATTCCGTCTATTTAAATTCTTCGAAACACTATTGTTCATAGGTCGGATATATTTCTTTATTAACAAAATCATATAGCTAGAATTTGTCTGTATTTGGTTTCCATGTTCCCATATTATTTTCATTTGTCTGATCTTTGTTGATCATTGTATATCATGATATCTATTTTCTATGGAAGAGATTTTCTAAAGTTAACATTCTATAATTCTTATATTTGTAGGAAAGAGGTGCATGGCATCCTTCATTAGGGCACAATATTTCCTAAAGTGTGTACATACTTTTAAATTTAAAATTGTTTTCTTTTCACCTTAGAGATTCATAGATTTTAGGGAGGTAGAAATTACATTCAAATAGGGGAGCTAAAGCTTTCGTAAAAGCCATTCATAGAAAAGAAACATTCTTGACAAAACTTTCAGATTTATGTTGTCAAGTAATCTGCCGTAGAATAAGTAAAAAAAAGAGAAGATTTAATTTATGTTTATGATTGCTGAACATCATTAATATTGCAAAAGACACAATAAAATTAGTTTGATGGCAAGTACAGATAGTTTATCAATTAGAGTGGAACGTGGAAGTTATCGGAAGCTCGACAAAGTGAGTGTCCTAAACCATTCTTATACTTTTTTTAACTATTTTATAATATACTCGCTCCGTTTCTGAGTTATAGAATACTTTGCAGATTTTGATGGGGACCACAGTCGAATTGAAATAGGTGAATTGACACACTACAATGTGTATATACACATGCAACTTAGAAAAATATAATATCTTAATGATTCAGAATAGAGGGAGTATTATCCATAAGAAAAATAAAACATTAGATACAAATAATTTTTATATTAACACTAGCCGCGCAATTGCGCGGTCCACCCAGCTAGTTTAGGAAATATGAGATAGAGTAGGATTCTATTCTACCTTGCCTTGTACTCCAAGTAGATCATTGTACTCCTATATATATGCCCATGGGGCTCAAGCAATAAATAACGATTCCACCAATCCCTCTCTATCCTTCTACATGGTATCAGCCTTACTTCGATCCTAAACCCTAGCCGCCGCCGCTTCCGCACCGCGCGCCCCCGGCGAGGTCGATCTCCATGATCTCCGCCGGGGGCCGCGCCGCCCGTACCTAGGGTTCGTCCGCCGGTCCTGTGGACCGGCTGCCCTAGAGTCTTTTCTCCCGATCGCTTGATCGAGGTTTTTCTCTCGCGCCGGTCGCCTTTGTTCGGCGTTCTTTTTTGGTTTTCCGATCTAAGATCGGTTTGCGTCGCCCATCGCCGCCGTCGTTCTCACGCGCCTCTACTCTGACATCGGCGCGACTACCGGCCTCTTCCCTGACACAGCGGCTTTCGCGCGATGCGGCGACCCGTAATGGCCGCCTTCCGCGCTTCAGCTCGCCCGTCGCCCTCGCCGGCTGTCGTCGCTCCTGCTCCGATCGGGACTCCTCCGCTCCTCGCCGGCACCATAGTCGCCTCATGCACGTCGCTTCATCGGCCGCTCGGGCCGTCCGCCGCGGTCGCCCGGCTGCCCGCTTGGGCGCCGGCGTCGCGCCTCGCCCACGTCGACCATTGACGCCGTCTTCTGCTCGGACGCCTCCGCCACCCGCCTCCATCGTGGCCACCTCACGCACGGCGCTGCGTCGGCCGCTTGGGCACCTCCACCGTGGTCGCCCGACCGCACGCTTGGGCGTCGAAGCCGCACGTCGCCTGCGCCGGCCTACGCCTTCATCACCGAGCAGCACATCCACCTCGCGGGCGATCGGATTGGCCATCCGCCTGCCCGCGTTCAGCCCCATCCACGCCATGCCACCGACCTGATCAGTCGCCCGCGTGCGCCTCCGTGGGATCCCGTGAAGATCGTCCAAGTATGAACGCCTATCCACCGATCGAGCAATGGGATGCCGCTGCGTCGCCCCTTCAGGCCGCAGCGCCGCCTCCCCGTGGTTCTCAGGGCGGCTACCTCGACCTGCGCGCTGCCGATGCGTCGCCCCTACGGGTCGTATCGCTGCGGCACGCGGTCCACGCCGTCGTCCCGAGGCCGTCCCCGTGGCTGCCCGACAAGCACGTCGCCGCTGCATCGCCCCTTCGGGCTGTAGCGCCGCGGCACGCGGTCCACGCCGCCTCCCGAGGTCTTCCCCGCCGTCGCCCCCGATACGCGCGCCGCCGCTGCGTCGCCCCTTCGGGCCGTACCGCCGCGGCACGCGGTCCACTTCGCCGTCTCCGCGCGTCGACTTCTACGTGGTATGCGCTGCGCCGCCTCCCTAGGGGCGGGAACGCCACCGTCCGCGCTTGGTCTTCGTCATGTTGACGGGTTCTTCTTCGCCTACTTCGAGCACCATCGCCGCGCTTCTACACGTGACCGCCGTGGCCCTTCACAGGCTACCGCCGCCGTCGGCGATCGCATCTTCGTCTTCGTCCAGTACCTGCTCATCGCCAGCGTCGCCGTCATCTTCCCCGACCACTTCATCTACTCCGAGAGTCGCGGGCGACATCGGCACCTTCTACCCCACGCCGATTAACGCCACACCCGTCGTCGAGTCCTCCTCTGCTGGCCCCTTCGACATGGCGTATAGCTTGTACTGGTCCCCGTCTACACATGCCCGATGCTGGCAACACCGCCGTGTGCCTTCGTCTACGATGTGTCCCCGGGTCTGGCAAGCCTGGTTCGGCGCCTCGTCAACATCGACTAACTTACCATCATCGCGCCGCTGTAGCTCGCCGAGCCATGCCGCTTCTTCCGACGCGCCGCTGTGACTCGCTGATCCATGCCGCATCCTCTCACCGCCCCTACGCATGCTCGGTGCCGGCAACACCGATGCGTGTCTTCGTCCACGACGTGTCCCCAGGCTTTGCGAACCTGGCGCTACGCCTCGTCCACATCATCTACTACCCGTCGCCACTGCGCCCTGACTACCGGTGCACCCTTGCGCCCGTGGCTCCACGACGGCTCCCTCGACACCGCAACCCCGACTCGACATCGACCACGGCTACACCACCCTACGTTCTCGGCTACCTCGACCACGGCTACACCACCCTACGCTCTCGGCTACCTCGACTTCGGCACAAAAGGGCTACCGCCTGCTTGGGAACCTCATCGGCTACCACTCCAGCCACAACTTCCGCGATACGTCGACCGCTACGACTGTGGTGGGGATGTCCGTCGGCTCCGTCTTCGGATTCTTCTCCAGTCTCACCGTCTGCGTCGCTACGTTGTGACTGTGGGGGGATGTTGAGTATCATGGTTATTTAGGAAATATGAGATAGAGTATGATTCTATTCTACCTTGCTTTGTACTCCAAGTAGATCATTGTACTCCTATATATGCCCATGGGGCTCAAGCAATAAATAACGATTCCACCAATCCCTCTCTATCCTTCTACAGTAGGAAGCCATGGTGAAATTTCCTCTACGTGCTCCTGTCCATGACTTTGACTAGCTTTTTTTTCCTCGATAAACGGAGCTATATTACTTAAAAAGTTTTAAGCATTACATTCGGCCTCTGTATAACACGATGCACACGGCCGATAAGTAGTTCGAGAAAGTGCAAAAAAGAAGATACAAAACGAATTACACCCAAAACATGAAGCTCATGTGTAAATGCCTAAACAGGAGGAGGGGCCTATACGCAAGTTATGCTGCCATCCATGGTGGAAAATAAAATCCCTCGCCGTATCCTCCAGCCGTACACACACCTCCATAAACAGGTTGTCAGAGAATGATCCCCGTGAACCAGGAATCAAAGGGGCTGAACACGACACTTAACAACACTCTCGTCAACCTCGGCGACCAAGCACGGCGAGCTCGACGAAATGCATCACGACAGAGATAGACACCAGCTCGTACCCAGGTTCAGGCCCTCCGGGAGGAGTAACGACCCTACTTCCTGCTGTGTGATATTGCACTGCTTCACGAGGTTACAGTACAGGGGTGCTTGCCGAGGACAAAGCTTACAACGATGGCAGAGCTTCCTCTCTGTGGAAGCTCTCTTCTCTAAGCGGACTAGTAGTCTTAGGTGAGTGAATGTCGATCCTTTTCTCCGGTGGTGCTCCCTCTCCTTATATAGGCGCAGGGTGGAAGTTAGGGTTCCTCCATGGCGCCGGTCCAGGAGGGCGGCGCACCCTTGGTCCAGGGGTTGTGGACGAGGTCCACCGTCGTCGGTCTTGCTGGTCTTCGTCGGGCCCTGCCACCGTCCGTCCAAAGCGGTGGCCGGCGCTCCAGAGGTCCGTGGTGTCATGTCGATGATGTCGCCGTTGGAGCGGAGCGGCAGCGTGTCCCCTTAGCACCAAAGTAGCATGCTTGGTAATCCTCCTCCTTTGGGGCAGCTTTGTTGCTCTCCTTTAAGCACGGGAATGGCAACTGCGGCCTGCTCGTCACCGTGCACAGGCGTGCGCGTCATCCTGCTGCGGAGTGCAGGCCCCATGTGCGTCCTGCCAGGATGGCAGAACCTCGCCAGGCACTTCGAGTGCTCCGCCACCCCGAGAGGGAAAGGTCTCCCGAGGAGGTCCCCGACTCGCGGAGACTTAGTCGTTTGTTTCACCGTTGAAGCCCCCGCAAGGGGCGAGGCCTCGCGGGGCTCGCCAGGCGCCGTGACCCAGGCCTTGGTTGTATTCCGCGCCTAGGTGTCTGGGGCCAGAAGGGCCGGCCCATGATACCCTGGTTTTCATTGGGCCGACAGTAGCCCCCGGGCCCGCGATGGGCCAGTGCCCAATAGTGCAAGTGAAGCGTCGCGGGCCCCAACTTGGCCCTCTTAGGCCGAGACACCTGGCGCACATCCGTCGTCCGTCGGGTCGCCTCCTTCGGTCGAGCTGACCGCGCGGTGGGTCCCGCCATGACTGAAGAAACCGCTCTGCGTGGCGATAAATGGCAGAGAGGGCGCGGTTCCCCATCACTTCGAAATCTTCGCTCGCGCTACGCCTCCTTCCTCCCTGCACCGCAACTCTCCGCTTCCTCCGCCGCAGCCCCAATGTCGTCCCAAAGGGCCACTGCCGCGCAGAAGGCAAAGGCGGCGGCTCCGGACGGCGAGGGAGCCTCGCCGAATCACAGCCGCGCTCTCCGGCCCGCGCTGGAAACCAGCCGCGTGACCAGCGTCGCGCACTTGGTGAAGGTACGCCCCTTGGCGGCCTCGGATTACAACGAGCGGAGCGCGACGGAGCTTCAGCCTGGGGGCGTTCCCGGCCTGCTTCGCGCCCCGTTCCATCCCGTCTTCCTCCATTCTCTTTTCGCGGGTTTGATTCCTCCCTTCTCGGATTTCTTCATCGCGATTCTGGAGCATTACCAGATCCAATTGCTCCACCTCCATCCCAACGCCATTCTCACTCTCTCTTTCTTCGCCTACTTCTGTGAGGCGTACGTTGGGTCAGGCCTTCCGTCGACTTCTTCCGCAACTTCTTTTCGCTGCACTTCTTGTCACACACGGAGACGACGGGTAGCATCTCGTTTCGCCTCTGCGACGGCATGTTCGGGAACTTTCCCCCCATTGCCTGGGATGGTGATGTTTTCGTCCCTGAGGTGACGACAGAGGTGGAGGGCTTTCGTCAGCGGTGGCTCTTCGTGAGGGTTTCAGAGGTCTTTCCCTTCCTCGAGGTGCCGGCTGGTCCCCCGACGAGGCATCAAGGATGGGGCAGGCAGCAGCTGGCGCACGAGTCCCTTGATGTCGTGGAGAGGCGCCTTGCCGAAGCCCGCTCGTATGGCCTCACTGGTCAGATGATTGCCAGAGAGTTCGTGAGGCAGCGCATTGCGCCTCTGCAATCGCACCAGAAGTCGGTGTGGATGTACACCGGGTGTCCGGCAGAATTCGGTTGGACAAGGAAAGTCTCACGGCTGAGGTGGTGGATGAGATTCCTCTTTTCCTCTTCCCAGATACCAGAGCCAGTGAACAAATCTTCAAAACCTTTGTATCTGTTCGAAAAGTCGGGCCGCTACCAATACTTGGTTGCGATGCCGTCGTTCTCCCCGTGGGGCTGCTCTCGCAAGGGAGGACAAGCCCTCAAGAGGGCTCATCGTGGTGGCCCCGAAACAGGGCAAGGCCTTCTCGCCGGGGTCTCCCTCCAGCTCCGTTGCCGAGGGCGAGGGCACTTCCCGAGGTGCCGACTTCTCGGGAAGGGCGAGCGCCTGCCGGGCCTCGGAGAGCCTAGGACCCAGGTCTTGGATGTCTCTTCAGGCGACGAGTCGTCCTACCGAGCCGTTCCGTCGCGGCAGGTGGGAGGCGAACACCACGGTGGTCCTTCAGCTGACCCCCGAGGTCCTCGAGCGGAGCCGCCCCTGGCCAAGCCTGCCGTCCTCCCGGGGACGAAAGCTGGGGGGGCTCAAGGAGTGCCAGCAGCCAACGCACCCCCGCCCCGGCGGGCGGAAGAGGAGATGGGTGGATACTGCCAATGTGTAAGTTCTTTTCTCTTCTTCTCCCTCCTTTCCCGCGGAGTCTTCTCGTCTTGACTGTTTCCTGTTTTCCCTTCAGATCTTCCTCGGCACCAAAGCAAAAGAAGACCTGTCAGCCGGGAGAAACTTCGGGAGCTTCGGTGATTCTCAAGGCATCTGCGACAGACGAAACACCCCTCGCGTCCGCGGCCTCGTCCCCCGGGGTCACGGATCGTGCTGGATCCGGGGAGTGAGGCGGACATGGTCCCAGAGGGTCCCGGGGTGGCTGGAGACTCTGCCTCGACGGCGCCGACGGAGACAACAGGGGGAGACCCCATTAGGCAGGAGGGTGCCGGCGCTGATAACGAAACTTCCTTCGGCTCTCAGGCTGCTCGGGCGGCTGTTGTGGGCGATGATCTTCAGCGGAGTCCCCAGCAGTCTACCGGTGAGGAAAAGGTTCCCTGCCAGAGCCCCCGTGAGCCGGCCGTTGAGGACAACATCCCTCACCAGGACCCTCAGGGATCTGTTGATGAGGGAAAGGTCCCCACCTGAGCCCCCCGAGGCACCTCGGGGAGGGCCCGAGCCTTGGGAGAGGGATTCTGGGGACCCCGAGCTCCGCGCCTATTGGAGATAGCCTGGCTTTGACGCTGCGGACACAGCGCCCATGCGAATCTCGTCGTGAGGCCATCTTCCGCTCTGCGCGGGAGATGCTCATCGGCCTGGAACTCCACATCATCGACGAGGAGCGCGCTACGGGCGAGGACCGCATGGACCTTGCGCGCGGCTGGGCCCATCTCCGCGCAGCGTTCGAGCGCGCTCGCCAGGAGGATGAGGAGGCTCGGGAGCGCCGCGTCGAGGCTCGCCGTTTTGCTGACGAGGTTCGGGCCAGCGTTACTCGCGAGGCTGAGGAAGTCCTTGCGGAACTGAAGCATAAGCGCGAAGCTCTTCAAGCGGAGACGACCGCCAAGCACCAGGAGTTATCTGCCGCACGGCAGCGGCCTCCGTTCGGGAGATAGAGCTTCAGGCCAGGGAGAAAGAGGTTGCCGCGGCGTCGGAGGCCCTCCGGCCAGCCAGGACAAGCTTCAGGCAGTGATCCGTCCCCGCGAGGAAGAACTGTCCTTCCGCGAGTCTGAAGTTCGCCGGCGCGAGGAGCAAGCCGACCAAGTTGAAAAAGATCAGGCTGCGGAGAAGGAACGCCTGGAGGCTCGCGAGACCGCCGTGGCTGAAGATGAGGCCGAGCGCCAAGGCCGCATCAATAGAGCCAATGAGAAACTCCGGCAGCAGAAGAAAGAGCAGGAAGCCAAGCTCGACGAGGAGAAAAAGAACTTCCGCAGAGACTGCCAGGCTGATTTCTCGAAGAGGCTGAAAATGCAGGAGGACCGCTTCCTGGAGAAGCGTGCTGAATCTGACCAGCGTGTCCAGGAGCTGGAAGAGAAATTGGAGAAGCTTTGGTCCCGCCTGAAGACGGCCAAGGACGCCCGCCGTCGTGTGGAGCACGATCTCCACAACTTAGAGGGGGACATGAGGGATCTTCAACAGCAGGTGGCACCCGCTGCCGCGCTTGCCGAGGAGGCCAAAACTTCTAGGCGGGAAGCCAAGGCCTTGAAGAAAGAGCAGCGGGACATGCTCCGCTCCTTGGGGTCTCGGGCTCGAGTCGTTGCGCAACGCCTGGGTGCTGAGATCCCTGACTTTACGACCGAGGGCGACGCCGGCATCCAGGGGTATATAGGCTTCTTTGACCGGCTCGTGGAGGAGCTGGAGAAGACCGTGACGACCATGGATCATCTGGTTGAAGAGGAGAGCCGCAAGCTACTTCATCTTGCTGTTAGCCGCATCTTTGCCAATCTTCGTCGCCTCCAGCCCTTCTTCCTTTTCGAGGACGTGACTGAGCCCTTGGAGGGGCCTCACGCCATGGAGCTGACCGCCAAGGTGGAGGACGAGGTGAAGGCATATGTTGATCGTTTTGAAGCGGTGGAAGCTGAAGACTCTGAGGGGAGCGACGAAGGCTCTGATGGGGCGGGGCTTGATGACGACGAGGCCTGAAGACGCTCCTTTTGCTGTGGTGTGCCTGGAGACATTATCATAGCTTTTGAGTACTTTCCCCTATTGTAATGACTATTAAGGCTCGTATTGCTGCCACCGCCAGTATTTGCCTCTCGAGGGGCTTTTATCCCTTGCTCATGTCTTTTTTGCTCTACGTTGCTAGGACCCTTTCCTTCGCGCTTTGGCATCGCCGCTGCGGTATGTCAGAGTTTTGGGCTCGACAAGGCCGGGGGATGTTTAAGGCTTAGGGGGGTGAAAGGTTCCTGAGGCACGATGCTCAAGAGCCCCCTTTTGACGCGCGAGCAGTCCATGAGACGTAAGTGAGAAAAGGAGCCCGAGAGGCAAACGAAACGACGAGAGAGGAAAACGACATGTAGCTTAGTTCTGGACTTAGCTGCGTGGGGTCTTGTGCGTTTGTAGGCATGCCATCCTATGGAGATGTTTTCCCCAACTTCGGCGAGGGTGCTGCCCTTCCTGAAATTGTCACGAGGGTGTACCCACAAGTATTTGCACAACCGAAGCACACGCGCTTATAGGCTTTTCCTTGTGTGTGCCTTGCGAGGAGAGAAGACAAGCACCAAGGTCCTTGGAGAGGTGACCTGCGTGGGAGCGTGCCCACGAGACAGGAAACTCGGATCCATTGGATTTTTCAGTACTGCTGGGATGCTCCCTAGACACAGGCACCGTGCCCAGCCCCCGCTCGCGAGGTGCACAAGGGAAGAACATAAGCGTGGGCGGAAAACAGGAAGAAAACCTTACCACGTTATCATTACAAAAAGGGGTGGGCGCTGAGGCGCATTGTGCCAAAAAATGACTAGTTTGTTTATACTTGGGGCGACCAAGTTACACTCCGCCAAGTGCATGCATGGGCCTCCATTGAGTGCGGCTGAAGATCTCTCGTGGCGCGTGGCGATGCGTGGTAGAGAGAGCTCAGATGGAGTAGCCCTCGAGGAGGGAAGAAGCTTTGTGAAGCTTGGGGAGGTGACGTCTCGGGCGTCCCTCCAGAGACAAAAATGTCTGCCGTGGCGATCATTTTCAGAGGTCGAAGGCGTCGTCCTCGTCATCACCCGAGGAGGCCGCCGCTGCGGCGGTCTTGTAAGCGAGTTCGACGGCGCGCAGGGCCTCCTTGACTTGGCCGTGGATGGTGATGATGCCGCGGCAGCCTGGCAGCTTGACGAGGTTGTACGCGTGGTGGGTGACGGCCATGAACTTTGCCAGGGCCGGGTAGCCAAGGATGGCGTTGTAGGGTAGCCCGATGTGCGCGACGTCGAAGTCGACGAGCTCGGTGCGGTAGTTCTCGCGGGTGCCGAAAGTGACGGCGAGTCTCACTTGACCCAGCGGGGTGATGAGGCCGTCCGTCACCCCGGCGAAGGGCTTGGAGGGCATGAGCTTATCGTATGGCACCTGGAGCTGCTCAAAAGCTTCGACAGAGATGACATTCAAGCCTGCTCCACCGTCTATGAGCGTCTTTGTCACAGCGATGTTGTTGATTGTGGGGGTACACATCAACGGGATGGTTCCCACCGTCTTGGTGGTCTTGGGGTGGTCGTTGGAGTCGAAAGCGACAGGATACTGCGACCACTTGAGGGGTTGGGCAGCCTCAAGGCTGGGGAGGGCAGCGTTGACCGCTCGAGTGTACTGCTTGAGGTGGTGGTTCGACCTCGGCGCCTGAGCTCCGCCGAGGATACACGCCGCGATTCCTTTGGGAGCCTGGTAGCCCCCAGGGTTATCATCGGGGAGGTTATTGTTTTGCCCGGTGGGGTCTTGGCCTTCTTGAGGTTGCTGGTTGCCGTTGTCGTTGTAGCGTCCGCCCCCACGGGCACCACGGCTTCTTCCGCGGCCGCCGCGCTCGTCTTGCTGCTGCCGCTTCTGAGAGAGCTGCTTAAGCTCCCAGCAATCCTCTGTGTTGTGGTTCGTCTGTTGTGGTAAATGCAGTACATGCCTGTAGCCTGTTTTTTGCCGGACTCCCGAGGGATCTTCGCGAGGCAGCTTGCCTTCAGTCTCAGCTGCGAGGACCGCTGTGACTTTTCGCTTCTCGGAGTTCTTTTTCCTGGTCTTGTCATCCTCTTCCACTTCCTTCTTGAAAAGGACTCCCTCTTCAGCCTTGGCGCACTTGTCCGCCAGGTCGAAGAGCTTGGACACTGAGGTCAGCGTGTCGTGGATGCCGAGCTTCTCGAGCATTCTGCGGTTCGAGACGCCTTCCCTGAAGGCAGCGATGACCTGCGAGTCTTCGACGTTCGCGATCTTGTTGCGGACCTGGCTGAAACGTTGGATGAACTTGCGCAGAGATTCGCCCGACTTCTGGCGCACGACACGGAGGTCGTTGTAGGTGAGGGAGCGTTCGTAGGTGCCTTTGAAGTTTGCCACGAACCTCCTGCAGAGGGCCTCCCACGAATCGATGGAGTCGTCGGGGAGATTCATCAGCCAAGAGAGTGCTGAGTCTTTGAGGGCCATGGAGAACCAGTTGGCCATGACCTTGTCGTCTCCCCCCGCGGCCTGTATCGCCACAGTGTAGAGCTGCAGGAACTCCAGGGGGTTGGTTCGACCGTCGTAACGCGGAGGTAGGTCGGGCTTGAACTTGTACGGCCAGGCGACCTTGCGCAGCCTCTTTGTGAAGGCGACGCATCCAGTGGCGTATGTCGTGACCGTGGCGTTCGCGTTGCGGTTCTGGTGCCCCGCGGCGGCGATGTCGTCGACGATGCGGTTGTTGCGCTCCTTCTGGCGCTCGATCTCCACCCGGAGGTCCGGGGCCGTCCTCACCACGATTTGACAGTCGCGTGGGGAGGAGGCATGGGATGCAGCGCGATGATCTTCCGCCGGCGGCGGGGGTGGTGGTGGAGGTGGAGGAGGCGGGGGAGCCCCTGGCGCGGGGTCCCCCGCGCGCCCAGAGTGGCGCACCACCGAGCGCGAAGGAGCTGGGGCAGCAGGGACGCCGGCGGCGTGCACGAGCTCGGTGATGCGGGCCAACCAGTTGGCGTGGCCCTCTTCAGTGGGGCGGTAGCGGAGAAGCTCCTGCGCCATGAACAGCGCGGCGCTTGGGCTTGGCGCGGCCGGCTCTGGGACGAAGCCCCCGGGTCCCTGGAGGGATGGAGGGAGGAGACTTCTTCATCGACATTCTCCTCCTCTGGCTCCTCGACGTGGGGCCCGGGGCCATCGTTACGTGGGGCGCGGTTGACACGAGGACGACCACGCGGGTTGCGGCCTGGCGCGGGCTCGGTGGTGGCCCTGCCGTTGGCGTTCGTGCGACGTGCGAGGCGCTCAGCTCGGGTCTGAGCCATGGCGCGGAGAGGTTATCGAGGAAGGTTGAAAGCGTGCCTCAGCCCCCTACCTGGCGCACCAAATGTCGGAGAATGATCCCCGTGAACCAGGAATCGAAGGGGCTGAACACGACACTTAACAACACTCTCGTCAACCTCGGCGACCAAGCACGGCGAGCTCGACGAAATGCATCACGACAGAGATAGACACCAGCTCGTACCCAGGTTCAGGCCCTCCGGGAGGAGTAACGACCCTACTTCCTGCTGTGTGATATTGCACTGCTTCACGAGGTTACAGTACAGGGGTGCGTGCCGAGGACAAAGCTTACAACGATGGCAGAGCTTCCTCTCTGTGGAAGCACTCTTCTCTGAGCTGACTAGTAGTCTTAGGTGGGTGAATGGTCGATCCTTTTCTCCGGTGGTGCTCCCCCTCCTTATATAGGTCCAGGGGTTGTGGACGAGGTCCACCGTCGTCGGTCTTGCTGGTCTTCGTCAGGCCCTGCCACCGTCCGTCCAAAGCGGTGGCCGGCGCTCCAGAGGTCCGTGGTGTCATGTCGATGACGTCGCCGTTGGAGCGGAGCGGCAGCGTGTCCCCTTAGCACCAAAGTAGCATGCTTGGTAATCCTCCTCCTTTGGGGCAGCTTTGTTGCTCTCCTTTAAGCACGGGAATGGCAACTGCGGCCTGCTCGTCACCGTGCACAGGCGTGCGCGTCATCCTGCTGCGGAGTGCAGGCCCCATGTGCGTCCTGCCAGGATGGCAGAACCTCGCCAGGCACTTCGAGTGCTCCGCCACCCCGAGAGGGAAAGGTCTCCCGAGGAGGTCCCCGACTCGCGGAGACTTAGTCGTTTGTTTCACCGTTGAAGCCCCCGCGAGGGGCGAGGCCTCGCGGGGCTCGCCAGGCGCCGTGACCCAGGCCTTGGTTGTATTCCGCGCCTAGGTGTCTGGGGCCAGAAGGGCCGGCCCATGATACCCTGGTTTTCATTGGGCCGACACAGGTCTCGAAACTCTACGCGATATAGAGACGACCATAAACGGAGTGTACTGGTGCATCGGTAGATAACCTACAAGAGAGAAGATGATTTATCATAAACACTTTTATAGCGACCATATAATGGCAATCACGCCCCACTCTAGGAAGAATTATGTACTTGTGATCTATTCCATGAATCCAATTCCCAAATATGTTGGCAACACTACACGGTGGATACAAGTCTGAAGCTAATTGAGTGATTGGCCAAATAGAACGAGCAAAATTGCATTGGAAGAACGAATGTTTAATTGCCCAGCTTTAGCCTCTTGAAATCTGATGAATCATTACAATATTACACCAAGCCTTGCAGTATCTGTGCAAGAGCCAATCATCCCCCAGTAGAAGAGCCAATTTAGATTAGTAGTTAGAAGGAAAATACTGTATAAGCAACTGTTAAATTCAATCCATCTTTAGAGGAAAAGAATTTGCGTTTCCTTGAAATGTACATGTAATGAAGCGTTATTTAAATTTGAGTACATAGTTAGGGAGAGTTAAGTGCAATTTAGATCGTTAGTTAGAGGGAAATATTGTATTAGCAATTGTTAAATTCAATACATCTTTGGAGGAAAAGAATCTGTGTTTTCTTGAAATGTGCATGTAATGTAGCGTTATTTTAATTTTAGTACGTAGTTAGAGAGAGTTAAGTTCAACTTGAGTATTTAGTAAATTTAATTGTATATTTGGAGCGATTTTAGTTATAATATTTTGTGAATGCTAAATTATTTGGTTTGGTATGGTATATTTGTGTGGTGTCTTAAGTAGTTAATTTAACTCAAAATTCGAAGATAATACGTTGTTTGAGCATTTGTTAAATTCAATTTGAACTCAATCTATAATTTGACGAAATGAATGTTCATTCTCTGCAAATATTTACCTAGTCAAACATTATTTTAAAGTGCAACTACAGAATTAGAGGAATTTAAGTTATATTACTTCCAACTTATGTTAGTTAAATTGAAATGGTCAAATATGATTCTGTCCTGCATAATTTTAATTATGTGGCACCATAATAAGAGGAAATAGAATATGGTTATGTGAAAATATTGAATTTTCGTAGCATTTTTTTTTGCATAATTACAGGCAGTTTAGTCAAATTGTGTGTAAATATTAGTTTGTTTTGAAATGTAAGCTTGAACAAATTTAGAATTTGGGTTGGAATGCTCAAGTATGGTTGTCTTTTTACATGAAGGTATATAAATATTGCCCAATTTGAATTATTTAAACATGTTTGTGGTCATGCGGCATAAATAGTTAACGTTTATTTTTTCATGTTAATGTTGATATATTCGTGGTATTTCTGAATACCGTGGTGGAAGAAATTTGAACTTGAAGCTGCGCACATTCAAAATTTGTTTACATTTAAATGTATCGACATTAGAAAGGAAAAGTTTACATTTACAAATTGTTTGAATTTCTAAATTGTTAGAAGTTGTTTGTATGTGTTTTTTTTTTAGTGGTTTTTAGATAGTAAGATTGGAAGGCACTGGAAATCTAAACAATTTTAAACTTGAACCTTGTTCAAATGATGTAAGTAGTCGTCTTTTTTTGTGACAATGCCTATATGTTTGTTTTCTTTGTGAATAGTTTGTGAGAAAACTTCAAATTTGTAAATGTCTACATTCAAACCCTAAACCCTAAAGTAGGCCCACTTGTCGGAATTCTATCAATTTCTGGAATTGTTGCTGAAAAAAAAGAAATCTGAGTTGTGGGTCAACAACTGGTGTCATGCATTGTTGTAATCCATGGAGTAGAAACATTTTTTTTGTTTGCGCATTTTGTATGTATGATTTGCATTGTTGTAATTAATAAATTAAAAGTTTGTATTTTCTGTGATTTGTTGAAACCTATTTTAAGACTTACAAAGAAATTGGATATTTTGGAGGGGAAGAAATACTTAATGAAATACAGTTTTGTTGCATTTTTTTTTGTAGACGATTTACATTATTGTAACACGTAACATTGAAGATTTTAATTATGTGAATTATTGGGTTCTATTTTCGAGATTGTACAAAAGAAATTGTAATTTAAATTTGGTGCACCTGTTGGGGCTTGGAAATGTTGATATTAGCCGGATTTTGTCGTATGGAATATTTTCAAATATCGCAAATTGAAATGCTAGTTTTTTTTTCATTAATATTTAATTTATTTGTGTAACGTATGAGAATGTAAATTCATTGAATTGAATTTTATAGTTAGAGTCAGTCTATTTAAATTTTATTAAAATAAATATAAAATTGAAATGTTCAATTTTGAGTACGTATTTAGAGGAAATGCATTATTTTAACATTTAATAAATTTGTCTTCACATATTTAGAGGAAGTATATTTTGGTTTTCGTTGAAATAATTACTATTTTGAGATATTAAAATATATTTTTTCCCACAAATAGGTAGTATTTTGTTGTTATAGCCGTCTGGGTATGTTATTCATATATTGCTGATTGATTATTTCAAACAATTTTATTTTTTTGAATACTTTTTTTATTCAAAAAAAATCTTTTTTTTTTTTGCGAATTACATATTTGGAGATATGAATTTTACAAATTTAATTATTTTTGTGTGCATATTTTGTAAGTTCTTGCAATATTTGTAAAGTTCTCATTTTTCTGCATTTTTTGATACATTGGTCGTATTTTTTGGATTACATATTTAAAGTTATAAATTTTACAAATTTAATCATTTTTGTGTGCATATTTTGTAAGTTCTTCTTATAAATCGGGAATTGCAAATTGATTAATTATGCATGTGCATGTATTATTGTAAAGTTCTCATTTTTATGCAATTTTTGATATATTGTTTGTATTTTTTTGAATTACAGTCTTAAAGATATGAATTTTTCAAATTTTAGTATTTTTCTGCTAAATTTCTGTGAGCTGGGTCCCACATGTCAAGATTTTGTTAAATATGAAAAATGTTTTAGGGAAAAAAAAATCTGGCAGCGGGCCCGTGGCAACGTCAGCAGTGACGTCGCTTGCCGGCGCGGGCGCCGCGGCCGAGCTCGCGATGGAGCAGGAGCGGACGCGCGCGGAGCAGGGAACACGCGGATCCGGGCGTCGGCGTCGGGGGGAGTCGAATGGGCGGAGCCTCGACCCCTATGGCGCCGGAGTCGCCGGCGGTGAGGAGTTTCGCGGCGGCGGGCTGCGAGGACGGTGAGGATGATTCCGGCGGGCATGCGAAGTCTTGGCAGCCGATTCTCGGCGAAGAGGGAGAGGACGTGACGGCGCACCCCGCCGTGGCCGTCGATCCGAGCGAGTAGGTGTGGTGCGGCGGCGCGGCGCGTCGGCGGCCGCGGCGTTCTCCGACCGCGCGCGCGAGAGAGGAGGAAGAAGGGGAGTGTGGGGGTTGTTTTGCATTTTCGTCCGTGTCTTTTTTGCATTTAACGAATCGGTCCCTCGCCTCGCGTTTATGCGGACTGCGGGTTGATTTCTCGTTTAGAGAGGGGCTTTTTTCAAAACCGTCACGGATGCGTTCCGTGGACCGTCCGATCGCCGATTGACGGCCAGGATTGAGGCACTGTAGAACACTGTAGTTTTTCTACAGTGCCTACTGTAGTTGCTACAGTTCGTGGAGCGCGAGAGGCCACGATTCTGCCCATCTTTAAATATACTAGGAATAGGAATGCTAGCTGTTGGATCTGTTGACTGTTGTGCAGTTCTAGCATTATACTATGTTGTATATATCCGTAGATGTGAAGCGGCTGATGGGCCAGAGTTTCTGTGACGCGTCCGTTCAAAGAAATGCCCAGTATTGGGCGTTCGGAGTGATCGCTGGACCGGAGGACAAGCCGTTGATCCCGGTGAGCTACCTTGGCGGGAAGAAGGAGCTGTCGCCGGAGGAGATTTCAGCCATGGTACTGGTGAAGATGAAGCAGTGGCGGACCCAGAGAGAATTATGAGAGGGGGCAAAGCAATTGACTGGGGGCATTATGTGTACAAATTTGCACAATTTAAATATTTTTCCTTTAAAACATGAAGAAATACTAGGGGAATTCGAATTTTTGAGTGGGGGCCTAGGCCCCCACTACAGTGTACTTGGGTACGCCCCTGAGATGAAGGAGACAGCTGAGGCCTACGTTGGCGCCGAGATCAAGGACGCTGTCATCACGGTGCCAGCCTACTTCAGCGGCTCCCAGCGTCAGGCCACCAAGGACGCCGCGGCCATCGCCGGCCTCACCGTCATGCGCCTCATCAACGACCCTACCGCCGCGGCCATGGCTTACGGCGTGAACACCAAGTGGAGGGCGAGCACCGTGCTCGTCTACGACTTGGGCGGTGGATCCTTGGATGTCTCCCTCGTGGATATCAACAAGGCTGGCTCCAGGTTGCAGGTGAAGGCTACCGCGGGCGACACTCACCTCGGTGGCGAGGATTTCACCAACAACATGGTTGATTATTTCGTCGAGGAGTTTAGAAGGAAGAAGGGAAAGGACATGAGCGGCGACAAGAAGGCGGTGGGGCGTCTGCGGAGATCGTGCCAGGACGCCAAGAAGAGGCTGTCCACCAACCCTCGTACCGCGGTGGACGTGGACGCCCTCTTCGACGGCATCGACCTGCACTCCGAGATCACCCGCGACCAGTTCGAGAAGATCAACGAGGACCTCTTCCGCAGATGCAGGGAGCCCATCGCCAGGTGCTTGAATGATTCCCGGATGGACATCAGCGGAGTGGACGATGTTGTGCTCGTCGGGGGCGGCACACGTATCCCCCGTGTGCAGCAGCTCGTTCGGGACTTGTTCAACGGAAAAGAGCTTTGCAGGAACATCAACGTCGACGAGGCCGTCGCACACGGAGCGACCGTCCAGGCGGCCACCATGCACGCGGGGCGATTTCAAAATGTATGTTAATTTGTCTCTACTTAAATAATCTTCTCAAATACTGGAAAGAACTTTCATAATAGTTTGGATCATCCATCCATCCATATGCATCGATCCTCCCGCAGCCGCAGGTGAGAGACATCACGCCCTTCTCACTGGGCATTGGCATCCTGGAAGGAATCATGCTGGAGGTGATCCCCGGGAACGCCACCATCCCCGCAAGCACGGAGACGACCTTGGTCACACTTAAGGACGAGCAGCCCAGCGTGGCGATCACGGTATACAAGGATGGGAGGGCAATGTCAGACAAGTTGTGCATCGCACTGGATCCCAAGAACAAGGTGCGCTTCCAAGTTGACCATGACGGCATCCTGGACATCTCTGTCCCGGCACAAGACAACAATGGCTGGATCACAATCCCCAACCTGGTGAGCAGCCGTCTTAGCTTGGTGGAGATCAAGAGAATGTCGCAGGAGGCCAAGGAGTACAAGGCCAAGGATGAGGAGCACAGGAAGGATGTGCAAGCACGGAACGACATTCAGAATTTGTTGTTCACTATCAGCAACAATATGAAGAATCTCACGGACTCGGCTGCAAGATTGCTCCTTCGAGAACAAGAAGAGAAAGAAACTCAACTAGTCGTCAAGGACTCAGCTCCATGGCCGTCGTTCAGCGTTCCAGGTTTCAAGAACCATAAGGCCCAGGATAAGGGGGACAAGAAAATGCTACAAGCACACAACCACGCCATCAACAAACTCCCGGGCAGGATCAAGAAACTCCAGGAGGCAGCCGAAGAGACTACAAATTGCCTTGAAAACAAGGATCTTGACACCAGCCTGATTATTAACCAAAAGAAGCAGATTGAAGATGAGTACCACGACATCATGAAACAGATTGAGAGTGCCTCTCAGTCAAAGTTCAATAAACCTGCCCCACAAAAATAAATGTACAACTAATTAATCAATTGCCAATAATGTTGAATAAAAGTATATTTTTCCTTGTATCTCAGGTTCTATGGAACTTCCAGTGTTTAATTTGTAATATACCATGTTGCCGCTTCGCCTAAACGCCGCCTATGTTGTCCCAACATAGCCAGCCCCAAGCCCGGATAAAGGACATGGTGGGGGCTCCGGCAGTTCGATCGCTTCTCAATATTCAGAAGCACAGAGGGGCGGACGTTTTGTTTTTATCAGAGACTCATCTTGACACCTGCCTGATTATTAACCAAAAGAAGCAGATTGAAGATGAGTACCACGACATCACGAAACAGATTGAGAGTGCCTCTCAGTCAAAGTTCAATAAACATGTCCGCAAAAATAAATGTACAACTAATCAATTTCCAATAATGTTGAATAAAAGTATAATTTTCCTTGTATCTCAGATTCTAAGGAACTTCCAGTGTTTAATTTGCAATATACCATGTTGCCGCTTCGCCTAAACGCCGCCTATGTTGTCCCAACATAGCCAGCCCCGAGCCCAGAAAAAGGACATGGTTGGGGCTCCGGCAATTCGATCGCTTCTCAGTATTCAGAAGCGTAGACGTTTTGTTTTTATCAGAGATTCGTCTTGACGAGTGGCCGGCGGAGTGCTTGCGTCGACGGCTTAATATGGATCATAAAATTGTTGCTAGCACTTAGCAGTGGAGATCTTTTGCTCTTTTGGAAGAAATATGTGGAGGTCTATCTTAGATTGAAGTGTAATTTTTTTATTGTTGTAACTGTTGGTGTTGGCCTGGAGAATATTTAGAGACTGACTGGATGTACGGTGAGCCACGATGGGAAGATAAGCACGTCACATGGTCAAAATTGCGGGACCTGCATGCTGAATGTAACATGCCTGGGCAGATTTTGGTAACCTAAACGAGATATTGTATCATTTTTTGAAAAGGAAGGTGGGAATCAACGACCTGAGAGATTTATGCAAGCTTTTAGAGATGCTTTGGTTTTTTTGAGACTTAACAAACTGCATTAATGAAAGACATACTCGGATGCCAGATTGTTTACAATGTACCCTGGCGGAGAACCCTCCCAGGTTTTACATAACCTATTACTATAACCATCATGCGCTAACAAATGAGCAACTCCATTAGCCGACCGCTTCGTGTGCCGAACAGACGATTCAGCAAAACCCCGCATCAGCTGTCTTATTTCCTCCACCAGTGGTCCATGGCACGATCTATCCACCTCAATGCTTTTCAGCTTAGACACCGCGCTTAGGCAATCAGACTCCAGAATCACCTTGGTAGCTCGCAGCTTGCCTGCCAGGTTCAAGGCCATTTTGCACACCAATAGCTCCGATCTCTCCGGGCCAGCTACAGAGGGTAAAAAACAGCATTCCCCTGCCAGGAAAACGCCGAGGTGGTTCCGGCACCACACCCTACCTGCTCCGATCCCGCCGAGAAAGCTCCATCGGCATTAATCTTCATCCATCCCTCCTCCGGCGGGAGCCAGTGCTCCACGACCGTAGCATAGGGGACAGCAGCGTCCTCTTTGAGCCCCGCCCACTCCTCCACCAGATGGAGAGAGCGTCTAGCAATGCTGCGTGGGTCTTCTATTCGCTGTTCATCACGCGCCTCATTCCTAGCAAGCCATAGCTGGTACAGCATCATCATCCCTACCGCCAACTCCTTCTCATCAAGCAAGCCTAGCCAGTCAAGGAGCCAACCCTCCAGCTCTCGCATCCTGCGTACCGTAGTATCAGGTGCTATCAGCTTCAAGCCCGTGATGTCTCGAATACAGTCCCATGCCGCTATCGAATGCGGGCACCTCCAGAACCGGTGCAGCATCGACTCATCACGGTTGCACGCGATACATTTGACACCCTCCTTTATCTTCCGCCTTTGCAGCTCCTCGCCGGTGGCCAGACCATTCTTCACCATGCGCCAGACATGAATTTTAGTTTTACCCGGTACTGTAGCCGCCCAAAGCGCCAGCCACCCTTGGTGATCATCATAAGAACTCGAGGAGCCCGCTGTGCCGGCCTTCTGTCGCTCTAATTGCATCTTTAGATGATACGCCGATTTGACACTAAAAATTCCGTTTTTGGTGTAATTCCATGCTTGATAATCTTCTGTTCCAGCTTGACCAACGGAAATCTTCAGGATATCAGCGACGTCCCCATCAAAAATACCTCTTTAAGCTTATGTTCATTCCGGCCACTCCCATCAACCAGCAGAAGCTCATCGACCTTGTGTACCTCGACATCCGGCTTGTGTCCCAGTGGACGTCTCAAACCAGAGCGAGGGATCCAACTATCCTTCCATACGTCAATTGATGAACCGTTGCCCACTCGCCAGACCAAGCCTTCCGATAGCAACTTCCTTCCATGAACGATACTCCGCCAAGTAAAAGAGGCAGATTTGGGACAACTTGCAGTCAAGAAATCCCCTGTTTGAAGTATCGAGCACGGAGAACACGAGCACACAAGGATGTAGGGCATGTTAAAAGTCTCCACGCTTGTTTCGCCAACAGCGCCTGATTGAAAGCTTCATAGTTGCGAAACCCCATGCCTCCCTTGTGTTTCGGCACACACATCCTATCCCATGCTATCCAGTGGACCTTGCGCTTCCCATCTGCAGCCCCCCACCAGAATCTCGACGTAATAGAGGTCAGCGTTGTGCACATCTTTTTGGACAGCATGAAACACCCCATGGGATAAGTAGGTACTGCTTGCATCACCGATTTCACCAACGTCGACTTACCCTCCATCGACATCCCCTGCCCTTTCCACCCCTGGACCTTTCCACGCGAACGCTCTGGTATATGTTGAAAGGCGCCATCTTTCGAACGCCCCACAACTGTCGGCAGGCCTAAGTATTTTTCGGACAGCGCCTCACATGAAATTCCAATCACCTCCTTCAACTCCTCTCGCTTCTCCGCAGTGCAGCCCTTGCCAAAATAGATTGATGACTTCTGTTTGTTGACACGTTGGCCTGAGCACTCCTCATACGATGACAACACATTCTTGAGCGCAGCAAGGCTGTCCTCGCTTGCCTCGAGAAAGACAACGCTGTCGTCGGCAAACAACAGGTGCGTAATCGTAGGCCCAGCCACTCCAAAGCTCACACCCGCTAGCTGCATGTCTTGCTGTGCTCGCCGGAGAAGGGCCGAGAAACCTTCCACACAGAACAAAAACAGGTAAGGGGAAAGAGGATCCCCCTGTCGCAGCCCTCTAGATGGCAAGAAACCATCCGAGATACCTCCATTCAGCTTCACCGCAAACCTGGCAGATTTGACACATCTCATGACCATCTCGATCCACCGCTGAGAGAAGCCCATCTTCAACATCATTTGTTCCAGAAAGCACCACTCCACTCTATCATACGCCTTCATCATATCAAGTTTCACGGCACACAAAGGCTTCTTCCTCTTCCTCCTCCGAATGGCATGCACACACTCATAGGCTATGAGGACATTGTCCGTAATCAATCTTCCCGGGACAAAAGCACTTTGCTCCTCAGAAATAAGAATGGGGAGGATTTTCTTCAGCCTATTAGCCACTACCTTGGAGGCAATTTTGTAGAGGACATTGCAAAGGCTGATAGGCCGAAATTGAGAGAGCAATTCAGGGTGATTTACTTTCGGAATCAGAACTAGAATAGTATCATTAAAATCAGGGGGGCAGTCCCTCCCTTCCAAGAAATCTCGCACAGCCCTACATACCGATGATTTCAACAAAGACCAGTGCCTTTGATAGAAGAGAGCTGGTAGACCATCGGGACCAGGAGCCTTAGTAGCCCCCATTTGGAACAAGGCAGCCTCGATCTCCAAATCAGAGAACCCTCCCGTGAGGGCTCTATTCATGTCATCAGTCACAAAGGAGTCAATAAGTTGGATAACCCGATCCGCATTCACAGACCCCTCAGAAGTGTACAACTGTTGATAGAAGGCCAGTGCCATCTCCTGCATGCCCTCATTTGTGTTGCAGAGGGTACCATCATCCCTACGGAGCACACGGACCGCATTCTTGCGTTTCCTGTGAGACGCACGATTTTGGAAATATTTGGTATTGCGATCGCCCGCTCTCAGCCATTCTTGGCGGGATCTCTGTCGATACATTATTTCCTCCCTTTCATACATATCGTGGAGCTTCTGTTCGATCTCTTTGACCTCCTCTACCGACCCAGTGATCAGTGAGTTAGTCCTAGCATCTTGTAACTTACTCCGGTGAGATTTGAGTTCAGCTCTAACCGAACCAAACGTGTCGAAACTCCAAGCGCGCATATCGGTAGCCATGCCCCGCAGTCGGGTCCATAGACCAGTGATCCCAGGCTCAACCCCTGACCTCTTCTCCCACGCAGTGGAGCTTCTGTTCGATCTCTTTGACCTCCTCTACCGACCCAGTGATCAGTGAGTTAGTCCTAGCATCTTGTAACTTACTCCGGAGAGATTTGAGTTCGGCTCTAACCGAACCAAACGTGTCGAAACTCCAAGCGCGCATATCGATAGCCATGCCCCGCAGTCGGGTCCATAGACCAGTGATCCCAGGCTCAACCCCTGACCTCTTCTCCCACGCCTCCTTGATCATATCATCATAGTTTTCATGTTTTGTCCACATCTCCTCAAACATAAAGCCACGTGAAAGCTGTCCGGCCCTAGCCGGAGCATCAGCAAGCACTCTGACCAGCAGCGCCATATGGTCAGATTCTTCCGTGACGATGTGCTCAACTTGAGTAAGCGGAAACATAGTAAGAAACGACGCAGTCGCCGTTCCTCTATCCAACCGTACCTGCACATTTGCTTCCCCTACACGGTTGTTATTCCATGTATAAGGGTAACCTTTGTAACCCAGATCAGACAACCCACACTCCACCAGGCAATCGCTAAATGCAAGCATATTTCCTTCATTCCTTGGGTTGCCACCAAGCTGCTCCTCCTGAGAGAGAGCTTCGTTGAAATCCCCTGCACAAATCCACGGCAGATCACTCTGGGTGCTCAAGTAACGTAGCTTCTCCCATGTATTATGGCGCTGATCCGTCCGTGGTTCTCCATAAATCCCACTAAACCTCCACTCCTTGCCTTCAAATTTTATAGTTGCATCGATGTAGTATTGGCACCATGGTTGCACAGCCACCTCAACCCCCTCACGCCACCACATCGCAAGACCTCCACTTCTACCCACACAGTCCACAGCCACCCCATTTCTGAACCCAAGACTCCACTTCAGTTTATCCATTGCCTTGGCTTTCTTCTTCGTCTCGCTCAGAAAAACCACCGCTGGGTTGTAGGATCGTATCAGATCTTTGAGTTCGCCCACCGCCGCGTCCAACCCCAGTCCACGGCAGTTACGGGCCAGAATATTCATTGCGCCCGGCGGCCCTGCTGAGCAGGGTCCGCCAATGGCTCTTCAATTCTGTCAAAAACCGACATAGATTCCCCAATCCTGTCAAAGACCGAAGCACTTTTTTGGCGCTTCCCGCCTGAGTCAGAGCTGCCCTCTCCCACAACTTGTACTGGCACTGGCATCCAGACCATTTTACTACCTCGTTTCTTGCTGTAGGCACCCAGTGGTACCGATGCACGCTCGGTTGTAGCAGCATTCACAGCATTCCTTGTTTTGCGTACAAAAGTTCCAGATTTTGGCAGCTTCACAGTTGTATCTACCGGCTTCTTCCCAGCCTCCCTGTCATGTTCCCTCGCCCGGTGGCGTTTTTCAGGACTTGTGACTTCTCCATCAGCATATCTTGGAACGTACCCGCCAGTGCGAGACGAACTCGAGTAAGAGAAGTCATGTGACAAGTTTCTCCTAGGAGGCAAGTCTCGGATAGTGACCCCTCATGGGTATCTCACTTCCGAACCAGACGATCTTCCGCTATAGCTATTCGTCGACACAGATGGTCTGGCCGGAGGTGGTGGTTTCATGCTCTTCTGAGGTGACGCCCGTAGCCATTCACCCCACTGGTTTGCCTCGCCCTCTCCCACCCGACACTTCTCGTTCAGATGCACAATACAGCCACAATCGAAGCAGAAGTGAGGGACCTTCTCATATTTTATATCAAACCATCTCCCCACAGCATCTTCTGCAGAGTTTTTCAGCTCACCCCACGAAGGAGTGGTTGATCCACACGAACCGCGACCCGGATCCTGAGATCCTCCCCCCAGGCCATCCCGTCCTCATCCACCTCTACCGAAACATACTTGCCAATCCAACCCCCACTCAATTCTCCATAGAACCTATTCATCATGTCCATGGGCAGATCCAGAACTCTAACCCAGACATCCAAAGTATCAAAAACCATATCAGATGGGCGGACCGAGCCGTCAAAATCCTTCAGAAGCACTGCGTGGAAATCGAACTGCCAGGGCCCGTTCTTCTTTGCGTGCTTCCAATCACCTTCAGATGCAAAACGAACCACAAAGCGATTACCTCCGATATCCTTGAACTGCGCCAGGTGGTGCAGTCCCCAAGCTCGCTCCATCGCCTTCTCTAACGCCCGAATGATCAACTTCCGTGGGGAGCAGACCTTCCCCACCATTGCCCACTTCGGACGAGGAACTGCCGAAGATCCAACACTTCCGATCACCAGCCCCTCCGCCTCCTTATCCGTCAGCAACAGATCACCCATCCTGGACGACACACCGCCTCCAGATCCTCCGCACTCGACTTTGACGGTGATCGAGACGAAGTCCCAGATCGGCCGCCGTTTCTTCCCGGTGTGCGAGCAGGAGAAGACATGAGATCCCAAGACCCCTACGCACTCATGAGAGCATGACCCCCACTCACCCGACCAACTGCACCGGTGCCTCGCCGTCGAGAAACCAGCCAGTCGCCGGAGATCACCACCCTCGAGAGGGAAACCCTAGTGTCGTCGCGATCGCCTCCCCGATCGCCCTAGCGTAACTCCCGCTCTTTGGTGGACCCGCCTCACATCCATTCTGTAGATTTGAGATGCTTTGGTTGACTGTCATCTTAATGACCTTGGACACATTAGTGACAAATTTACCTGGCACCATGGAAGAATTAGGGAGAGACTTGATCCAGTCCTAATAAATGACACATGGATAAATAAATTCGAAAATCTGCCGTATGGAAAGTCTGATCACCGGCCCATTCTTTTGAGTTTGGAGCCGCAGGAGTCACAGGAAGCTATTGGGCCCTCTGTGCTTCGTTTTGAGGCTCGGTGGCTGCAAGAAAGCCTTTTGATTCTGGAAATGAGGGTCATCTAATAAACCAACTCCCATAAAGTATTATGGTCTCCATTTCAAGATAGAACGATGTACTATAGGTACTAAGGTTCATTAACTTTTCTTTTGTCATTGTAACACCTTACCTTGGTATGTTCTTTCTATTGAGAGTGGGCTTATGATGTTTGTTATCCTTATGATAAAGGGGGGAATGTTTGGTTGATCTCATCTAACAAACGAGAGAGAAATAAGGGGACGTTATAGACCGGATCTCCTAATGTTAAGTGCCTGACCGGGGCAGCCAAAACCAACCGGTTTGGCCCTGGTCCCACATCGCCACAACTATATAAGAAGTAGGTTGAAATCTCTGTTAAGCTAACAGAGAGTGACACGTATGGGATTAAACCCCACTACTTCTAACGTCCGATCGGATAAGGGGATCAGAAGGCCAAGACCACCGCCAGCCACCTCCAAGGGAGTGCTGCCGCCGTTCATGGGCTTCTCCCTAGACCATGATTGATCTACCACCTCTGCACCGACTACTTCAACACCAATTCATGCCTGCACAAAGCAGGAAGTCGTGTCTACTCCAATTACCAGTAAAGTGCATCCCCTTAATCCCCTCCGTTCAGATGCTATTAGTTGCTCTAGTTGCAATCAGATAGTTGTTTAAGCCCCTCTAATGAGGATTAAATTAACACATATATCTCAACAGCCATATAAATTTTATTTCAAAACACAACTTCTCAACACAATGACAAGAACATGCCCAGGATTGCACGGGCCAGAGTGCTAGTTAAATATGGGCCGAAACAGGAAAAGGAAAAAACTAGAATAAAGGTTGGTAAACCTGTTAGGAAAAGCTATATGGGCCGGCCCAACAAGAGTGATGTGGGAAGCGAGTAGTGTGGGCGAAAAGTTAATAAGCTTTGCAACAGGCGTAAAATAGGTCTAGGCATTTCTTACAAATAGAAATAGAATGCCTAATTGTGTTTGTTAATTTGTTTCCACCATAATATTCGTTATGTACTCTTTGGCAGCTCATGAGGATATTGAGTTGTGGTTGTACACTTGTACTTGCAAGTCAAGCCGCAGGCCAGATCCATCTCCCCTCAGCTTGATAATTCTAAAATTAAGAAGCGTGATTAAGTCCTTGCACTTTCACGGGAATCCGTCGAAGGAGCACGACTTCATCGTGGCACATGTTGGCTTTGGTTTGAGATTTGTGTGATTCATGATGGTTACATTAATATCATTCTCTTTGCAATATAAAATATAAGATATAAAATTTAAAAAGTAATCATATGAAGCAGTGGTTGGATGCGTGCCCGTGCAGATTCTCTGACTTCCCTTCCCTGACTTTCTATTGTATGTGGGGCCTACTGGCATGCGAGGTCTACGTGACAATCATCCAAAGTCAGCCAAATCTAAGTCAAAGAATCCTTATCGCTACGGTGCATGGGGCCACAGCGCACGCCGAAAATGGGCGCCGCACGCTTGGGTATTTTTGCCAAAACTAGCCCCTGGCCCGAATTAATCTCGTATCTGGCCCTTCCGGAAAACTATGTCCGGATCTGGCCCCTGAGGTCGGCGCCATTTGCGTTGGCGCCGACCTCAGGGGCCAGATCCGGACATAGTTTTTCGGAAGGGCCAGATACGAGATTAGTTCGGGCCAGGAGCCAGTTTTGGCAAAAAATACCACGCTTGGAGACAGCGACCGCAGGTGCATGAAGCAGTCTGTCAATGAGGCAAGGTTAGCTATTTATAACCCAGGATATATATGTCTATTTTATTCTACCTTACTCGTGTAAACATATATCCCAACAGCCAATATTAATTTTATTTCAAAACACAACTTCTCAACACAATGGCAAGAACTTGCCCAGGATTGCATGGGCCACAGTGCTACTTAAAATTACATAGAACCAAGCAGATGTAAAATTGTGGAATCAACTCGAGTTGGAGGACCATTAGGCCTATTTAGTTGACTTTTCGGCCTAGGTTAGACGTGGTGACTCCTCAAGGTTGCACAAACGTTCGCTTAACGAGCATCAAGTTATTTGTGGTACTTTACTTGATTTCACTCTATTTATCCGGTTGTTTAATTCAGTTTTAATTTCGATGTATTCTGTAATGTAAATACAATGAAATTAGTTGTGTAAATGAAATTTCAATAAAATAAAAAGAGAGTCTTCATGTCCCGTTATCGAGGACCTAAGTACGCCGTTTGGGAGCTTTACCAGGACTCACGAGAAAAACACCTAAATCCGGAAGTAATCTGGAAAAAAAATCCATTATGGGAAAAAGGAGCAATATCGTATTCGTCTTCAAGAAAAACAGAAATTACATTTTCATTATGGTTTGACAGAACGACAATTACTTAGATTTGTGTGAATTTACCGTGATTGATTTCTGTATTCAAGAGCCGTGCGGCAACACAAAACGAGTACTCCTAGTCGTAGAGAAGAAAAAGAAAAAAAAAAGGAGGGCGTACCGTGTGGGCAATGCAATGCGATTATGGGCCGTACTGTTTTCTTAACCATGTCCATGAGAGAGGTTTGCTCTGTTTTCTTGGCCCCAATCTTTATCCATCCATCCATCCCCCAATCAAATCAATCCCCAGATTGTTTGAGATCCTCTGCTAGATTTGATTTCCCCTCTGCGCTGCTAGGGTTTCGATCGGAGAGGGGATTTGGGTGCGGCGGCCGGGATGGAGGAGTCGCCGCCGACGGACTTCCTCGACTACCTCGGCCCGGACACATCCGCCACCGTCTTCACCATGCTCCACCATCCCGCCGACCTCGCCCGCGCGTTCGCCGTCTCCCGCTCCTGGCGAGCCTTCGGTATGTAATTTCATTATCCTTCTCATAGTCAATTAGCGCCCATGCCAACCCCAAACACTGAATCATGTCAACACCAACACCTAGTCTCTCTATTTTATCTAGTACAAACCACGAGGCCACACGAAATCGAACCATCTTCTACATGTTACTCTCATCACCTGCTTAATTTCGCATATGCTTGTGTTACTTCTCAGTAAACATCTAATACAACTCTTAATCTTGTTTCTCCAGTCATCGCCAACAATTTCAGCAAGGCACAGTGCCTGCGGGTCTGCCCGGAGGTGTCCATCTTCACGCACGTCGAGGTGCGCAACAACAGAAGGAGCAGTACCCATTGTGGCCAGGACAACATCACCAGCAGCTCCGCGCGCCACCAGCCTGACGACAACGTCGCCGGGTCGTCAAATGCCCATGCCGAGCACGAGAGGCTCGCCCGGGACCACAGGGTGTACACGCACCTCGCCCACGACCTCCTTGCGCCGTACACCCCCAAAGACTGCATCATCCACTGCATCGGCGCGTCCAGCACCGACAACTTCCCCCGAGGAGACCATCGAGAACACCCTCGACCCCGTCGACCGCGTGGAGATGCGGCCGTCATATTGGTCCAGCGGGGGCCAGAAGCACCCTGCTGTGCCCGAGTGCCTCATATACAAGCTCCAGGCCGATTTGTGCCTCGTTGATGAGATCAGGGTGCGGCCTTTCAAAGGTTGTTGTTAAGACACTAGTACCGCGGCGGTTTCTTTCTCTGTGTATTTTCAAAGAAAATAGAAAAAGGTGCATTCTGTGTTAACTAAGGCTCTTTTCACCATGCAGCTTTTTTCCAGGACGACGATCCGATATACTCCCTCCGTCCCAAAATAACTGTCTTAGATTTATCAAAAAGTAGATGTATCTAGACATGAAACAAGTATAGATACATTCACTTTTGTACAACTTTGAGACACTTATTTTGGTACGGAGGGAGTACTCGGCAAAGTGCATCCGGTTCCAGATGGGCTATCCAAGGTCGCCTCTGCAACAGGAAACGCTTGTCTGCGATGAAAATGAAGGGCAGCTGATTGATGATTGCAACTATGTCTGGACATACACGTCTCCAGAATTTCCAATGTTGCAGGTCAGTTGTTTAGATGCTAATATTCCCAGGTCTATCGCTTAACACATGTGGAGCATGGGATCTCTTCTAGAAATAAAATCGTACATTTGTTAAAGAGCAAGAACATTATTGAATCGGAGCAGTGTTCTAGAACTGCACTGCTCATTACAAAGGTGTGCTTGAACTTTGCCTTGTGAGCACATAATCTCGTGGTAACCAACTTCCACAGATATATATATACAGCTGTTATAGAGAAAGACCATTCAGTTGTTTAGATGCTGATGATATTTACATTGAACATAGAATCTCTTCTAGAAATAATAAAATCATGCAGCTTGTACAGAGGAATAACAATCCTGAATTGGTAGCAGCGTTAGTGCTCATTATAGAGGTCACTTGATCTTTGTCGGTTGAGCACATAATCTCGTGGTAACCACCTTCCACAGAAATATATCCTACATCTGTTACAGAGAAAGATTATTCTTATTTTTTGAAAGGCTGAACATGAAGAAATAGCATTTGGTCGGTAGCAGTGTTCAGGTGGCCTGAACTTTGCTCAATGGAATTGGAGTATGGATGTTGGAAAATAAGATGATGTTTTGTGATATTCCAGGAAAACGATCTGCAGTCCTTCAAGTTACCACGCCCAGTTTTGGGCACTGGCGGCGTGGTGAAGGTCGAGCTTCTGGGGAGGGTCCAGAAGCAGGCGATGGACGGCCTCTACTACATATGGTGAGCACCCGTGGATAAATGGAGATAAATACGCTGCTGCGAACCATTCATTTCGCTCCGCTGCACTGATACATTAACAGGTCATTGTACATTTTTCCCTCTCCAGCGTCTCTCATGTCCAGATAGTGGGGAAGTCATTGTCGCGGGAACTCGGGGTCGCTCCTTGCGGGAAAGGCGCGGCCCTGGCCTACTACCCGGATCCACGTAGGTGCAGCGAGCCGTCGGGGGACGACGGCCGCAGCAGCCGGTGGCACGACTTGGCGTCGAGGTTCTGGCACTCGGGCCCGGCCAGGGGGGTCGGAGGGCTGAACCAGGGGGGCCTGCTGAGCAGGCTGTTCGTGCCCCGCAGCGGATCAGGGACGAAGATGACGTATCCCGGGAGGAGGATGAGGAGCTCCCCTAGTAGAACTTAAAAAGGAGAGAAAGGCTGTGTCGTCGACGTTGTCGAGCTCAGGTGTGTTTTAGTGTACGGCTTTGGAACAGAAGAAGACACATAGTTACAGCTGCTACACATAAGAGGGAGTGTCCTTTATGGTGAGGGAGTATTTTTATAGTGTAACTGACAGACATGACAGCACAGCACGGAGAGACGAGGCTCGCTTGTGAAAAAAAATCGATGCTGATAGTAGCAAGAGAGAATAAAGTGTATCTGAACCTGTTCATCAAATGTATGAGAGTGAGTGTCCTTTATGTTTTGAAGCGTGAACTGAGAAAATAGAATGAATTCAGCATGCATATTTGGAAGAAGGAGCTTTCAGTTGAATTCAGCATGTACTGGAGCGCGCTGGAAGTCGCGGGTCCCGGTACGTGCGTGCGGGGAAAACGCAGTGGTTTTGTCTCTGCAAACGGCACCTGTCCAACCTGTCGTGGGCTGGTGTAGACAAGACGCTGGCAGGTTCTTTCTGGGTGAGTTGCCTTGTTATTCAGGAAAGCTAAGCTCTGCAGCTGCTCGCTCCGTTCTACATGTCGGGCTTTCAATCTCCCTCGGAGGCCCATGTGGTGAAAGTGGGAAGCCCATGTTGTGAGGCCCATGTCGTGATCCCGATCCATCGTCTCTCCTCAGCCGCTCGCTCTCTCTCTAGAAAACACGAACGGAGGGTCTCGCCGTCGTCGTCGTCGGTAGCCAGGTGGCCCCCACAATCCTCATGGCCTCCACCACCAGCTGCTCCAGCTGCTGCTCTCCCCAGCTCCACCTCCTCCTCCGCCGCCCCCCCGCACCCCGCCCCATCCGTCTCCGCCTCCGCCTCCCTCTCCCCTTCCGCCTCCGAGCCGCCCAGGCCTCCCCCGAGCCGGAGCCCTCACCAGAGACCTCCTTCGCCGACTGGTCGGACGAGGACCAAGACAAGGAGGACGCCGCCGCAGCTGGGCCATTCGGAGGTACCTTCCCTTGTTCCCTTTTGGAGACTACTCCAGTTGTAGATAAGCCATCCAGAGGACTGTCTGACTGACCGACCAATTTTCTTCCTCAGGCCTCCTTGGACCTGGCCTCGCCGGGCTATTCTTCCTCGCCGGCATCACCTACGCCGCTATCTCCGTCACAACTAAACACAATGGTATGTATGTACGTGTGTGTGATCCGTCAGAACTGACTCATAGAATGAAAATCACTATACACTACCTGTCATGTTCATCTTCAAACACTTGCACGCCTCACCTTGTGCAGCATCAAGGCCACAGATGGAACCCTTGCCCGCGCACAGCGACACTGCTTCCTACTCCACTCATAATACTCCTCCTGCTAACCAAGACGATGCTGCCCAAGATCTGTCACAAACTCATACACAGGACTACAGGAGGATGCCACCGCTCAGGAGGAGGAGGAGGAGGAAAAGGCTGCTACAACTCCACAGCCTGCAGAAACACCAGCTGAAAGCACTGACCTACTTCTCACTAATGATGAACACGCTGCTGGCGATGAAGCAACTCGTCCTGGCTATCTAGTCAGTACCGACGATGGCACGGGACCGGCTCCTCCTGCGCCCACCTCCACAGAGCACTATGACGAGTCGCCCAACAATCCTATTGGCGTCTCTCAGGGAACCCCTGCTCTACCATTAGACGACTCTGAACCGAGTTTGGCAGAAAACCTGCATATGGATGATGAGGAGGATGATGCTTTAGCATCCGATATCATGGTGCTAGATTCAGGCGATGTTGTGGTGACCAAGGACGCTGATGCGTCTCATCCACGTGTAAAGGATGCCGAGCAGCAACCCTCTGGCAAAGATGATCTTCCTGGTTACGTTGAAACTGCTGACCACGCGCTGAAAGAAACATTGGCAACAGATCAGGATCAAGGACAATATGAATCAGATAACCAAAGTGAACTCTTCAAGTCTACAACACCTGGCAGATCCTTCTCTTCTGCTGGGATCCCTGCTCCCTCGCTGCTCTCTGCGGCTTTACAGGTGCCTGCTGGCCAGATTGTGGTTCCAGCCACGGTTGACCCAACCCAGGGAAATGCGCTGGCCGCGCTGCAAGTTCTAAAGGTATTCTGTTTTTTTCCATGCACCTCTTTGTTTTAATTTTTGGAAAATCATTACTGGATAAGGATTGTTGTGATGAGAAACCCTTCGTTACGTTATCCTCTCTGTAGTGGGTAAGGATTGCTGTCATATCAACCGTCATTGAGTTATTATTTCTGCAGTATGTTGATAGTCCTGGAAGTTGATAGAAACAGAAAACCTATATGTAGTCCTAATCCTGTATCATTTGCTTCCTCGAGATTTTTTGGCCACACTCTGGCTTGCTTTTTAGATAAGTTAACTACCCTGCTATATGTTGCATAATGAGTTGCTGCTGTTGCAGAAATCGTCATAACCTTCTCTAGGGAAAATCTTCATCTCATTTGCATGACATAAACTGTAGTAGGGAGCTGGTTGTTACACGGACAACCTACTGAATTATATCGAACTCTTTGTTGAACTTTTATTCTCTTTGAAGGTGATAGAGCCTGGTGCTCAATCTGGTGACTTGTGTACCCGACGTGAATACGCTCGGTGGTTGGTAGTTGCAAGTAATTCTCTTTCAAGGTACACACTTTTGCTTGCTGCGTATTCACATTCAGGCATTACTGTATTTTACATCTGTTTGTTCGCTGAGAGCAAACCATAGTTATTGTTTTTCATCCACCCTCTTGTTGATATATTTGAGTTATATGTTGTATCATCATCTTGATTATTATTGCTATTTAGCTGCTGTAGCCCATTTTCACTTGAATTTTCTGTGGATATTGCCTGTTAGTTACGAATTACTTCCTCCGATTCAGAAAAAGAGTCGGAAGTTGTACCAACCGGTTGTACTGTTCATGTTTGTTTCTCACGAAAGTTTTAGTGGATCGGAGGGAGTAGAAGAAATAAGACATATTAACAACGGCAGTTGACATTTTTTCTTGCAAATTTAATGTGGCTCTCTAAGCAATCTCTTGCACTAACTGTCTTATTGTGCTGGCTTGCAACTGCAGGAACACTTACTCGAAAGTTTGTCCAGCAATGTATATTGAGAATGTGTCTGAACTTGCATTCGATGATGTCACCACTGAAGACCCTGATTTTCCATTTATACAAGGTGGAAACAGAAACAGTGTTCAGGACCAAATACATATTTACCACAGTTTATCATGTCTATGCAAGCATAGCAAATCAGTAAACCATCACTACTGAATTGATGTTATGCTATTCTTATTTATCTGAATGTACCCTTAGGATTGGCCGAGGCAGGGCTAATTTCTAGCAAGCTTTCAAGATCTGATATTAACATATCTGAAAATGTTGAGAACAGCCACTACTTCTTTTCCCCGGAGAGGTAATCGTGTCTTCCATACAGCTACTTGACTCTCTGCTTGCTGTATGTATACATGTGTTTGTTGTGCTCAACTGCTAATCAGCTGTCCTTGTTACAGTCCCTTGTCACGTCAAGACCTTGTGAGTTGGAAGATGGCTCTGGATAAAAGGCAATTACCTCAAGTTGACAAAATGTTAGAAACAAAAAGCTCTTATCGTTTATGATTATTTATTTTGAAAATATCTGGTTATGCTGATATCTGCACTCTCTGTATGACCAGTCTTTGTACGGGACTTCTGGCTACATAGACATTGACAAAATAGATGCAGTTGCATGGCCTGCTTTGGCAGCTGACTTGCGTGCTGGAGACCAGAGCATTACAGCTCTTGCGTTTGGTAGGTTTACATATGTGTTTTCCTCCGTTTTTTTGGCTCCTTGATGATCACTAAAACTCTGTTCTTTTAAAGGTTTTACAAGACTTTTCCAGCCAAACAAACCCGTGACAAAAGGACAAGCTGCCCTAGCACTTTCAACCGGCGACTACGCTGAAGTGGTTATGGAGGAGCTTGCTCGTATCGAAGCAGAGAAAATAGCTGAGGCAGCCGTGAATGCACACGGGGCATTGGTCGCACAGGTCGAGAAAGAAATCAACGCTGGTTTCGAGAGGGAGCTTACAAGGGAAAGAGAAAAGATAGAGAGCCTTGAGAAGCTGGCTGAAGAAGCTAGGGTCGAACTGGACAAGCTGAGAGCAGAAAGGGAGGAAGAAAAGAATGATCTGGTTAGGGGCAGAGCTGCCGTGGAATCAGAAATAGAAGTTCTTTCGAAGCTGAGGTGTGAGGTAGAGGAGCAGCTGCAGAACGTCCTGAGCAAGAAGGTCGAGATCTCCTTCGAGAAGAACAGGATCGGGAAACTTCAGAAGGAAATCGAGAATGAGAACCAGGCCGCTGTGCAACTTCAGTACGAGCTTGAAGTTGAAAGGAAAGCTTTGTCTATGGCCAGGTAAGAAGCCGCTTTGTGATTCCCTGAACTCATATCTAATCTGCACTCTAGTGTATTCAAGATGTATAACCCTTTGAAAACTGAAACATGTGTCAAGTTAACTGACAAATAATACGAACATGTTCTTCAACCAGGGCTTGGGCAGAGGATGAAGCGAAGAAGGCTAGGGAGCACGCGCGGGCCCTCGAGGATGCCCGGAACCAGTGGGAGCGGCAAGGGATCAAGGTTGTGGTTGAACGTGACCTCGAGGAAGACGCGTCGGCTGGAGTGACGTGGGCCAACGTTGGCAAGGAGCACCCGGTCGACGAGGCGATCAACCGGGCGGATTCTCTTCTTGAGAAGCTCAAATCCTTTTACGCTGAAATCAGAGTGCGGTCTGGCCGCGCTCTGGAGCAAGTGATGGAGTACGTGAGGTCCTTCATCTCAAGCTTAAAGGAACGCGCAGCAGATGCAAGAGCCGCTGTGGCCTCGAAGGCGAAAGATCTGTCATCGGAAGCAAAGGTGTTTGGTTCGAGCGTCGCAGACAAGTCTAAGAGGGTAGTGGAAGACTGCAAGGAGGGGCTGGAGAAGTTTGCACACAGATTCAAGTCGGACTAGGTGCTGCTAAGCGTCAGACTTTTTGGGTGTGTGTGTGTGTACCGACAATTCATAGGTGAAGAGAGGAGAATCATGATAGGAATAAGAGTGTTTTGCAGCAGCAGAAGCAGCAGCTGATGTTTCTACTTTTTGGGCGTTTGTTGTTGTAAAGAAGAATAGTGGAGCTGGAACTGGGATAGCGGGTTCCCTAAAGAAATAAAGCCGGCATTCTGTATGTACGGTAACGAATGAATGGATTTCATCAGTTTTGTTGAGTAAATGCTGAAGCATCATCTGTAATTATTCTTCTCCTAGTTCTTATACCTTATTCTTTGTTCCTACATATGGGGAGTTTTGATTTGAATTCATTTGCAAATCTGAGCCTATTTGTTCTTGTCCTAACTGCAGTGACAGTAGTGTTGCAGACTCCAGATTCTTAGTGATGATTTACTGATTATATCATTCCTCATTTTATTTTATCATGGATGGATAGGCCGATGAAGGGCAGAGCAGGTTAATTACGTCAAGATTGTGTATCACTAGCTACTCCGTACATGTCTATGTAGTAAAGTACATGTACAAGAGCAGAGTATGTGGATAGGCCTATATGCTGCCTGCTTATTCATTTATGTTGTCCTCGAACGAAACAGAACCAAACAAAATGCGGTCATCTGCAAGTGAAATTGGATTACTTCCAAAAACCTCGCATGTTCCTGTTCCCCTACCTTCTTCCATCTGTCAACAAATTTTACCTATGTTTTCAGGTCATACTGAGCCATGTATACCAGTTTAACAATTACATGTACAAATAAGTGTATGCATACATCAGTTTTGTTGAGTAAAGGCTGAAACATAACATGAAATAGTTGTTTCATTCTTTTTCGGTAAAAAAAACAGAAGGAAATACTTTCTTCATGTTGTCTTCTAGAGACAAGACAACAGTAAGTTAGACTCTTCTTACAGATACACAACTCAAATACGCTTATTAATCTCTCCTTGAGATATATACTAGTACTAGGTACATTCTTCGTGTGCGGACAACAAGGTATCAATCTGTTTCATAGCTTGGACACCATTTTGGTATGATCACTGGGTGACAAGCGTGCCTTCAATCTGATGATGAGCTCGTGTGTCTCCTCAAAGTGAGGACTCGTCGCCTTCTTCACGTTCTCCATCCACGCACGGATCTTCTCGCGAGGCCCTAGGATCCTGTCACGCCTCTCGTCACCCACCACCTGCAAGTAACCACCATCCTTAGTGTTTTCAGTAAACTGATGGCAAAAATGATACACACACATAGTATTTATACAGAGACATACTTCCAGCTGCATTATTTCGCACACGAGGCTGAGATCCGCGATCGATGGCTGGGGGTTGCCGTTTAGGAACTTTGCATCGCCTTTGAGCCACACGGATTCGATTGTTTTCAGTGACCGCATAAGCAGGTTCTCGCCTTCTTTTGCAGCCTCAGGATTTGGTGCCAGACCAAGAGAAGGACCCAATGCGGTGTGCAGTACAAATGTTGCTGCATAGGTATGTAAGGATCAACCCCTCACAAATGCAACAATGCGAAACCAAAGGATTGCAAAGGGATAGATTATCAAAATTCACATGATCAGGTGCTACAAAACTGTAGTTGTTTCCTCTTTAGATTGTCAGCAAGTTTTAATTGCGTTAGTGGATAACTCATTCGACCTATTATGAAAAAGCTCTAGTGGGAATAAAAAGGATGAAGCATAGCCAAGCACAACTCTCCATCTATGGATTAAATAGGGATTCTCACCTGCACCACGGCGCAAATTAGAGTGATGCCAATCCAAGATGGACTCGATTTTTGCTCTGGTAAACAAGTCTGCTGGATACCTATGTGCAACAAACAGTAATAAGATGGTGATTTGGAACTATCAATGAAGTACCCACCCCTAAAGAAGCGGGTAATGAACCATTCTTTTTCCAGGAAAGTGTTGTGACATGCTATTCAGACAGTCATAACATTCAGAGAAACACAAGAAAAACGGATAGAACTAACCGAAAGCGGTAGGATAATCATGATTCACAAATAAAGGAATAAAATCGACAGAAGACACGCAACTATTCAGTTGAGATCACTTGATCGCTGAAATCAGAGATCCATCATGTATTGGAAACTGTTTAAATCATCCCCCTAGCAAAGATGTTTTGTTGACATGTACTACTAGGAAGGAAGGGTAAGAAGTTGTGACGCACCAGTGGTCTGGAACCCCAGGGAAGACGGTGGCAAGGTACCTCAAAATGGCGTGGCTGTGACAGAAGAAAAAGGTGCAGGTTTGATGAGGAATTAGCAAGCAGTACTCCAGTTAGTAGTAGCAAATCAGCAGGTTTGGTCTTTGGTGAGAAGCGGCAAGTCGAGAGCGATTCCAGTTACCAATTAACGTTAACATGGTGTATAAACGGAAGATACAAGAAATACAACTACACATTGGGAGGAGGCGTAGCAGCAAGCTAGGGTGACTTTGAACAAGTGCATGTAAGGAAAGAGAGAGTTTTGACGGACCTTTCAAAGAGCCTGAACCTTCCATCGACGATTGCTGGAACTTGAGCCATCGGGTTGATTTCTGAAGAGGAGTTCAGTTAGACATGATATAGCAAATTCAGAAGATTCAGAAGAGACGGACGGGAGAGCAATAAGGCAGAGGGGTGGTTGCTTACTCTTGAACTCTGGTGCGCGGTGGTGTCCCTTGGCTAGATCCACCCTCACCTCCTCGAATTCGATCCTGTTCACCCTGCACCCACCCAAATCGCCATGAAGAAGCTGCAGACGAGACGGGAGCAGATGAAACGGAAGAAGGCAGAGTAGGGTACCTGCAGAAGATGATGAGAGCGCGGGAGGGCTGCGAGAGCCGGTCCGCGTACACCTTCAGCACCGCCGCCATGGCTAAGGCTAATCGAGCTTCTCCGCGCCCTGGAGACAAGAGGAGAGGAGGGGAAAAACGTAACGTAAGGAATGACGTCACCAGCTGTATGGTTCCTACACCAATGAACCAACGCACGCTACAATATTTGTTTGATCCACCAGTTTTCTTTTGGGTCTGACTAGTTCTCAGCCGACTGAGAATTAACTTAATTCTCAGTCGGCTGACGTCAGAGACGTTAATTTCTGGTACGCCCGATCGATTGATCGTTGAGCCTATAGTTTTAATTTTCCAATGGAATGTTGCGTTCGCTTTACATTTGGGCTTGGGCCCCATTGATCGTGGGCTGATTCATCAAAATTTCTGCTGCATGCTGCACGGTGCAGCCATGCATGATGTACGTTTGGCTCAACAACAAAAAAGCAATCAGCTAGCTGTTTGAGCGTGTACTCGATATGTATACGTTTATGCTTTTTAATGGTTATACGCGCATGTGGTACGTGTTTGTTGGGCGGCCGGTCGCCGTCGTTACGCCGAACCCATCTGTGTCGTCTCGCCAAGAGGCCATCTGGGCGGTCCGGATATGTTGATACCTGGGCCGAAAATTACCTCTCGCCTTGCCGCAACGACACCCACCTCAAGCCGGGTGCGTATCCCGACGGGCTCTCGCCGAGGGTCATCGTTAATTGCCGAATCTTCTTGTCATACTAAGATCTCTACGAACACCTATCGTGTCCCTCGCCGGATCTCGGAAGCGCAATGATGTTTCCCATTCGGGACCTCATCGGGCTGCTCAGATCCTCGACAAGCACCACCGACCTAAACAAGTATCCCAGACCCTGGACAAGCATTTTCGACCCTTGACAAGTATCGATGACTCTCGACAAGCATCAGTGGCCCTCGACAAGTCTTGTGTGGAGTTCGATAAGCCTCAGCGGATCACCTCGATACTCGACGGGAGTCCTCAACAACACCAATCGTCCGACTTCTACATCGACAAGCCGTCGCCCGTTGTCGAGCCCGTCGACTACGTCAAGCCTACATCGACGAGCGCCCTCGGGGCTCGCCACCTCTCAGAAGCGTGACACAACCACGACAACCTAGGCGTACTTGAAGCCCTTCTTCCCCATGTGTGTATCGGAAAATACCGAGCCAAGGATCAAGGTCATGAAGAAGCGTCCCGGCCCCATAACAATGGTCTCACCCGAAAAGCGCCGCAACACAAGTCAGAGCTAATTCTCAGTTGCAACCCGATTTGCAACTAGAAAAAAAAACTCAGTTACAGCCCGACTCGCAACTGGGAAAAACTTAGTTGCAACCCCACTTGCAACTGGAAAAAAATCTCAGTTGCAACCTGACGTGCAACTGGGAAAAACCCAGTTGCGACCCGCTTGCAACTAACAAAAATCTTAGTTGCCACCCGGATTGCAATTAGGAACAAAACTTAGTTGCAACTTAGTTGCAACTGAAATCACAATTCAACCTGAATTGCAACGGAAAACTCAGTTACGACTCGACTTGCAACTGGAAAATAAATCTCAGTTGCAACTCGACTTGCAACTAGAAATATCTAGTTGCGCCCCCTTGCAACTAGAATAAATCTTAGTTCCAACCCGACATGCAACTAGGAAAAAAACTCAGTTGCAACCCACTTGTAAGTGGGTAAATCGTAGTTGGCAACTGGAAAAAAATCTCAGTTGCAACCCGACTTGCAACTGAGAAAACTCAGTTGCAACCTGACTTGCAATTGAGAAAAACTCAATTGCGACCTGACTTGCGACTAGGAAAACTCAGTTGCGACTCGACTTGCGACTAGGAAAAATCAGTTACTACCTGACTTGCAATTGAAAAAATCTCAGTTGCAACCCGACTTGCAACTGGAAAAAAATCTCAGTTGAAACCCGTCTTGTAACTGGGAAAAACTCAGTTGCGACCCCGCTTTCAACTAGAAAAATCGCAGTTCCAACCCGACTTGCAACTACGAAAAAACTAAGTTGCAACTCGACTTACAGCTGGACTGACTCTGTTACATCCCCACTAAATTTCAATCACACCCCATCTGGAACTGAAAAAAATGCGCCGACAATCTTAACCATATACCAAATGGTATGTGCAACTAACTCATAAACTGGGACTAGACAAGACTTATACTATTTGGTGAAAATGAGAACAAAATACAAATATAAAATAATTGAAGCTAGGAAAATAAAATAAAATACAACGCTACAAGAGAATAAAAAGAAAATAAAAAACATGCACACACACGTAAAAAAATAGGCAAGAGTGCACTAACTCATAAACCGGGACAAGACAAGACTTTTACCATTTGGTGAAAATGAGAGAAAAAAGTAAATACAAATATAAAAATAATTGAAGCAAGGAAAATAAAATAAAATACAACGCTACAAGAGAATAAAAAGAAAATAGAAAAACATGCACACAAATCCAAGAAAAAATAAAATAAATAAAAAATATAAATAAAGCGAATGGGAAGTACACACTACAAACGAATATAAGTAAAAACGAAAATAGGAAAAATCCAACCTGACAAACACAAGAGGAAGTACACACGTTAGAAAAGAGCAGCAAAGAAAAAAAAAAGGCCCACGTACGTGGAAGCAAAGCCCAGATGGTATACAGATACAAACTAAAGGCCCAGATAAAGTTGTCCCTCCACATACGGAGCATCCTTTGCGAGAAAACAACTACACAGCATACTAATCCCAGCGTACGGATCCAACGGATGAAGAATCGACTGAGAATTAACTAATTTCTCAGTCGACTGAGAATTAGCAAAATCGTTTTCTTTTTAAACCAGGCAGGTGAAACATTTGTCTTTTCTTTTTTTTGCGAAACACATTATAAACGCAGACGCTCACAAACACATGCACACACTCACCCCTATGAACACACGCACGCACACCCTACACCTATGAGCACCTCCGAATACTGAGCCGGCGGATCGAGTCTTGAAATTGACGAAGTCACCGCAAGCGCCTCGCTGTCGACGGGAACGTCGCCTCCCACTGAAGAATATTCTGCCTAAATGAGAAACATCAATATCAAACCTGAGGTCTGAACTCTGGTGGGCTGGGGGTACAACCACCCTCATAACCATCTTGCCACAGGCAAGTCGAAATTACAGCGGCCAACGCCATTTGAAACACAACCGGTATTACATTGTTATTACGCATTTTTTTTGTTAAAGGTTACATCATTAGTGATTACTCCCCCGGCACCGCGGATACACGAGGACGTGTTTGTGTGACGCGTTTCGAGCGCAACAAAAAGTGAACAGAGGGAATAGGCATTTTATTTATGACTAGTATTTTAGTGATACGGTAGTTACCTATCTTTACTATTAAAGGCGGCTTGGTGAATGCCTGGTGTCACACATCTAACAAATTACTGGAGAAATGCCACCGCAACTAACAACCGTGTATTTGCACACCACCGCATGCATGTAAATAGAAACAACTAACTAACCGTGTTTTTTTCTCTCTATCTCTATCCTCTCCTGACGTAGAACAACTAGCAAGAAATGACACAACATCAACAACCACCGCATGCATCTTGCAGATAGAATACCGCCGCGTCCTTTCTCTCCTTAATAACAGGAACAAAAAATCGCTTGTCCTCTTTCGTAGCTCTATCTGTTCGGCTGCTCCATCGATGAGAAAATATCGACTAGCAAATTTACCTCCCTTGAGCCAAACCAGACCAAACTGGTTGGGGTTTTAGAGCGGCGGCCAACACAGCATGGATTCATAGGGAGATAGGTGACACAATCATGTTCTGACGTCTCTCGCCCGTGGAGCTTCTTCTTGGCGTTTGTTACCATCTCACATATAGTCTTTTAGATGATATCACGTACAGTTTATTACTCACTTTCCTATCCACGAACTCGCCCTGATTTATCTCAATACAGGTACGTGACCAGGGCATCCTCGATCGGTCGTTTCCATCTTCCCCAAGATAACGCCCCAACCTGATCTTCCATAAGCCCGCCGTCGTCAAGAGCTGACCGCTAGCGCAATTACCGCCGAGGAAGTTGCACACGGGCATACGGCGGCAGTCGGACGCGGCTTTGGCGGGGATGGTGAGACCAACAATCGGTAGGAGAGGAGAAGACAACAGGTGGGCGCTGCTGAGACTGACGTCGGCCTAGGGAAAGCTCGCAGTCGCCAATCCGCCCCACGCGCCTACCGGCCGCAGCTCGACGTGTTTGGGCCACTGCTTCTCTGGCCCTGCGCCCCGTGCTCCTCCGACTGACTTCCGGCTGCTCGTCCGTTATGGCGGTACTCTGGTCCAGCGTAATCGTCGCTCAACCTGTCCGCGCAGCTGCTCCTACGCTCAACCCGTCCGCTTGATCCATGCGAATTGGAAAGGGAGCACCAGCACAAGTGCACAGCCCGTGCGCCTAGAGGGAGGCCAACCAACAATTGGTTACACGCAGATTGAGGTGGGCAACCGAATAACTCGTGCCATGTAGAGTTAGCAACACGTACCTAGGAGCTATACAGGGATGGTCATGTACTCTTGTCCAACGGATCTATTATTATCGTCCCAAGCAAATACTCGATCCATCAAGCTACTGATGCATATGCAAAGGTTAGTCGATCCCTACCTCCTAGGTTCTGGTGTGCATATTATTTGTTTGCTTACTATATGGTATATATATTGATATGCTCCAGATGTTGTATCTCAAGATGTTTTAGTATTATGTGATGGTATAGACTTCAGGATTGTATTTGCATCTCACATGATTAAGTTAATCTGGGTTCAGTTTGTAGCAAATAATGATCTATGATCAACCTAACATAAGTGGTTATATTTATACTTCAATCCTGCCATTGTAACAACTTTTTTTTTCAGTTTGCAGAGCCTGATCCGAAGTTATGGGGATTATTTCTTCAGAGTTAATATTTTTGTGTGTGAGAAACCTATTGTGTTATTTACCGATTCAACTAGCTTGATAATTTATGCTACGCTGAAAATTTTGACTGAGATTTATATTCCCCATTTAGAGGAGTTTTCTGTAACAGATGAGATGAGAACTACTTTCACTGGAATTCCAAAGATCTAATTCGCACATCAGTGTTCATTTTCGGTGTTGTCAACTAAAAGGTAGAGATGTATCTCATTTTTATCATCAACCAGAAAATTATTACAGAAATTTCCAATTCAGAATAGAAAGAAGAGGATTGATAGATTTTTGCCTTCTCCGGTAGTACAGATGTAGGTAATCGTGTACCTTGATACATCTGCCACTGGAATTATGTAGGCAGATGTAGACATAGGGAAGGAGGAGGATGTGAAGGGATTGGGAAGAGCAATCTTACATAATATAACTAACTGTTCCTTGTAGTACACTGCAAGCTTTTCTCATATGAAAGATAACTACTACTCCCTCCGTTCCACAATATAAAACATTTTAGAAAGATATAGGACGTTTTTAGGAAGCTAATATATCGTGGAACGGAGGGAGTACTTGCTACCATACGTGAATTGCTTTACATTGCAGCGACCCTATATGTGTTGTCTCCATGTTGCGCTCCTGGCACCATGCAGTGAAAAAACACTAATCCAACGGCAAGGACCTGACCTTGGGTACTTCTAGGCCTTACCACCATTGGCAATGCATTGACAACTGGATGGGATGCAAGTGGAGGCGACAACGGTCATCTCCTCGAGAAATAACATCCACACTAAGAAAGGCAATTGGGAGATCCATTCTACTATATATAAAGGACCGAAGAATCGCAGCCCCGTCATTCGTCCACGTCTCCCGCAATCCACGGCCGTCCGATCCGCGCGACGGACGGCCAGAATTCACCCACGTCGCCCCATCGCGCGCGTACTGTATCTATCTACAGTACCGGCGATTTTCTACCAATGGGCGCTTGCCACGTACACCCGGTCACCGGCCGGTCGCCCCGGTGCCAGCCGGTATCCCGCGCGCACGAATTTTGACGCCGATAATTTGCAGTAACCCCCCGCCAGGGACCTAAACACAAATAGAGCAAATCCCAGGGATGTTCACGTAAAATTGCCACGGACCCCTCCCTTTCCTCTCTCTCCTGCGACACCGCGGGTCGCCGCCGCCGGCGGCGGCGCGCATCGCCGCCGTCCCGCCGCTCCCCGGACAAATCGGATGCCACGGAGGGGTCCGCCGGCGCGCCCTCTACCACCTCGCCGAGGATCGCATCCCGGAGCGCCCCGCCCGCGCGGGAAACGCCGCCGCCGCGACGGTCGTCCTCCGCCGTGTCCCCGCGACGGCGCGGCCGCTCCAGCGACCAAACTGGGGCGGCGCCGCCAGATCCAGGTCGCCCGCGCCCAGCCGCACCTCGCGCGCCCATCGGCGCTTGCGCGCGCTCGCCGGAGCGTCGCGCCCATGCGCGGCGGAGCTCCGCGTCGCCTCCGTCTCCGCCACCGGCTGACGTCAGCTTCCGACGTCAGCGCGGCCCACCTGTCAGCCACTGGACACATTTTTAACACAGAAAAAATAAAAAAAATAAAAATTCATTACTTTCAAACCGTAATTCAAAAAAGTTCAAAAAAAATACCAAAATTTGTAAAAAAAATAGGATCTTCACACTGAACACATCTCCTTACATGCTTACACAACTTTAACATAAAATAATTACAAGAACTAATACACTTAACAAAAAATGGTAAATTCGTTGCTTCCAAACCGTGATTCAAAAAATACAAAAAAAATACCAAAATTTGTAAAAAAAATAGGATCTTTACACCTAACACATCTCCTTACATGATTACACAACTTAAAAAAAAATTACAAGAACTAATACACTTCCAAACACTAATTGTGCATCCTATAAGAAAAAAATTAAAATTGCTGAATATTCGGGCACATTCCAAACAATGAATAGTAATTTAGTACATATATATTCCTGCAATCTTTTCAGAATGTAATACAACGGTATTTTTTCCCTAACAACAATTTAATCAACGATTTCTCCGAAGGATACAATGGTATTTTTTCAATTAAAATTAAACCTGCAAAATATTATTTCGATTTAAAACTTAACTGAAGCAACGATTTCTCCAAAGGATACAACGGTATTTTTTCCCTAACAACAATTTAATCAACGATTTCTCCGAAGGATACAACGGTATTTTTTCAATTAAAATTAAACCTGCAAAATATTATTTCGATTTAAAACTTAACTGAAGCAACGATTTCTCCGAAGGATACAACGGTATTTTTTCCCTAACAACAATTTAATCAAATAAAAAATTAGCTAACACATTTTCTTAAATATAAATTGTAAAATTTATACCTTCCAACCCGAAATTAAAATTGCACGCAAATTGTAAAATTATTATCTTTAAAACCATAATTTTTTTAAAAAAAATAACATGCCGACATTTTCAACTAATTAAAATCTTTACAACTAACGCATTTTAATACAGACTTGCCCAACTATAATTTCTACTTAATTGTACCAAACATAAAAATTATAAAAAAAATGACACCTCACCTACATTTAACCCCATCTTTGTATTTATTTTCTTTTGTTTTTAGCTTCTCTTTTGTTATGCAATAAAACAAAATTGAATTGATGATCAACAAAAAGAAATATAAATGCAAGACATTTTAATTAGCAAAACAATTGTAATAATATTTATTTTAACTATATTTAATTTCACAGTATTTCGTTACAAAAAACCTAACACATTTGAAATAAATGTTCAAAAAAAAAAGCAACACATTTGAGCATTTAAAATTGTTAGTAAATTATAATTTCCCTACAAAAAAACTAACACATTCGGAATAGATATTTTAAAATAAACAACAAATTCGAGCATTTAATTTTTTTACAAAATTAGAAACACTCTCAAATATATCTCACAAATTGCATTCACCCTAATTATAAAGTTAAAACAAAAGCAACACATTTGAGCATTCAAAATTGTTATAAAATTATTATTTTCCTACAAAAAAACTAGCACATTTGGAATAGATGTTTGTCTAAAAATACTCGATATGACAAATTGTTTCTTACATAATAAATATATATCATAATTATCACAAACAAATACATGCAACACATTTGAAAAGTTAAATTCGCTAAGAAAGGAAAAAAGATGAAATCCTCTAAAATATATATATCTTAAATATTATTTCACATAATCCATTCTCCCGAATTTTAAAGTTCCACCACTCTAATTTGAAAAATATTTTTTTCCCAACTCAAATAAAATCCAGAAAAATAAAATCCACAATATCATCCAAAACGACAAACCAAATAAAATAATTTGGTTAAAAAAAAACTTACTTACATTAAGTTTGGCAATTCATTTAAACACAATAACCCATTTATAACATAGGCTTAAAATGTGAAAATCAAAATACGGCAAATGTAAAAGTTGAATATAATTTAAGTGTAAACTCCCCCCCCCCCCTCCCCCCCCCCCCCCCCCCCCCCCCCCCCCCCCCCCCCCCCCCCCCCATTTCAGTACACGCATCCCTAAACAAAATTTACATTTTCCAAATTTGAATCCTTTGCATAAACGTAAAAACAATTCAAGTATGAACAGCTCCCCAGTTTGGCCATTTCAAAAATTTAAACAACTTCTCAACCTAAACAATATTTGAATTCCAACAATTGTACGGTTGAACAATTTGAAATTTTAGCCCACGGGCGCGGCGAAGCCCGCGCTTAGTCCCCTAGTTGGGTTTAAATGATCGGTATTTTTTTGGTGAGTTGATGACTTTACCTGACATTTTTACTAGATGAAAATTAAATTAATTAGTCAACACAATAATTGCAACGATTGTGAAATAATTTCATAATTCTAGAAATTTTGGTTACAAATGGAATATCTTGTTAAAAAAAATGTAAATTCGGGTTTCATGTGTCATGCATTGAGGCGGGGAAATGCTCAAAAAGGCGTAGAAAAGAAAGAGATGGCCTCGAAATATATCGAAGACACAATCTTGTATTCTATGCATGTCATTGTATTATAACTTTATCATATACATTGCAAGCAAAGTGAAACATTACTTTTTTTACTAGAGTAAAATATAAGTACCTATTCTGTACATATTTATTTTTATGCATGTTTTACATGCTGAATGAGTAAATAAAACTTGAAAGAACGTTGCAACACTCGGGTATATTTCCCATTAATAGTAAAGATTTGTATTTTGGACTATCAATCGATCTCAGAGGTCATGTCGACCCTTCTCTACCACTAGCACCGGATGAAAAGAATTAACATATATGTAATGTATCAGAGATAGGCATACAATAGAAAAACAATTTTTTTATGTTTTAATTACAAATGAATTAACAATTTTGTTAGATAATAAAAGATTGAGAGAGAGAGAGAGAGAGAGAGAGAGAGAGAGAGAGAGAGAGAGAGAGAGAGAGAGAGAGAGATGCGGTGAATGAAATAAGATTGCACTTTTATTAGATCGGATAAGATTGAACTTGTGGTTGGAGAGGTCATCATTTTTACCAATTACCATCCGGTATCACTTTTTTGTGGTTGAAAGAAATGGTTGGAGTATATCACTTATGTCATAATTAGTATAACATTTCTAGGGGATTAGATATGTTGAATGCTGCATTGGGCATGGGTATCCACAAAATTAAAAACCGAGTTAGATAATATCTTCATATATATTTTATTTATTACCCGTAGCAAAGCACGGGCATTAAACTAGTTTTAATTAGTTGGGCACTTTACTTATGATTATTATGTTTTTTGAGCGGAAGAAGCATCTACAAGGATGTGGAGCTTCCATGATCACATATTTACCGCTTGGACAAAGGGAAATTACAGTATGGTCGAGTAAAATAACAAGAAGGACCCCAAGTAGAAATTTTACTTTGCATGTAGTCCTTCCTTGTGTTCACTTCAACAACCCTTCATCACAAAAGGCTGGATACAAGTACCCAATCCTGATGACATCATCTTTTTTGCCACACCGGCAAAGAACATGGAAGACGAACGGGTCTCGATGGAAGAACGAGTACACTACTCCCGTAGTCATCTATACTACTATTAAAAGAGCAAACATGTTGGGATACTTTAAATCTCGTCCGTTCAATTTTCAATCAACAATCTAGATTGTCCCGATGTCGAGCAGCAAACACTTTAAATCTTGTCCGTTCAATTTTCAATCAATGATCCAGATTGTCCCGATGTGACGGCGGCTGTTGCTGCTCCGTTGCGACGCTTCAAGACTAGAGGCGTAAGGGCTCTTCGAGACTAGAGGCATAGGGAAGGCGGCGCTCCGGTCGCCGACGCCTTCTCAGGCTCTGTCGAGGGAAGTTCTTCACCGTGGGAGGAGATAGCATGCGACTTGGCTGTCGTCCGCCGTTGCGTGACGCGCCCGGTGCCGGCGGTGCGCCGCATCAAGAAGCGGACGAACCCATGCAGACTGAGATCGATGTAAGAAATCGGAACAGTCGGCTCTGCTCTCTTCCTTAATATCGGGTCTCGGTCTTTATTTGCGTTGGCTGGTTTCGAATTGCAGATGGCTCACGAACCCCATGCAGACTGAGATCGATGTAAGAAATCAGAACACTCGCCTCTGCTCTCTTCCTTAATATCGGGTCTCAATCTTGATTACTGTTGGTTGGTTTCGAATTGCTGCCCGGTACTCACGCTCTCGGATGTGGACCTGGGAAGATCGAAGAGGTAGAGACGGCGTCTGATTCATGTGCTGTTTCCCGAAAGTTGCTTCTTTTTCTTCATGTGTGTTTCATCTCGCAGAGGGGCTTCAAGAGGTGATCATTGTTGTGATGGATCTGCAAACAAACGAGACGACCAATTCTTAAGATGTTCCTTTGTGATTGCTGGCTGGCATGTCCACCCCTTAACTGTGTTGGTTAGTTCTATATGAACATACTCATGCATTAATCAGCCATCTATATGCAATGTAGTCTGCAGGCTGTGGCGAACTTAATTAACACTGCTCCGGTGTGGACATGAATTCAGAGAAGATTATCTGAACTGAAGATTGCATTGGAACCAAAGGAAAATAGAATTTCAGAGATTGTATGTTTCTTGCTGATTGACTTCCGGGATATATACTAATAGTAGAAGATAGATAGTTTTACTGCACTGCGTGACGCATGAAAACCGGCTCTATGTTTTTTTGCAGGTAAGAGCTTGAGGTATTACCTACACGTACTCCATGTTTATTTGGTAAAAAAAATCCGCCAGGTTATATGTTAGATAAAAAAGGTTATCTCAACTAAAGAAAAGGCACCTTGCGTGCCTGATAATCATCCAATACTTTTTTCGCTCATGTTGTTTTCAAATAACCTAATAATTCTTGAACTCATTTGATTTTCTGGTTGTTCGATTTGTGATGTAATTCGAGATATTTCATAGCCTTCTTCAACTACTGCGTGGTAGGCTGCGAGGCGTAACCGAGGAACATGACCCGATAGAGATGCATTGGAAGTTTGTGGTGGATTTTTTACGCAATTTAAGCTCTTCGATCATGGTCCATTGTTCATCTTCACCATTGGTAGACTCTGAGGCGAAACCACGAAAGGATTACCTTGCGACATTTAAGGCGTGGTGCAGCGGGGTCTCGGCTCAGCCCCTTGCTGCAACGCGCAGGTTGGGGTGAGGCGGTTGGCCAAGGTGAGCTGGGCTATCAAGAATCACAAACACCCTCTTTCTGTAGAGATAGTGCAAAACTTCACGGGAGATATTTGATCCGATTTCAAAAAAAAAATCATGAAACAAATTTAATTGGCTTGGTAAATAATACAATGAAACAAATATAGATTCAGGGGCGTGTTTACATTACAATAAATTAGAGACGTGCGCTTGCACGTGCACGGCCACTAGTGGTAAGAAAGATAAGAACCTGACAAAGGACGAGTCTAGGAATCGCCATGACAGCAATAACCGTCGCCAAGAGGACGACGAACACTACAAGCAAACCACGGAGCCAAATCACAACATGCCACCACCTCCGCCCAGAAGAGATGGACGAAGACAGGCCGGCGCCATCAGCGTGCGTGCCCAGAAGAGATGCTAGGTGGCGGAAATCGGAGATATGACGAGCCAAGGCACATCAAGTCAAACAATGGCCCTGCCTGAGAGCCGTCTAGAATTTCTGACGCTCGGACTCGACTCAAGGATATAAGAGCGACACAAAGAAGACTCTTGTAGCTTGTCCCCAAATGTATTTATTGGTCCGGTTTTCCGCAAAGACGAACTCCCATCCATATTGTGAAACATCAAAAAGATTGTGGATAAGTACAACGACATTGACAATACCGACACATTGTTTCCTGATTATATCAATCACTAGTACATAAGAAGTGAGCCTAGCTCATTTGGCTAGCGGAGTGTATGTACAATCCAGCCACCCAGGTTCAAATCCTCACAGGTGCGAATTTGGATTATTATTATTTAAACAAAAAACTCGTTGTGGGGGCTTCCCCCACTTCTTTCCTTTCAAAAAAAATCACTAGTACAGAACGACACATCAGATAACCCATTATGGAAACGACATGAGTCAGGCAACGAAAAATCAAGCTTTCCGCGTGGCCGGTGCGTACAAGCCTAACCTGGGCCGCGGCTGCCCCGTCACCATTAGTCACGGAGAAATTATTAACTTTGTCACCCATGTTGTTGACAACGGTCATAAGTATGGCTCCGTTTTCGATGTTTGACTCTATGGCAATGGAAATTTTGCGGTGTCTGTTTGCAATGTGGACACGTTCCTTCTTCTTGGAATTTGAAGCGAGGCAAGTAAATGCTATAGCGTAGTGGCATCGCGCACTACTCCTTAAAACTTCGATCCCTGCTATCTCAGTACGCCACTTCACCGCTGTCATGAATACTCCTAGATACTCCTCGGGCGCACACCACCGCAGTTGTTCGCCACCGCCGCCGCAGCGAGCCGCTCGTCCTCTGCCGCCTGATTGGAACCGCGTCAACATGTGGCTGGCCGTCGCGTAGCGGCACTGGCAATTTAGGAGTCTAGTGCCATGGTCAAATGTTGGCCTCCCCGGAGGCTGGCGCCTCCCCGGTTGTTTATCGGCCTCGCTTCTGATGTTGCACTTGTGCTATAAATGGGCCATTCCGACAACCCTAACGCTCTCACTCTCACAGTGTGGCGACGCATCCAAGAAGCACCGGATCTAACCCTTATCTTCCCACCGCGCATCTTTCTCTCCTACGATTGTGGTGGCGCATCCTCGTTCTTCACCCGTGCAGATTTCGTCGCCCCGGAGTAGGAGTTTGCCTGGGCGACGAGACAGACGAAGGAGCCCAGCGTCGCCAGATCTGAAGGTGGAGGAACCATGGCGTGTCAATCCACGGTCGGTGCAGCTGCCTCGGAACCTGCCGTGTCGGAGTACGACGAGGACGACTACGTACTCCCGCCAGATCCAAAGGTAATACATCTTTTGTGACCGGTCGTCGTGCCGATGAACTAGGGCTTTGTTATGTTTAGGTTTTTTCATATGACCAGTTAAAACATGACTCGCTCCGGTCTGTTTTTTGTGTCGCTCGAAAAGAATAGACCTAGCACAAATCGATAGTGTGAGAAACTCATGAATGACTTAATTCATTTCCAAAACAGATATTTATTTATGTGACACTGCATAAAAAGTCAGGTTTTTAGCCAAGGTGTTGTTGTCCTCCGACATAATTGTTGGTACTCAACAATTATGTAATGAATTTGTAAGTTTGTTATTTGTCTTATGTATTCTTTATGTTATATGTACTTTATGCTATATGTATAGTGAGCTAACATGGAGTCATATATTATCTCTTTCCATTTTAGTGACCACTTCATAAAAGAGGCACCTTCGGTACATCAGCACTCGCTTATTGCACTGTGTGCAGACCATGATGATGATCCAAAGCAGGGGACAAAGTGGCGAGTTTATTATATTTCGGCGATACCGTCCAAAAAGAAGATTAAATTCATAAACTTGTCAAAGTTGTGAGGCAAATGTAACAGCAAGTAATGAAGTTAAATTAAGTTAGGAATGATAAGGATAAGTTTAGTGAGGCATGACAATGATAGATTTAGCTAGACATGTCAAAGATAGATTTAGCCAGGCATGAAAATGAAGATAAGTTAATTGGTTATCTTGTGATGCACTGTATCCGTGACATTTGTTATGAATGAATTTGCTACTATTATTTTTCTGCTTGTGCCGTGAGAGTTTAAGTATCCAGTGCATCTGTATAGGTGTTATAATAGGCTTATGAAGAAACCTCAATTTAAATGGGTAAATCCCAAAAACTGTGTTACTGATGAACTCGACACTAGCGAAACGGAGGTCTGTCACAATTGTTGCCAAACGGAGCCTCACTGGCGACGGTTTCTGCCCTCCGTTCCGGATGAGAGCCTTCACATCAGCAGCGGGGATGGGGACATGGCTTTCCTCCCACTCATGCTGGAGAGAACAACCCGGCTATGGATCAACACTTTGCTAGGAAAAAACATCCACACTTGGCAAGACATGCAGCTAAACTTTCACGCAGCATGTAGCTTCATTGCAGAAAAATGTGTGAGAAATTAAAAAAACTCTTAGGGTCTCTTGTGACCCTAAACCCTAGTGCAGTATTCTGACATGCATTCAGCCCTCTACTTCGGGTGATAATGCAGCATGTGAAGGACGCAGCAGCAGCTCCGTGACGTCGGAGGCCATGGCGGACACGGCGCGCACGTCGTGGTTCTCCACATCTATGGGGTTTCTTGTGGCGTCTCCCTTGACCAAGACGAGGTCGCACATACTCGGGACGTCGGCGTACACGGCTTCTAGGAGCTTCTTGGAGGAATAAGAATGTTTTGCAGCAGAAGTAGCAGCAGCTGCTTCTACTTTTTGGGCGTTTGTTGTTGTAAAGAAGAATTCTTCTCCTAGTTCTCAGACCTTATTAACAAATATGAGCCTTTTTCCAGTTTTTGTATGTAAATGAGTTTGCTTGACGGGTGTGTATCAAATTTCGTTTCCCTGTAGCTTTTTTTCCTGTGCTAATCGACAGTGACAGTGTTGCATACCCGAGATTCTTAGTGAAGGTTTTTACTTGATTATGTTGTTGCTGAAGTTGTTTCATCATGGATGCATTGCCTATATGTTGCCTGCTTATTCATTTCTATTGTCCTTGGAACAAAACAAAATGTGGTCATCTGCAAGTGAAGTAAGTTGGATTGTTCCCACAAATTCCAAAACTTGTTGTCAAGTACAAAAATAGCCGAAATATGTGAAGTTTACCTGTTCGTTCTTCTGCCAACAAATTTGACCTCTGCATAATGTTTCCAGGTCATACCGAACCATGTATATCTCTACTATATAATATAGCTAAGCGACCGTGGTAGGTCGCCCACCTTTTCGTTTGGGTCCCTCCGAAACTTCAGAATCAACCCGCAGTCCAAACAATGGACGCACTTTTACATTCTACCCCCTGAACCCTATCCAGCAGACGAACGACTCAACGCGTGCGACGCCGCCACCGCGCTTGCCGGATGGCGGCCGACTCCCAGCGGTTCCCTGGTGTCCCTCGGCGCATCCCGGAGCTCCTCCGACACCTACCTTGGCGCACCCCGGAGCACCTCGGCCACGGCGCTTCCAGAACTCATAGCGCCGCCCGAAAGGCTCGCCGGCATCACCTAACGTATCTCCCGCGGCGCCCGATCCCCCGCACGAAGGCTGCTTCGCTGCCTCGACCGAGACGTGCCTCTCCAGCTCCCACGCCGGCGACGCATGCGTCCACGCCGGATCCCCTGCGCCTCCGCGGCTGGGCACGATGTGTCGCCACTCGCCTGTTCGGCCGTGCCTACAACTGCTTCCCCTGAATCCCCGATTTCCCGTGCCCACAGCCGGTGGGGAAAAATAGAACCGGCACCGCCCGCTGTATGCTCTGCCTCTCTCTGTGTCCTATGATGTTCTCTCTGTCTGATGCATTCGGCAGTACAGAGTCACCGCCGACGACCACCTGCACCCTGCTCAGCGAGCACCAATTAACTGCACACCTGTGTTCCGTTATGTACGATGGTCAGTTAGCTTGAGGCATATGCAGCTACCCAGAGTACCTGCTCTCTTGTTCTCTCTCTAGGGGAGGCATCCGGCTGCACATTTTAGAATTGGAGCTGGGCAGTTCCGGCAACTCAAGCAAGAGCGCGGCCTAAGCGGCTCTCTGTCGGCGTCGCCCCTCTCGAGTCTCGCCCCCAACAACGTCTCCCACCTTCTACTCTGCACTGCCACAGAGGTGTTGTTATCCTTCCACGACAATGCATCGACCGTTGCCTTCCTCCGTCCCCTCCTGGAGCCGTTCCAGGCAGCCGCTGCAGTGGGCTTGATCAGATGAAACCGCTGCGCAAACACCTCCTCTTGCGGGAGTTGAGCCGATTTTGTAGGACATAGCAGAAAACGGCAAGCTAGGAAGCACATCAGGATGCCGGAGACAATTAACAATCTCGCTCTGAACTGACTTCAGGTAATCACTCTTCTGTAGATGTAGTGAGGTACAATTGTTTCTCTGTGTTGTTTATGGATGACTGGATTAAATCGGGGGTCAATGTATTACATGAAGACATCACCGCTTTGTAGAACTTTTATGTACCGATGGTGTTGTAGAACTACAATTTTGTTGAAGATGGTACCATTATACATATTTGTCTCTCTCTTTCTAAGAATATTTGATCCACGTGCTGCTCCAGGTGGTGTTCAGTCTCCTGGAGTACCTGACCTGGTGGACCTCAAGGACCTATCGTTGGACATGGAGGTCCAACTCAAGTACTTCAAGGCTACTGATCTGCTCTACGGTAGATTCGGCCGGTTTTGTCCAATGACAAGGCCGAGTAGTAAATCCATACTCTTTACGCTTATACTCTTGTTCGATTAATCAGAATTTGTTTGAATCGTATGCCCATAAGTTAGTATCTCCTCACATTAGCTTCTTTTGTTATCTACTTTAATTCTATCAGTTATATAACAAACATGGGGAACATACATATCCATGTACTGCTATGTGTTGATTTACTATAAATATTATTTATCTGGAAAAACATCATTGAATAGAGGCTACCTTGGTACACATTTATGTTGCAAAAGTAGCAAGAAATGTATTTTTTTTAAATTTACTTAGCTAGCCCGACTCAACTCCATTGGTCTTAGCCGCGACGAAATGCTCTGTCACGATTGAGTTACACGGGTCGATGGACTTTCGACAAAAATTTGGGCGCGCTGATATTTTTAGCGCAAAACCTGATTTTTTTTTCTCCCGTTGCAACGCACGGGCACGTTTGCTAGTTTATACCTAATCTCTACTATATAATACGGCTTGAGGAGGTGTTGGTACGTCATTTTTCTTTCCAATTTTACCCTCCCACCAAATCACATATTACGCACCTATGCCATCGAACCGTTTTTTTACTTATTTACAGGAACTGCCACCGCTAAGTAAACACACATCCAGAAATTCCCCTCCCAGTGCTGCTCTCTGTATCCTCCTTGTTTTTTCTTTGCTTGTATCTGGCCTTGTAATGTTTTCCTCTACGTATGAATACAAGTATGAAAAATTCAAAAAAAAAATACGCACGTTCGCGAACAGAACGAACGCGATAGCTCTTTCTCTCCGGCCACCACCGCTCGATCTCCGGCGAGAAGCCCCGTCTCCCTCCGCCGGTGGGAGAAACGGAACTACCGGCCGCGGATCCCCCTGCGATCCGCACCTTCCCGTCGGCGCCCGAGTCCCTCATGTCCTAGATCGACGCCGCCATCGCATCAACCGAGCACGCCTGCGCCTGCGCCCCACCTCAACCCCGCCTCGGCGCGTCCGCCTCCTCCCGCCGGAGAACGGGACGAGGAGGCGTCGTCCGCCGCGCGTGCTCCTGCTCCTCCTCCTCCACACGACGCCAGGGTCGCGGACGAGGCGTACCGTGCGGCGTGCGCGGCGCTCGGGGCCCGGCGGCCGGACGCGGCCGTGCGGTCGCTGCGGGTGGCGCTGGCGAGCTGCCCGCCGGAGAAGGCCGCCGCCGTTGGCAAGGTGAGGTCGATGCTGGCCATCGCCTCCGCGCAGCTGCACCGGCAGCAGCACCAGGCTTTCCCATCTTGTTCCCCACCACCGCTGCTACCCGAGAGACCCAGAGCAACAAGATTGTGCGCCGTTCGCTTATCCGGAACCAATGGAGCGGCTGCGCACGTGCTTCGTCTCATTCATCTGCTTAGACGATGCAGCACCCATTGAGCCCCCCTTAAATCTCTGCTCACGCGTTGCCCTGCACGGTTGCGCCAGCGCCTCATCCGGACGAGGTGGACGAGGGCCTTTCGTTCTGCATCCGCTACTTCTCCACCAGTTGAGAAGAGATGGCAACTTCTCGTTCCTATTGTGACCCTGCAGGATCTTGCTTCCACGGCGACGCTGCCACTGAAATTTCTGGACTTGGGAGGAACCTGCGGATCTCACATGGTATTGTGTTTATTTCTGAAATTACTTCCTAAAAATGGGTAAGTTCGCTATTGATTTCTAGATTCTGTACTTTTGACTCTTACGCATTGCAAATTCAGAGGGCCTAATTTCTCCACTTCGAGCTTCACCTTCACGGGAGCTCAGCATGCCTCGAGTTGTCGACCTCCAGCCTGGCTGCTCTTAACGTTCCTGCTAATGGGGGTTTTGTTTTTGTTTTTTGGATGAAGTAGCTGCTCTTGCGACAGATTCAGGCACTCTGTGAATTGAGTTACAAATTTGGCTTACAAATTTGGCTTGTTTTGGATGGAGTATTTGTAGTTCACTCTGTGTACTTCTACGGTTCTCCTAAGGAAGTTACAAGTCCAGTCTGTTTATAGCTACCTCAAATTTGGAAATTTCAGTGATCACGCTACTTTAAAATTTTGAAAAATATATTTACAATGCAAAATTCTTTGTATTCCGACCTACATAAAAATGACAATTTTATATATCCGATTATAGTTAACGATACATAATTTGAAAACTTGGCTTAAGGTGGTGATAGTTGACGATGATACGTGAAAATAAGGGAAACTGTACGTATAACCGGAAAAGAAAACTAACAACGTGTGAAAAAAAATCCAGTCCTACGAGAACTTATTCTGACCTACACGCTAATTATGTTTTGTAATAAAATAAAACTGAAAAGACCACTCTTCGAGCTATCTAAGTTTGCTATCTAGGAAAACAAAAGGTCATTCCATGCCACGTAGCCACGTGAGATCTTATTTGGTTGAGAAGTTTATCTTTTGTGGAAAAAAACTTCAAACTTTTACAACGAAATGCCGTAGCAACGCACGGGCATTTAGCTAGTCTATACCTAATAATAAAAACATTAAGTTTTCTTATGGTACGTCATTTTTTTTGCCGATTTTATCCTCCCACCAAATCACATATTTACCCACCACTACCACCCATAAATCATATACCGGTTCGTTTTTCTCCCGTATCAAGCCGATCAGACTTTGGGGGTGACGATCTGCTTAACTTCTGCCTCCCGCATCTCATGGTGACGACCTCGCCGGCGCCGTGTCCACTCGCGCCCCTGGCCTTGACGATCTCGCCGGCGCCCTGTCCACTGGCGCCCCTGGCCACTCTACCAGGGGCGACAAAATCGCACTCCTGCTCGCGTCGCCCCTCACCTCGCGCGCGCTGCTGCGCTGCTCCTCACCGGCCGTCGACCTGGCAATGGTTGTCTGCGCGGTTCTTCCAGCGCGCCAGTGCGTCGCTCCATCCAGGCCGTGGCCGCCATCCCATGCCTGGCTGGTTTCCACGACCATCTCACGTGCGTGTTTCGCCGTAGCTACGCTGCTTCCCTGTGGAGCTAGCTAGCCTATGTTGATTCTGATGTGTTGACGTGTGTGGATGGATATGTTGTGTTACAACGTGGATAGAATTGATCAGATTTCTTTCTCCGTAAGTAATCTGTACATGCACATGAAAATTTTCGGTCAAGAAGGAACACAATCGTGCGAGCGACATGAAATTTTTCGGTCAAGAAGGCACACAAGCGTGCGAGCGACGGCTACAGCTCTCTGGTAGGTCAGGTCAAATAAATTAATGACACAATTTGTGTTCATTACAACTAATTAACCCAAACTATGGCAATTTGTGAAAAAGTAAATCATGATTATTTTTTGTGTGAATCAAGTAAATCATGATTATTGTTATGCAAAAAAAGTACCACGTACATTTTTTCCCGTTGCAACGCATGGGGCCCGTTTGCTATAATACAAAAGCGAAAAACCAAAGCAATTTTACTAATTCGCCGATTTGTGCACAGAAATAATAATTTAAAATGATTTTAAAGTAGTTTTTGTTTCCCGTTGCAACGCACGGGCACGTTTCCTAGTACCTAATAAAAGCATTAAGATTTCTTGTGGTACGTCATTGTAACTACCCCTAAAGTTGAAGAAAATTACCCACCGCTGCCACCGGTAAGTGGAAAAAACGGTTTGATTTTTTTCCGTCCTATTCTGCCCTCCCACCGTTGGCTTCAACCTCCCCACCAATTTCGTTGACCCGAACAGAATTGTCTCCGTTCTTCTGCGACCCGCCGCCATCACTTGATCTCATTCTCTGCATTCTGATGTTTTCTGCTCATTGTGATCCATCATATCTCTTCCCTGATATATATATATATAGGAAGCTCAATTGGGGCACCAAGGAGCCTGGGCACCATACCTCATGACCGTCGGATTAGGTATCTTGATAGAGCCTCTCTAATGGTATTTATTTTGCCGGGTCGACCCGTTAGCATGGGCAATTAAAGGAAATATTCTGCATTATGTACGTGAGGAGAGAGAGAATGAAATTTTCAATTGCCAAATTTATGTTGCCAATTTTGATCGGCAAAATTTCAGGATACCCAGATTTCCTTGTATACCCAACGTGATTGAAGGTATCTGTTATGGTGGAGGAATTCGGAGTATTAAATGTTGACCATTTAATAGATGACAGCTAATAACACTTGATTAATCGTGCTGGTGGAAACGGTTGACCCAATTGGTGGGCCATGGTTGACCCAATTGGGTACACGTTGACGTGCTGTATAACATTAGTGGCTGGAAGATTATAATGTTACCTGATGGTTGATTGATGCGTAGTTTGGGTATATGATCGTGTT
>CAMZMU010000050.1:35629496-35708495 GCA_947311845.1 Poa pratensis | reverse complement strand
TAGTGATGGCTCCCAAGTGCAGAGATCAATTGTAGTACCTTTCAATTAGAAAAGGTTGTCGAACCCACGAGGAGCTGAAGGTATTGGTTAGTAAGATTGATAAATAAAACAATAAAAGATGCAAGGTTTTTGGTATTTTTGTTGTATAGTTGCAAGCAGATAACAGATAGTAGCAAGTGAAAGCTCTCAAAGAGAGAAAGCCCAATCCTCTTATGTGGCAAAGGACAAGCTCAAGTGATGTGTAACTTATATGTGGCAAACGTTCCCGAGGGCGGCATGGATGATGCTAGGCATAGAGATTTATTAAACAACACGTTGAATATCTTGTCAAGTTTTAATCTCTTTGGACGGAGCCATAATTAGGTATAGCTAAATAAATAAACTACAACCCCTTATGATGGATCATGTGGCCAAGCAAATGACTGCACAAGAATTATTAAGACCTAAAGTCCCACCATAGCATTACACTCTAAGGTCCCCGATACTAATACCCTCATAATATAACTTCATGACTCGGTCTCAGGTTTACGTGTCCTCCCAAGTCTCCATCAATTCATTACACTACGGTGTTCTCCTATGAGCCCATAAGGTGAAGTGTTGTGCAGTCGACGTTCGCACAACACCATCATAGAATCACATAAAAGATAAACTCTTGACAAAATACCAACACATGTCATATATAAATCATGCCAATTCATCCTATGCCCTCAGGAACATACGGGAACTACTCACAACGTGCGAACATGATCATAATCAGTGGCATAAGTGGTACAACACAATCTGAAATTATAACTTCACCACCAAATAATGACAAGTACTCAATCACAAACATGAATAGTAGCACAAGACAAGTATCTAGGGTATAGCAACTCTCAAACTGCGAGGGGAACGGAGTGGATCACGGTGATGATGATGGTGATGGTGCTGGTCTTGATGGGGGTGATGATGTAGAGGCCTCCTCCCACGCCAAGGAGGAGAGGTGATGACGATGACGATGATTTCCCCCTTCTCCGGAGTTCCGGAGCAGCAGGATCTGACCCCCCGGAAGGGATCAGGAGTTTCGCCGCCGCCGCGACCTCGGATGGACTTGGAAAAATTAGGGCGTTACTTTTCGGGCGAGACGAAGGCGTCGATAAAAAGCCCCAGGCGAGGAGGTGCCCGAGGCACCTTTGGGTGGGTCCCACGCGGCCAGGTACATGGGCCGCGTGGGCCACCCCCATTTGGCCCTCGTGGCTCTCCTCTCTTCGGTCTTCTTCCCTCTGCCTTTCTCCCGATGAAAAACTGACGCAGTATTTTTCCTTTTATTATTTGAGGTCCTGTAGCTCCTGAAACATTAAAGACAAGAAAAAGGAGGTTTTCTGCCTCCCAGAAATTAAATACCAAAAATAGGGACTTTGTATGAAAGTCCCCAAAATCATCTAAAACATGTAGAAACAATCATATAATCATGCAAATAACATTCTAGTATGATACTAAAAGTTATATAAATGATGATATAAAATGCACGTATCAACTCCCCCAAGCTTAAACCTTTACTCGTCCTCGAGTAAGTAAGGACATAGATCATTACATGCATCAATGGACTTATGGTTGATAAATAAATACGGGCATTGTATCATCATCATATTCAATTGCAAGATAAGATTAATGATCTAAAACTCATACATATGAGGGCAACATAAGTAGAACTCTAGCAATCACCCCTTACTTTTGAAAGCAAATAACCATTGTATGTTGGACAATCGAATCATATTGTTTTTCACATGCTTTTGCTCTTCATGGCAAGCATTATAATCTTTTATACTTTGCTGAAATTCAAAGACAAGATAAACTCTCATTGGATAACAAGTTCAAAAGAAGACAAATGAAAAGACAGATAGATATAAAAATTGTTATCACTCTTGCTTGACTAGTAACTAGTGCAAACTTTAGTCATGGATATCTCAATCAAGTTCCCATGCTCTACACAACCTTTTCTTACACTTTCCATGGCTAGCTGAAATTTCAGGTGCCTTCCTTTCATTCACATTCAAGAGCATAAGTATTGAAATATCCATGATCATTAATTTGCTCAAAAGATACTAGGTTGTAACAAGAGTGTTTTATATCCTTTTCATTAAGTCTTCTCAACTTCTTATCCTACAAGACTATATCTTAACCTCAAACTATTAATTCACAAGTCTTTTTACTTCTTCTATATTGAGATAATTCTATAATTGTCCAACATACTCAAGTTAATTAATTTCAAGGCAAGATGTGATTGAAATTCTAAATATGCCACGCTCATTTGCATGAGTGTTACCCATAAATCCCCAAACAAGAGAATCATGGATGACACCATACTTTAATATTCATTGATAAACCATAAGATAGGGATACATGATAATGCTCCATGAGCTCACACACGCCTAAGAGATATTGATAACTAACGATAAAAGCAAACACACCATGACTAGATAGATATGATAGATTGATAAAGAGAAAGACTAGATGGAACTCCCCCAAGCTTGGCGTTCCTCCAGATTCTCCTTTGCTGCAGCCTCCTCCTTCTCATATTCTTCCTCCCATTCAGCCATCTTCCATGGGAAAGGCCTTCCATCACGGAAAGATGTAGGTGGATCATTGTACCTGAGGGTGGCGGCTGCTGCAATCTTCTTGAAGCGTTCTTCATATTCGCAGTTCTGGTTCTCTACATCCCACATGAAGCATTGGAACTTCTCCCATTTGTGATGACGTCCTTGTACCTATCTTCCAGATCTTCAAGCCTTTTCTTGTACTCTTCAACCTTCTTCTCCAGCTCCAGGTTCATGAAGTGGTGAGCATCAAGGCTGCGGTAAACCACAGTGCCATACCTGAAGGTCTTGTCCTCTAACTCATCCAGCCTTTCCTCCACCGTGCCGGTGGCCTTGGGAGCCTTCACCTCCTCCACGAGCATCACGCCCTCCTTGAAGCACACGGTCTTCGGTGGTGTCATCACGGAGTTGAGGTAGCGGTTCACAACACCTCCTTGGGAGAGCTCTCCCCTCTTGGTTGGATCCGGAGCAAGACATGGCTAAAACCTGACAGGCAGAAACAGCAGAAACAAAGATCGCTCGAGAACGCTCGGTGCGAGATTAGATCGGCAGAGAGGGTATATATTGAGGGTTTTTAGGTCAAGACGAAGCGTCGGGATCGAAAACGAGACGAAAAGGACTCCGAGGTGGAAAAGGGATAGCCCCACGCGGCCAGGTACATGGGCCGCGTGGGCCCCTCTCTCCTCCCTCGGGTCTCCGTTTCGTCCAGTTTTCTTGTCCCATACGATGATTTCCATAAAAATTGACCTCCGTAAAATTTTATGCAATTCCGAGAAACTTTCCAACAGTAAGTTACCTTCTATTGTTTTGGGTTTCTGAAACTGCACGGTTTCTCTCAATTACCTCTCCGGTGTTTGTAAATTCAACTCCTCCACCCTTCCGATGAAGCTCTTTCCTGCAATATAAGGTTTAAGGCGTTGTCCATTGACTACATGAGGTTTACCTTTCATGTCACCGTGAAGACGGATAGCTCCTGAACGGTACACCTCCTGTATCACTAATGGTCCCTGCCACTTTGAAGCTAGCTTCCCTGCAGAAAACTTGAAACGAGAGTTGTATAATAAAACTTGATCACCTACTTTGAATTCCTTTTTCTTAATTTTCTTGTCATGCCAAATCTTAACTTTTTCTTTAAACATCCTGGCACTTTCATAAGCTTCATTTCTCCATTCGTCAAGTAGGTTTAGGTCAAGAATTCTCTTTTCTCCCGCAGTTTTAAAATCAAAGTTCAGTTGTTTAATAGCCCATCTAGCTTTATGTTCTAGTTCAACAGGTAAGTGACAAGCTTTTCCATAAACCATTTTATAAGGAGACATTCCCATAGGATTTTTAAAAGCAGTTCTATAAGCCCACAAAGCATCATTAATCTTAATTGGCCAATCAGATCTAGACTTATTCACTGTCTTTTCCAAAATGAGTTTAATTTCCCTATTGCTTAATTCAACTTGCCCACTTGTTTGAGGATGATAAGGAGATGCAATTCTATGGTTAACATCATATTTTGCCAAAGTTTTTCTAAGAACACCATGCAAGAAATGAGAACCACCATCAGTAATTAAGAACCTAGGAACACCAAACCTGGGGAAAATGATGTCCTTGAGCATCTTCATTGCTGTGGCATGATCTGCACTTTTGGTTGGAATTGCTTCCACCCACTTTGTAACATAGTCAACTGCAACCAAAATGTGAGTATGCTTTGTCTTTGATTCTGGGAAAGGACCCATAAAGTCAAAACCCCACACATCAAATGGTTCAAGTGGCAATGAATAATTCATAGGCATTTCATTCCTCCTACCAATGTTTCCTACTCTTTGACATTTATCACAAGATTTAACATATTCAGCACAGTCCTTAAATAAAGTAGGCCAATAGAAACCAGATTGTAATACCTTTGCTCCTGTGCGATCTCCTGCATGATGCCCTCCATAGGGACTGTCATGACAATCTCTTATAATAGCCTGTTGTTCATGCTCAGGTACACAACGTCTAATAATACCATCCACACTTTTCTTATAGAGGAAAGGATCATCCCAAAAATAATGTCTAAGATCATAAAAGAATTTCTTTCTTTGTTGAGAAGTGAAGTGTGGAGGCAAAACTTTACCAACAATAAAATTTGCATAGTTGGCAAACCAAGGAGATGCAACTTTAGCACTAGAAACATTAACAATTGCAAGTTGTTCATTAACAAAGCTATCATTAATAGGAATAGGATCATCAGGTATGCTTTCCATCCTAGAGAGATGATCAGCAACTTGATTATCCTCCCCTTTCCTATCAACAATGTGTAAATCAAATTCTTGCAATAGAAGTACCCATCTTATTAGTCTAGGCTTAGCATCTTTCTTATTCATCAAGTATTTAATAGCAGAATGATCAGTATGTATTGTGACTTTTGAATCAGTAATATAAGGTCTAAACTTGTCACAAGCAAACAGTACTGCTAAAAATTCTTTCTCAGTTGTAGCATAATTCTTTTGAGCAGCATCAAGTGTTCTACTAGCATAATAAATAACATTCAGTTTCTTATCAACACGTTGGCCCAAAACAGCCCCAACTGCATAATCACTAGCATCACACATAATTTCAAAAGGCAAGTTCCAATCAGGAGGTTGAATAATGGGAGCAGTGATTAAAGCATTCTTCAAAATATTAAAGGACTCAATGCAATCATCATTAAAAGAGAAAGGAACATCCTTTTGCAGAAGATTGGTTAGAGGTTTTGATATTTTGGAGAAATCCTTAATGAACCTACGGTAAAAACCTGCATGCCCAAGAAAACTTCTTATACCTTTGAGGTCCCTTGGATATGGTAGTTTTTCAATAGCTTCAATCTTTGCTGGATCAACTTCTATTCCTTCTCCAGAAATCTTATGCCCAAGAACTATACCCTCAGTAACCATGAAGTGACACTTCTCCCAATTAAGAACCAAGTGTTGGTCTTCACAACGCTGTAAAACTTTGTTAAGGTTGAACAAGCAATTATCGAAGGAAGTACCATACACAGAAAAATCATCCATAAAAACCTCCATTATCTTTTCAATATAATCAGCAAATATAGCATTCATGCATCTTTGAAAAGTAGCAGGAGCATTACATAAACCGAATGGCATTCTCCTGTAAGCAAAAGTACCATATGGGCAAGTAAAAGTGGTCTTTTCTTGATCATCCTTATGGACAGGAATTTGCGAGAAACCTGAATAACCATCTAGATAGCAAAAGTGAGAGTGTTTAGACAACCTTTCTAGCATTTGATCAATAAATGGCAATGGATAATGATCTTTTCGAGTTGCTTTATTCAATTTTCTGAAATCAATAACCATCCTATAACCAACTACAGTACGTTGAGCCACAAGTTCATCCTTTTCATTTGGAACAACAGTCATTCCACCCTTTTTAGGAACACAATGAACAGGACTAACCCACTTACTGTCAGCTATAGGATAAATGATACCAGCTTCAATAAGTCTTATTACCTCTTTCTTACCACTTCTTTCATTTTTGGATGGAGGCGGCGTTGAAAATCAACAACAGGTTTTGCATCTTCCTCCAGATTAATTTTATGCATACATAGAGCGGGGCTTATACCTTTAAGATCATCAAGAGAGTATCCAATGGCTGGTCGGTGAGCTTTTAGCACATCAAGTAATTTCTCTTCCTCTTCAGCTGAAAGGTTAGCACTAATAATGACAGGATATATGCTCTTCTCATCCAAATATGCATATTTCAGATTTGCAGGCAAAGGTTTCAATTCAAAACTAGGATCCCCTTTAGGTGGTGGTAGCACTCCTAAATTATCAGGTGGGATATGCAATTGTAATTGTGGTGGTTGTTGCCATAATATTTGTTCCAAAGCCTCTTTTTCCTCATCATTAAATGGTTCATCTTGATTAAGCATATAACGTTCTACAACATCAGTTGAAGCTACAGCTATATGAGCAAGAGTTTCAATTAAATTAGGAATTGGCTCTTTCAACATGTTTATCAGCAAATTTGGAAAAGTTAAATTCAAGTTTCTCACCAGCACATTTAATAAACACTTTCTCTTTAGGCAAATTAATTTCAGCACCAACAGTATGTAAGAAAGGTCTACCAAAAATGATAGGACAAAATGAATCTTGAGGACAACCAAGCACAATAAAATCAGCAGGGTATTTTATTTTGCCAATCAATACTTCAACATCTCTAACAATTCCAAATGGACTAATATAATCTTTATTAGCAAGTTGAATTGTCATACCTGTCTCTTCCATAACAATGGGATCAATATCAGGCTTGATCTCAAGATAAAGAGAATATGGAATGACACTAATACTTGCTCCAATATCACATAGACCATGATAACTTGAAGTCCCAATAGAGCATGATATAACAGGTTTCCCAACTTTGGCCGAATTACCTTTGATGACTTTGGTAGCATCTTCACATAGATAAACATCCACTGGGTCTTCTTCATTTAGTTGCTTGATAACAGAAATTTGAGTGTTGACTTCCACCTGTTCATAAGGCTGAGAACATCTTTTGTTACTCTTGTTAGTAACAGCTTTAAGTAAATTCTCCTTAACTTGGTTTGGAAATGGAGGTGGTTCAACATACTCCTCAATTGTCACAGATGACATTGGTTCAACCTGTTTAATAACTTTAGGAACAACAATAGATTGTTTAACAGGTTCAACATAAACTTCAAATCCACTTTTTGGAACACAGATATGATCAGCAAAACCTTTAGCTATTTCAATTATAACATAAGGATCAAGACCAAAAGTATCACTCAGATTTTTAAACAAATAGAAGTAGAGAAATTCTCTACACATGAATATTCATAATCAAAATATGGCTCATTACCTTTATCAAGATCCCAGTGGCTAGTATTTTCAGAAATAGTCTCCAATAAATTCCATGCTTCTTCTTCAGTGTTATTAGTAAAACTTCCACCAGATGAATTATCCAGAATCTCCTTGTGCTTCATAGGTAGTCTCACATAAAAGTTTATCAATATAAGTTTCCTTGTAAGATCATGACATGGATTCTTGCGAAGGAGTTCCTTTAACCTCCCCCAAGCTTGAGTAATACTCTCTCCCAGATGTGGCCAGAAATTGAATATATAGCAGCGGTTATCATAAGCTTCTTTAGGAGTAAAATATTTAAGAAAGAAAACCTTCCTCAAGATACTCCATTCATTCTGGACCTCTTCATCCAAAGACCTGTACCAATCACGAGCATTACCAGATAAAGACAAATACAATAGCTTCCTTTTTACCTGATCCTCTGAAATACCAGGTAGTCTGAATAAGCCACATATGTCCTCAATTATTTCCATGTGCTCGCGTGCCGACTTAGTTCCATCCTGTAAATGGATTTTTCATAACTCTTTTAACATGACCCATGGGAATTTTATATCCCACTTTAGGTACTCAGACACAGTAGTTTCAACCACCTTTGCAGTAGTGGCATAAGCACTTTCATATAGAGCAAGATGCAGCGAGGCACGATTCATAAATGCCATAGTAACAATGAGATAAACAGCTTTCAAGTTTCCTTACCAAACTTCTTACCAATAGCGCTACGCTCCCCGGCAACGGCGCCAGAAAAGTATCTTGATGGCTCCCAAGTGCAGGAGATCAATTGTAGTACCTTTCAATTAGAAAAGGTTGTCGAACCCACGAGGAGCTGAAGGTATTGGTTAGTAAGATTGATAAATAAAACAATAAAAGATGCAAGTGTTTTTGGTATTTTGGTTGTATAGTTGCAAGCAGATAACAGATAGTAGCAAGTGAAAGCTCTCAAAGAGAGAAAGCCCAATCCTCTTATGTGGCAAAGGACAAGCTCAAGTGATGTGTAACTTATATGTGGCAAACGTTCCCGAGGGCGGCATGGATGATGCTAGGCATAGAGATTTATTAAACAACACGTTGAATATCTTGTCAAGTTTTAATCTCTTTGGACGGAGCCATAATTAGGTATAGCTAAATAAATAAACTACAACCCCTTATGATGGATCATGTGGCCAAGCAAATGACTGCACAAGAATTATTAAGACCTAAAGTCCCACCATAGCATTACACTCTAAGGTCCCCGATACTAATACCCTCATAATATAACTTCATGACTCGGTCTCAGGTTTACGTGTCCTCCCAAGTCTCCATCAATTCATTACACTACGGTGTTCTCCTATGAGCCCATAAAGGTGAAGTGTTGTGCAGTCGACGTTCGCACAACACCATCATAGAATCACATAAAAGATAAACTCTTGACAAAATACCAACACATGTCATATATAAATCATTGCCAATTCATCCTATGCCCTCAGGAACATACGGGAACTACTCACAACGTGCGAACATGATCATATCAGTGGCATAAGTGGTACAACACAATCTGAAATTATAACTTCACCACCAAATAATGACAAGTACTCAATCACAAACATGAATAGTAGCACAAGACAAGTATCTAGGGTATAGCAACTCTCAAACTGCGAGGGGAACGGAGTGGATCACGGTGATGATGATGGTGATGGTGCTGGTCTTGATGGGGGTGATGATGTAGAGGCCTCCTCCCACGCCAAGGAGGAGAGGTGATGACGATGACGATGATTTCCCCCTTCTCCGGAGTTCCGGAGCAGCAGGATCTGACCCCCCTCGGAAGGGATCAGGAGTTTCGCCGCCGCCGCGACCTCGGATGGACTTGGAAAAATTAGGGCGTTACTTTTCGGGCGAGACGAAGGCGTCGATAAAAAGCCCCAGGCGAGGAGGTGCCCGAGGCCCTTTGGGTGGTCCCACGCGGCCAGGTACATGGGCCGCGTGGGCCACCCCCATTTGGCCCTCGTGGCTCTCCTCTCTTCGGTCTTCTTCCCTCTGCCTTTCTCCCGATGAAAAACTGACGCAGTATTTTTCCTTTTATTATTTGAGGTCCTGTAGCTCCTGAAACATTAAAGACAAGAAAAAGGAGGTTTTCTGCCTCCCAGAAATTAAATACCAAAAATAGGGACTTTGTATGAAAGTCCCCAAAATCATCTAAAACATGTAGAAACAATCATATAATCATGCAAATAACATTCTAGTATGATACTAAAAGTTATATAAATGATGATATAAAATGCACGTATCAACAAGCGCAGCATATCAGGTATGTTCCAACGTTGCATAGCATTTGAAGATGGCCAAGCCATCCTTCGGGATATTCATGCAGTTACTTGCGGGCATCATGCCAGCAATCGATCACTCGTAGCCAAAGCCTTTCGCACAGGCTTCTACTGGCCCACAGCACTCAAAGACGCGGAGGACATAGTCAATAGGTGCATCGGCTGTCAAAAATTCGCCACAAAGCCGCACACACCCGTATCGGCGTTGAAGACAGTACCATTGGCCTGGCCCTTCGCCCAGTGGGGGCTCGATATGGTTGGGCCACTCAAAAAATCCTCCCATGGAGGGCATACTCACCTTCTGGTGGCGGTCGACAAGATCACCAAGTGGATTGAAGCAGTACCCATCACAAGTTCGACTGTCACTACAGCAGTCAATTTCATAAAATCCATCATATACCGCTTTGGTGTGCCAAATAGCATCATCACTGACAACGGTACAAACTTCACGGCTGAGGAATTCAAATCCTTCTGCAAAGAGCAAGATATCACGCTCAATTATGCATCTGTGGCGCACCCGCATTCAAACGGCCAAGTCGAAAAGGCCAATGGGCTTGTGACGAGTGGAATCAAGAAGCGCCTCATGGTGCCACTCAAAAGGGCCGCGGGTGCTTGGGTAGAAGAGCTCCCGTCTGTGCTATGGAGCCTACGCACAACACCCAACACGTCAACGCAATTCACTCCATTCTTCATGGTCTACGGCGCAGAGGCAATCTTGCCATCAGACGTCAGGTTCAACGCACCAAGGGTCGAAGCATACAATGAAGAAGATGCAGATGAAGCACTCGAAGATGCGGTCGACTTGCTTGAAGAAGCACGCAACACGGTGCTAGCACGCACAGCTGTCTACCAGCAAGATCTACGCAACTACCACAGCCGTCGACTGCGTACCAGGTCCTTCGAGGGGGGTGACTTGGTACTTCGACTGAAGCAAAAGAAGGTGCATAAACTTGCTTCTCCATGGGAAGGACCCTTCATCATCACCGAGGTCATTGGTGGTGGAGCATACAAACTGAAGCACGCGAAGACCGGCGAACTCTCCCACAATCCTTGGAACGTTGCGCAGCTGCGCCGTTTCTATGCTTAGATTGCTCAGTCGCATAATGTAATAGGCTCATATGTCGGATGGCTGCAGGTTTCAGACGCGCTCTTTTCCTTACCAGGGTACCTAAGTGGACTGGAAGGTTTTTAATGAGGCGGCCTGCAGCCTAACATTCATAAATGAAATATAGTCAATAAATTCCTCATACTCTTCCTACTTACTACTCGCATAACTTATCAGCACAAACTTAGCCTCACCCGTATGCTCGGGGGCTGAGCTACCTCATAACATAAAAGTTTTCGCTCCTTCAAACATAATACTCCAGCCACACCCGAATACTAGGGGGCTGGATCATAAAACTCAACACATAAAGGAAAAAGTTGCTCAACCCCAATCTATAAGTCGACAGCTCATGGTCCCAGGCCTTCGTCCTCGCTGCTATACCAGCAGTCGAAAATGCTGGGGCCCCATCCTGGTCGACTCGCACATAGAACCACCTCTTCCTCCACCCCTGCGCCGAGTCGACTGGCTTCAGGGCGAAGTATCGGGTGTCGCTGCGCACTTGGATCTGCAGGCCCCCGACTGGATAGGTTCGGCCGCCTCGGTTATTGGGCCGGACCATGAAGATAGACTTCCATAATGCCCAACTCGGAGCAACTCCCAAAAAACACTCGCACAGCGTGATGAAACACGCAATGTGCAGAATACCGTTCGGGGTAAGATCATGGATCTGCACCCCGTAGGCAAAAAGCAAACCTCGCACAAAATCATGGAGGGGGAGCGAGAAACCCCTAGGCAAAAACTCCGCGAAACAGACGCGCTCGTTAGCGCGAGGCTCGGGAAGTACCTCCTTGGGCGAAGGTGCGCGGACGAAGAGCTGGTCCGAAGGTGGCAGCAACCCCTCCTCGCGCAGCTTGTCCAGCTGTGCCTCCTTCATGGTGGATTTCATCCAATCGCCATTGGTCTTCTTGAGGTCGACGGCGGCCGCAGATGCGCCCGCCGCAGTCTTCTTTCCCTTCAACACCGCCGCATCGGGCGCGGCGGCAGCAGTCGAGGCAGAGCGCTTGTTGCCCGCCACTTTCTTCATTGTCAACGAACAGGTGGTGGAGCGCGCAAAGCTCTAGCGCAGGAGCAATGGAGGCAGAGCACAAGGAAGACGATGGAACAGGGGCGGCGCGCAAAGCAAATGGCAGGTAAAAAACAATGCCAGCGCCGTTCCCCTATTTACCACAAATCAAAAGAAATCGCAGCCGTTCAGATCCAAATCGTGCGCTACGCGCGCAATCTTGCCGTACACGTGGCAGATGCGGAGGGCAACCGTCGCCGGCCACTCCGCCCACTACGCACGCAAAAAGAGGAGCCATAATCACCTCTCCGTCAAAAGTGGGCCAGAGTGGTCAAATCAAGTCCAAACTGCGCCGTTGTTCGGTCCGCTCTGCACAAACGGGACCACCTCTGTGTCACGTCCCATCCGTCGCAGCGTAACGCACGCCACGCGTGTCAGAAATCGCAGTCGAAATAAACGTCATCCCTGACGTCATTGAAGCATCTGTTCAGAAATACGTTCGAGTATGCCCAACGCATATTGGACACTCGATTGTCTTGTTTAGTTCGGGTGTGATAAATCCTTCTTAAGCCAAAATTGGTTACTCGACCGCTCCTACGACTAAGTCATATTACTCCCATCGGGAGCATATTCAAAAAATTCTTCGACTGAAGATGCTCAAGACAATGATTGAGATTATCCTCCATTTACAAGTAATACATCATAATCTCGGGGGCTACTCCCATCGGGAGCACTGTCGTGCACCCGATAGAATTACGGCACAAAATTATTCGATTAACATATGCAGAGTAAGAGGATTTTTGAGATTATCCTCCATTGCAAAGCAATGAAGCACAATCTCGGGGGCTACTCCCATCGGGAGCGCAGTCGCGCACCCGATAGCATAACAGCAAATATCAGTCGACAAAGGGCACGTCTCGTCCAACAAAGTTAAAAAAAAACATACTCGAAACATTCCCGAGTTGCGTCCGTCGCAAATACCTCGGATGCTGCACGTGCAGTGCAAAGGTAAGACCCGCCGAACTTTCGAGCTGGGCTAAGGACCGTTCCAGCAACGTCAATCCTTATACTTTCCGTGTCAGCAGACATGATGAAAAATCCCGACGGACGCGTTGGGTAAAATTCAAAGCTATACTGCAGATCGACTCAGTAAGACCTCAAGCGGCCTAGTCGAATCTGACCAGTTTGTTCCAGATTCGAGTCCGGAGACTTGTGTTTGATTGAAAGCTAGTAAGGTTTTACCCGAATGTGTAGTTAACGAGTCCCGATCCGTCGAGTGTACTGGGCCTGCTAAGCTATTATTCCTTGATCATCATAATCAAAAACCACAGTCGATGAAATACTCGACATAGCCAACATGTGCTACTCATACAGAAATTCCAAATTATATATATAGAATACAAAGCATATGACGTGCACTTACGAAAGAGTCCATGCCCGATTCTTCGAGTCAGCCAAGTACTCGGGGGCTACTAACATGGGTATACATCTCGGGTACCCTACCATGAGGGTACCTGGTGCACGTGACGACTAAAGGCCCAATAGCGAAGAGACTGCTCGAAGCCCAAGGCAAGAGGCCCAACAAGATGGAGTACCCTCCAGGATTAGACATAGGCATAGTCGGTTTAGACTTTCCTTACGTGTAAACTAGGTCGGTTACAAACTCCCAAGACCCAGCCTATTTAACGGCTGGGAGGGGTGCCGATCTAGGACCAAGCCATACTCGAACCACCAAAGCTCTTGCGAGATCGTCATCTCGCCGGAGCTCCCCTGTAATCGCATAATCCACAATCAATACCAGACAAGCAGGAAGTAGGGTCTTTACCTCCACCCGAGGGGTCTGAACCTGGGTAAATCTTTGCCTCTGCTTGTCAGCCGACGAAACTACCAGTACTACCACGTTCTCTCCCCATAATCTCAACCCTAGGTCCTTAACCATGGGAATTGATGAGGGTACACCTCGTCAAAGAGATTGCTGAATTTTCCAGAGAGAGACATTTGCCGTAACAAATATATATATTAGCTAGGTTGTATTACTAAATTTCACGAAATGAAATACAATTGCTTAGAATAAACTATATGACATCCATCTTTTAGCTGAACATTGAACAAAGGGCATAAAACAAACATGAATTAAGATTTAGTGTATGAAACTATAGGTCCATGGAGATATAACAAATCCCTCTCTCTTTCTTTTTTAAAATTCAATCATCACCGCACTGTTTTTAGGAAAAAAACATGTAGAGTAGCACAATCCATACAATACGAGCACTAATATTCTGCCTAGTCGTCCAGAAAAGGACATTTGTTGTAACAATTTTTAGTTATATTGTATTACTAAATTTCTCGAAATAAAATACATTTGCTTAAACACAAACGTTTATTTTTGCAAAACAACAAAATATAAACGTGTATGACATTCATCTTTTAACTAAATATTGTAGAAAGGGCAGAACACAAACATGAACTAAGATTTAGTGTAGGAGGTTGTAGGCATGTGCACATATAACACATTGCTCTTTCTTTCTTTCTTTTTTAAAGTCATCAACATCGCACTATCTATAGAAAAAAACATGTAGGATAGCACAATCCATACAATACGAGCACTAATATTTTAAACTAAAATTGTAGACAAAAACCCATTTGAAAGGAATCGAACAAATATAGTTGGACGATTGATTGGTGAACACTGCAGTCTGAGTTACTCCATAAACTTAAACCCCACTGATGTATATATATGCATATCCATACAACAGTCAAAATAGTTGGTCGATTGGTTGGTGAACACTGAAGTCCGAGTTACTCCATAAACCCCAAACCCCGTAGATATACATGGCATATCCACACGAACGAATCACAATCTCCTGGAATAAAAAACTACATTCCTTTCTAGAGAAATGTTAGAAATAGTAAAGTAGCATGAACATGTGTCAAATCACGCTTGCTCATTCGGTTGCTAGAACCGATATGAATAGGATGCACCGGGAGAATTTGGTTAGGGCATACAAAAAAATTCTCCTCCTCTATCCTTTTTGCATTGGATTACTCTCAATAGCATGGTTGTCATAACTAACCTACTTGGCAAGCGGTTCATGACACTTGTCACTTGGGCATCAAAGCTTGTACCAGCCTTAACCACAGGCCAATGTGTTATCTGCGCATAGCGGTTCGACAATTATCCAATGGCCGAGAAGGGGGATGCACTCAAGAGTAAGATCGACGGCTTAGAGGGTATGTCGGATAACAATTAGTGTTAAATGAGCTTCCACTTTATTTTATTATTGTTATCACTACTAAGCATGTTTAAAGGACGACCTGCTCTCATTGTGCAAGAAAAAGATCAATATGAACTCGTTCAATCTATCAATCTACCCCCAATTCGTGACAAACAACCTGCCATAGGTGTTACGACAGTACGGACATAATCATACTTATCAAGGGTAGTAGTATTGTGTAGAAAAGTAGAAAGAATAAGCAAAAATCAAAAGAGAAAGTGTTTCCTTATAAGCCGAGGCGAGATAAAAATCTTCCCCGTTCCCCTCCCCGTGCTACAGTACCAAGAGAGGCAAAAAGGGAGTTCCCCTCGTTTCCTTGCTCCACCGACGGCCGATCTGTCGGTCCCCTCTCTCTCCGGCCGCCGCTGCGGTTGCCGGAGAGTGGGGGGACCCCGGATCTGTGCCTGAGGTGTGTTTATAGTAGGGTAGTGCTTCCTGGTGGCGCTGGCGAGGTGGTGGCGGCGGCGTCTTCCTGGAATAAAGGTTCTGGAGCTCGTTCCCCACCTCGGCGGCGCTCTTTTGGGCGAAGTCGGCGGGCTTACGGTGTGGTGTGTCCTGAGGGTGGTCTTCGTGGCGGAGGTGAAGGCTACCGGAGGGCTTTTTGGTCCCTCGACCCCGTCTTCGTCTCAGCTTAGGTGCTCCTGGCCATGCTGTGGGGGTGTTGGGGGTCGTGCGGTGGAGAGCTGGTGCCCGGCGCCGGTTGCTTCCGCCGCCTGTACAGGAGTTCTGGCTTCTCTTGGATCTCGGAGTTCTTCGTCGAATTTTGGTGTGGTGTACAGGCTTCTCCGGTCGGCCGTGGTGGCGTGGGGATGAGTGCCTTCGACATCGTGCTCTGCTTCAACTTCGCCTTGCTTCTTCTTCCTCCGGCCGGCCGTGGTGGCAAGGGGAGGAGGTGTGGTCAAGGCGTGCTTTCGGCGGTGGCTCCGGCAAGCTGGGTTTGTGCTCAGTGCAGGGCTGGATGGAAGAGGGGTGGTTGCGGGGAGGAGGCGCCATGGCCATGTGCGTTCATCGAGCTTCGGTTTCGTCGCTTGCGGCGGACGGATTCTGCGGTCTTCTACATGAGTGGGGTGCTCCCTTTCCCGGGGATGGCGGCGGCCTGGTGCTTTCCTCTCCGGCGGTGTTCCGGCGATGGAGTTTGGCGTCAGGCGGTGCAGCGGTTCAGCGGTCGGCCTCCCAGGTTCTTCAGACGCTGCTGTTGTGCTGAGTTCGTCGGCTTGTTCTTCTACGTTCTTCTGTTCTTCTTCTGTTTACTTTGTTGAAGACGCAGTGTAGATCCTCTAAAAAAAGTGTTTCCTTATAGTTAGGGTTCAAACTTTGAAGTACTTCGTATGGATACCGAGAGTGCCTCGTGGCAGTCACTGCTGGAAATTACCAAGCTACCGACCATCCCTAAAAAAAAGACCACCGACCAGCAGCGGCCACATCCTCGATCCGGCGACTTCAGCGAGGCAAGGGTGGGCCCTGGACTTCGTATGGACCCTTGGACCCTAGTGGGGCTTGACGGTTTTCTATGGACTGCAAATGGGCCAGAAGAAGGCGAAACGGGACTGAAAGTGGACGCGCGGGAGGCTAGGACGCCGTGGCGCCAAAACCCTACCGGCGTGCGCGCGCCTCCATCCCTCCCCCCTTTCCCCAGCAAACCATTTGCTCCCTCTCCCGCCAGGCGACGCGGACCCGGAGACAGAGGGCGACGACGGCGGATTTCCCCATCGACTCCGGCGACCTCACGCCTTCCAGGTACGCATCCGGTGCCATCTCTTCCCGTGCGCTAATCCGACTGCTCCCACCTGAATCCAAGCCCGGACATCTGACCAATGCAGTACTACCAGAAGTCCAGAACCAGCGCCGCCACCGAACCAAGTCGAAGGATCCAGCGACCACCTCTGATGGCCTCGTGGTGCGAGAACATGGCGCTGCCGCCCCGCGTCCTTATTGGCCCCCGTGAGTCCCCCACTCCTCCCCAACAGTACTGCTCCCCAACCCCTGAATAATCGTAGATATGTAGTCAGGGTAAATGTAATCTGGGGTGAATTACTCGTTCTGAAGCCTTTAGGCCCCGCTTGGAACAGCGTTAATTAGCCAAAACGGCAGGGCAGAAATACGGAGCGGTGAACCTCCCGCTCAAAATACTGCGCGAGCGGGGTAGGAAATTAGGGTCCGTAATCTCAAACTCCAATCCAAGCGAGCCCTTAGGCTTCCATTGCTCTATGGTACATGCTGTTTTGAGGAAGGAAGATATGTTAGTAACTGTGGCCTGATTGAAAGAACAGCAGGATGTTACAAGTCCATTAGCTAGATCGCCTCCAGTGCGTGATTTGTGGTTGGAGCCCCCACATTTTTAATCAGACCCAACTCTGTGTTTCCTTGCAGGTACTTCTGGTGCCAATGGTCAAGCGAGTATTCTATCACTTCGCCATCCGAAACTAGGTACCCCTTTATGCCTACTATTTTCAGTATCAGTTCTTATCACCGATCGATGTAGACGAATATGTGATGATGCTTGTGGCCTGTGATGGGTCTACTGGCAATTTAGGATTGTTCTGTGTTAGTAGTATCATTTAAAGATAGACTGATAACTTGCATTGACTCTTGTCTTGTCATCAAACAGAAGAAGAAACACAGTATCTGTTTATCGATGGCCGACTTCATGAATTCAATTGGTTTAAGGAGCGTTATGGCTCTTGGTTCTTGGGAGATTATGTTTGTGAAGGTATGGTAGAAACATAAAATAGCTATGCAGTTCGTCACTCCTGTGCAAAGCTTGATTTTCTTCTCCTTAGGGTTAGGGGTTAAGTCCATCTCTTATTGATGTTTCTTATAAGGCAGCCATTGTTATATGGTCTGTTGGTTCCTTACATTGCTTTTGCAAACCAGGTAGTTAAACCTGTTAACCCGAGGAAGATTAGATATTTCCTTGGTGTTAAGACCATGATAACGATATAAAGGCATGATGCTGTTCTTCTCATTTTCTGTTTTGCATACCATGTAGAAAACATCGACATAAACTTATCTCAGTGACTTGTGTAGTGGACTTCAGTGCCTGATTTTGCTATTGATTCCTGCATTCCTTCCTACAGATGGCAGTGTCTACTATTGCACACCTGTTGATCCCACTTTCGTTTTGCTACCACTTTTTGAAGCTGCGCGTATGTCGGTACGCAAGGGCAAAGATAAATTTTGTGCTATGTGGTTCATACTTCGTCCAATCCTTCTCAATTTAAAGGCAAATCATTTTCCTGTGCAGCAGAATGGCAAGGATCTGGGAAAATTTAGACAACTGGATGAAATTTTATACATCGAAGGTTATCCTGGATATCAGCACCTCATGAGCATAGCTGGAAACCATATGGAACTTGTTTGTGAAGTTAAAGGTAGGTCTCTGTAATATATGCTTATTTTGAAGTTAAAACTATACCAAGTTGCTGTTACACAATTAGGACTCCCTTGCAAGTTGCAACCTGAGAGTTGTTCCCTTTCACCACTTCCTGCTGCCTATCACGCTAAACTAAAACATCAAAGACAGTTCATCGATGTGAGCTTGTTTTCTTTTCTTGAATGATGGTTTCCTGCCGGTTCTAGTTCAACACAAACATGAACTATTTCACCATTTCATTGTTCTTTCTGGTGTGACTTATTTCATACTCCCATACTATGCCAAAATTCCAATAATTCTTACAGAATCACTTCATTTTGATGATACCTTTGCTGCAGAAGTTGCTAACATGAAGTTCTTCAGGCTAGATGAGTCCAAGGTCTTAACTTGGCTGTGCTGTAAGGTCAGTTCTCACTTTACTATTTTTTGCACTGTGCTCCTCTTGATATTTATCCTTGTTGAAAAATGCTACTTCTGCGTCTGTTTTACAAAAGCAATGTGAACTGCAGTTAGGGTGGGAGGTGTGCTATATTGCTATACCATGTTGACCAAACTGGAGACTTCTCCGATAATTCTGATCACGTAATTTTTTTTGCCATTGCCTTGAACGATTTAACAATGAAGTCCCAAGTCCTAACTAAATCATAGTTTGCTCATCCCATTTCGTGGTTTGCTTTGATCTGATAGATTATGTAATAAGACATTGATCTGTGAGTTCTCTATGGTTCTAAATATGATAATAAAGCACAAATCCTACAGACCCTACTAAATTCCCAATGTGGTAAACGTTTTCTGAACCTATTTTACACTTCCTGCAATTATTATTAAAGGGAAACTTGAAAACATGTCAGAGATTTGAACCAGTCATTATTTGATATAAATTTTCTCTGCTGTCATTGTTGAGAAGTTTTTTTCTTAAACATGCACCCAAATGCGTGTCATGCTGTATTAGAAGAGAGTGACAAGATGATGTCAACTTTATAGCAACCAAAACCAAAACTAAAGGAAAAAAAACCTAAGGCAAAAGGAATAAAACAAAATTAGAAAGCTATACAACCTCCTACCGCTGCTAACGAGCAGGGTCAGGAGGCTTGGTGCACAGTGGCAGCGGTCTCAGTGCTTTAGCACCTGCAAGTCTGCAAACATCCAGAGGTTGGCCTCGCAAAGGATCGAGTTGACCAGCGCGCGGCAGTCTGGCATGGCATCTTTGAAGACGCCGTCGTTCTGCAGTCTCCACAAAATAAAAAATCCTCCACAATGTTAAGATGATGGGAGATCACACCCCCTTCTTTGTCAGGGCCGACAAGCCTGTCCATGCTCTCGACGCACCTGTTGAAGCTATCGTCAGGTTGCAGTGTGATCAACTTAACGGAGAACTTCACTAGCACAAAATGCTAGACTCAACTAGCGAAGATGCAGCCTATGAGTAGGCGTGTGATTGTCTCATATGGTTCATTCAGGGCGGGCATGCGTCGGGGTCCTGCAAATCTCAGTGCTCAAGACGATCAGAGAGCATTGCTGAGAGGTTGACTAGTGTACTTGTCACTATAGTGACTACTGGCTATTGAGCAGCAGAGTCCTACAGCATGATCATCTGATTGCAGGGCTGTCTCCCTCTCAGCTGTGGTATATGTGCAGTAAGGATGAGCCATTTCTCGCCACAAAAATATGTGAAGATGAACCATTCATTCAAAAGCCAATGTAATGCATCTTGTCATGTTCTCTACTTGTCTGGAGGTGGTGCCAACAAAAACAAGACAGAAGATAAGAAAAGTAGCTACTCCCTCCGTTCCTAATTATAAGATGTTTTAGATATTGCAATGTCGACTACATACAGACTATAATGAGTGAATATAACTCTAAAACGCGTCTAGATGCATACGAATCTGAGAAAACTGAGAAAGTTAAAACATCTTATGTTTAGGAATGGAGGGAGTACTAAACTATATAGGCAAAACTAACAACAAACATACATTACAGGTGTAACAAATATAGATATCCACCGATGCTGCTAGTTCACTTAATTCACAAATGAGAACATAAAGGATAAACTCATAAAGTTTCTCATGGTAGGTTGCTACTCTATTTTGAGTGCTTTACGCATTTAAAGCATTCATGGGTGAATTCAGTTCCAAGTGATGTTTATGTCACTCTTCTGTACTATTGAGAAATACATTTCTACTCAATTTCATTTACAGGTACACAGCATAAAAGAGGCTATCACCAAGTTAGGTACAAATTATGCTGCTCAAGGAGAAAGAGAACTGTGTATGTCACTGTAACTTCTTGTCATCTTATTCCCCAGTTTATTTTGTAAGTGTTTGTGCATCTCATAATCAAACAGTATAAGTATTTGTTCATCTCATAATCAAACAGTTGAATGTTGCTCGATAACTTCGACACTGATATACTCATCATATTATATGAACATGGATCATTCTTGCTATATATTATATGAACATGGATCATTGTTGCTATATATACCCAACATGCCTTAAAGGCTTAAACTATAACAACCAACAACTAAGCCTATATGAACATGGATCATATTTTATGTGTGAACTTAAGGGAGCTCTATAGGAGGTTGAACTAAGCCTGGTGGGGAGGGCCGGAGGGGTACAGAAAAAGGATAGATCAAGTTATATAACTTTGCTGGTACCCTTGCTTCTGTAGCAGATGAGATTAGCCTTGCTTTATGCTACTATTTTTTTTTGAGAAAACGCAAAAGCTTTGCGTTTCATTTCATTGAAAAGGTAGATGGTTCAGTTACAATCCTCCTAGGTGGCAAAATAAAGGTTACAAACATCAGTGAACGTCCCAAGTGCTTTATGCTAGTATAACTTTAGATGTGGGTATGTACTACTTTAATATGAGAAATTCCAATAAAAATGAAATCCTTGAGTCACGTCGAATTTTAGAACCATATCTTAAGAACTCTTGATAAGGTGAACTGATGTCCTTATGGAGCTGTTTTCATTGTTTTTTGCTATAGTGAAGGACTCAGTCCAAATAATTCGTGAAAACCTGAAGGACGAACCATGGCTAACAGTACTCTGCAAGAAGTTGCAGTAAGACTCTTCTCTTTGGACATAAAAAAACCAGCGGTTTCCTGGCAAAAATAAAGGAAAAGAGAGTCAGTTGTTTGGTACTCTCCATTTGTCTCACCTTGAAACAATCCACTCCACTGCAGGTTAGATATCAATGAGATCAATGATACAGCCAAAACCAATGAAACGTCATTTTGTGCTGATAGTTCTCCCGTACCTGTTCCTGGTCGTCCGTCGGAGGTAAACTCTTTGAGAGCACTTTATCTTTTCCTCAGCGCTCACACCGTCTGCTCTAAGCTCGTCAAAATGCATCAATGCAGGCGAGTGTAGGAAATGGCAGCGCCAAGTCAAGCAAAGGGAGGCCTGCGAAGAAACTGAAGACCGAGGTAGGATCAAAGAACATAAAAGACATGTTCCGAAGGGTCACAAGGAGCGGGACATGATCCCCTATGACCTGATTTGGTCTTCAACACCTCACAAGGTGCTTGATATTTTTGGAGTTGCCGGGTTATCTCCAAATTGGATGTGCTGAGATGCCATCGGCCATTGTTGGCGCTTGACCCAGAACAGAAACCCCTATATGGAAGCTTGTATGTAAGCTGCATTAGCTCTTTCTAGACGAAACCTATCGAGGAGCATTAACTGTAACCTAGTAAATTAGCAATTTAGCATTGTGCGGATGGATTCAATTATTTGAGTGGTGAACCTTACTTGCACCACCGGAATGTATTTGTACCCTATTCGTTAATCTCATCGAAACGCCTGCAGAGGCTGTAAGTGATCATCTGCAGTTGCTTCAGTAACCTGAACTGTTTGTAATCTGGTTTGTTGTGTTCATGCTGGCACCCCTAGCTGCCTATGCGGCTCTGATATTCAGGAATCGGCCGTAGAGATACTCGTTTGCACAGCTATGATTCAAGCGGGACGAAAAAAGAGAAAGCTATTGAAGTAACTTAACTTTTCTGAAAATTCATGTGATACAGCTGCATCTGGCACTGCACCTACCAACGTAGAAAAGCATGATGGAATAGGTGCAGTGTTTCCATTTTCTCCTCCGTTGTAGGTGGAGGTGCAAATGCAGCCATATCACTCCACTCTCACCGTAGAAAGTACTCCCTCCGTTCACAATTATAACATGTTTTACACATTTTAATTTGGACTATATATGGACCAAAATGAGTGAATCTACGCACTGGAACACGTCTATTACATGTGTTTCAGAAAAAAAAATCTGCTCCATTCGTTCACAATTATAAGATGTTTTTAGACATTTCAGTGTGTACTATATACGGACCAAAGTGAGTGAACATGCACATTGAAACGCGTCTAAATACATACGTTTAAGAAGATAAGAAGAAACCTAAAATATCTTACAATTGTGAACAAAGAGAGTAAAGCATCTTTAAACTGTGAACGGAGTGAGTATATAGTATCGATCCAAGCTACTTGCATCAGACACTTTAGTTTTCGGTGTAACCAAAAACAAGAAGAGGAAGAGCATGTGTACCTACTACCTAGGATGCTTGTGATAGAGTTGCATATGCCACTGCACCTAGGGTGGAGAGTGAGGATCAAGAACACTTTCTCTTGCATGCATGCATGACATGCCTCCGGGAGAAGTTCTAAGCGTTCTTGTACCTTTCTTCCTTTGTAGGTGCAGGTGCAAATGCAGCTCTATCGCAAGACCCTTGCTGTGCAGCACTGATTCGACTACAAAGTTCTTGGCTGTCTCTCTAGCTAACTTCTCTTCTTGCCTTACATCCACACCAAGTCCGCTCACATCCACGTCTTATATAGCCGTCCAGTGATAAACAAAGTGTCGGCAATAATGGAGCTTAGCATTGCTCTCGCACGTGGCCCGTCACCTAGCTTCACATGCGACTTGCACGAACGGGCAATGGCGCGACGACACGTGACGCTTCACACGTGGCAGACACGTGCGGGACAAGGGCTTGAACTGTGGAGTGATAACGCCACGGGAGAAGAGCATATATGGTGCCTTTTGTTTTCCAAGGATACAGCATATATTTGGTACGTGGATTTTGTCCTCCCAAACTCACTCTCAATCTCGATCACAGGGATTATCTAAGATATGGTCTATATTTCTATAAAAAAAACAACATAAAAACTCCATATGTGTATGGAAGCACAACTACAGATTCATAAACCACTTACGGACGCCTAAACCATTTCGGTGACAGGTTTTGTGCACATCATATGCAGTGAGTATGTTTTCATCACTAACAGATCTTTTTTTTTTGTACAAGGGGTGGGGTCAAAGACCCCGATGCTGCATTTCAATTACACACGTGGCAGGAACATTTTACATCCAGACCTTCATCTCTCGCAAAGGACCTCAAATTCGAAGAAAGGTCCAAAAAACTTACAAAAAGCACCCTAGAACTAAAATAGGAACGCAATCAAGTCCTAGGGGACCTCTGCCACTCGTCGCCGGCGATCTCCAGGCGAAAGAATCACCGAGATCATTGGAGCGCAGTGAAGAACTCGATCTCTCCCTTCCGGCGACCGACCACTGACGCCAGCAAACCCGCCACGGCCGGGGACGAACCACTTGGACGCGACGAGTCGCCGAGCACTGACGCCGTGTCGAGCAGGCCTCCAAGTCAGAGGTTGAAGATTGGCCACCCTTCTGGCCAAGATTCGCGGAGGCAATCAAGGCCACCACGAGAGGAGCTCGGAGCTGCAGCAGGTTCCTCTCCATCGAAGCAAGGAAGGAGCAGCCACTCCTCTTCCTCCCGCCGCCGCCACGGCCGGTCAGAGGAAGAAGAAGCCACCATAATCCATGCTCGAGGAAGAAGAGACAGCGCTTGATGAAGGAGCTGACTCCAGACCACTCCTGCACCAGCTTGCACCATGTAAGCTTGCCGGAGATGTGCCGCAGTCGCCGTCCCACGTCACGCTTGAACGGCAGGACGAACCAGCTCAAAGACCACCCCACAGAGGACGAAGAACAGCAGCAGCAGCAGCATCTTTTTCTCCCTTTGCCTCCACGGCCAGCCAGAGAAGAAGACGAGCACCACATCTCTTAATCTGCAGAGTAGAGGATACATCACGTGAAATTATTGAAAAGGCTAGGGTCCTCTCGATCTCTGCAACAGATCCACCATGGATCTGAGGCGAAGAGAAGAGGAGAACCAACTCCGATGTCGCTGCGAGTCAACGGAGCGAAGCCTAGAAGAAAGAAGAAGGAGAAATAGATGCAGTCCAGCAAAGGAGGGATGCGCAGCTTCCACTACCTCACATGCACCACCGCCTGTCGGCGAAGCGCAGCTCGACGGAGAAGATCCACGGCGATCCGGATCTGACTGCAAAGACCCAGGCACCTACCCTCAGACGGCACGGAGCCACAAACTAGACCTAAGCCTATTACTACTATGTACAGAAGGCCACGAGCACCTCTCTCATCCCTTCTCCGTCCAGCAACGCCGGCGACGGAGGAGATCCGAGATCGGGCCGGCGAGCGGAAAAGATGCCTACGACTCTCAAGGGGAGCGAGGTGGGGGAAGGAAAGATACACAAGGTGGGTTAGTCCCTCACTAACAGATCAAATGCGTTTCCCACTAGCGATTAATTCCCAAAAGAATTGACATCGCCATCGGATCGCTAGCACCTCCAGGAGCGCGAGGAGCTTCCTTAGTAGACCCAACAATGACAGGAGAGAGAGAGGAGGAGGGGTGCCACGTCGTGTTGCGCATTGGATCACTTACACTCGTCGCTTCTCCTCCGGCGGCTCGGACGACATGACCCTAGTAGCCCCGCAGGCCATAACGCGTACTCATTTAGAGCATCTCCACCGGCGCTCCAGCTCCCAATAGTCCTATTGGAGCGCCGGTAAAAAAAAGAGTCCCTACCAGGCACCGGGTCTCCCAGTAACGGTAAAATTGTCGGACGGGGCCAATAACGCGTCCGGCAACCCCGTTTCTCGCCCCTTCCGTAAGGAGTGAAGGGGAGTGCCGGCAACCGCTGCAACAGATGTCACATCAGATTGGATCACTTACACTCGTCGCTTCTCCTCCGGCGGCTCGGACGACATGACCCTAGTAGCCCCGCAGGCCGTAACACGTACTCATTTAGAGCATCTCCACCGGCGTTCCAGCTCCCAATAGTCCTATTGGAGCGCCGGTAAAAAAAAGAGTCCCTACCAGGCACCGGGTCTCCCAGTAATGGTAAAATTGTCGGACGGGGCCAATAACGCGTCCGGCAACCCCGTTTCTCGCCCCTTCCGTAAGGAGTGAAGGGGAGTGCCGGCAACCGCTGCAACAGACGTCACATCAGATTGTGACTGGCAGGACTGACCCGTCAGTGATACAGCTCCAGTAAGCGTAATTTATTGGTCCATGGATCTAAAGCCCATAGCAAATTCCAACAACCCCACAAGATCATAGAGTCACATTACACCACCTTTGTTCAAATTGCTGTGTTAACAGATCAGTGTCTTCACTCGAGTCTGTTATGTTGACTTCCACCTAGAAAGGACACTACATATATCCATAACTAATCCCGGACATAAAAAACCAAATCCGAAGACCTAACGAAATAACCGGGACGAACTCGAAAAAACCAAGAATTCAGTCTTTGGTCACGAGCTAGATCTCGCACATCAGATGACCGAAGTTATATCGGGTTGTTCGGTTGTCGCTAGGTGGAAATCGATGTGACTGAAAAAGCCGAGCTTCTTCCCGAGTACATCGATTTTTGGTCCCCACGCTCAGTGTCAAAGCCCCTGTTCCTTTCTGATACGCCTCAAACGTATATATAGTTTTTTTTATTTATCCATGCTATTATTATATCATACCTACATAATTTTGCTTTATTTTAATGCCAATTTACATAATTTTAATTGGACTAACCGATTAACCTAGTGCCAAGTGACAATTCTTATTTTCTACTTGTTTTTTCATCGCAGAAAATACTGAGGTACGGGAAACTAAAATCGAGAATGATAGGAAAATCAAATAACTTTTCGAGATGAAGACACACATCACCGGAGGGAGCCCAGGGATCCCACAGCCCCGACACACCTTCTTGGCACGATTGGAGGTCCACCTGCACCATGGACCCGCGCCACAACCTCGCATACCGTCTCATGACGCCCCTTCGCCTATATAATTCCTATGACCCAAAACGTTTATATCAAGAGTTGTTTCATGGTGTTTCGATACAACGTCACCGTCGTCTGCGGATCCAATCTGGAACCCAGTTCCGGTACTCTGCCGGAGGGGGAAATCATCACCGGAGGCTTGTTCACAACATTGTCGTCTCCAACATGTTGTGTGTGAGTAGTCCACCTTTGGATTATGGGTCGATATCGCTTTACATATCAGTAGTCCACCCTTGCATTTTTCTTGTTTCATTTTTGGAGATAGCATCTGAATCTGAAGATGCAAATTGGGGTAACCAATATGTACATGCCATTTTGTATATACTTGTGTTGCCAATATAAATTTATGGCAAGTGAAAATTTCTGCTGTAAATCGTAAAGTGAAATGCCTGAAATGATATGAGTTGTGCTTCCACTTTGTATATAATTGCTGCTATTTTTATCTAGTTGCTATATATGGTCATGACCGAAGACCATACCGAAAAGACCAAAAACCGAATACAGATATACCAAAACTATTGAAGGTAATGTTGGTAGCATTCCTAGATGGCTGAAATTCACAAACACCGAAGAGACGGACCAAGCAAACCAAACAGACCAAATGTCGGCCAGGCTTATCGATAATTAACATTGGACTATGCCTCGAACTTCTAGCTTTGTGTAAATTAATATCACCTAATTTCGCGCTGGTACTATACTTCTGATGGCTACCATGCGGGTGGAGCATATAAGCTAAACTCCTAGCCGATGCGTGAGCTTCCTACAGATCACCCTATGTGGTTGACTGTGATCGACCAGTAGTCAGGCTCATAATAGGTGTGTTTCCGAGATTCCTCTATAAGACAACATCTTCTCTTATACAAGCCTACGGACTCATTAAGACAAAAGTAAAGCTTTCATACAAATTGTGAGAATGGTGCATCCTCGAGGGGGTGGGTTAGTAAAATTAGTGTTCTCCCGTCGGCCAAAGCGTATTTTTCCATGTCCTGATTCACGGGATTTCTGATCACATACATTGGGTTACTACCATGGTAATTCACGTGGGTCTCAAACCCATCTCTTTCGATACATTATATATTGTATATTTTTGTAATTTTTTTGTGAAAGGATCAGTCGCAATATTAGCGCTTCGGTTGTAATCAAAAGCTATCACGTTGGAAATTAATTTCTTGAAAGATTTTAATCTTCTCTTTACATGTCTTAATGAATTCATGTTATCCTTTGAACCGTTCATTTTGAGAATTAACTTTTGTTGATTATCTAAGGTCATGAGGATAGCCTGTATTTTTTTATTTGTCGACCACCGACAAGTCCATCAAGAGTTGGCGAAGGCAATCTTCTTCGACTGTGGTTCTATCTAATGTTGTGAGTTTTTCTTTCTTTTTTGATCTTATTAAGATGGTATGTTTGCAATAACTCCATGAAACGCCAACATCTACAAGTGTGAATATATGGTCATTCATGTCATTTATATCATCAACATCAGAAATCTAGTTCTAGTAGCTTAACCTTCAAGTACACTCGGATAGTTAGTATAGTGAATGTCATAGCTCGATGTTCCTATTAGATAGTGCATTACTATTTCAAGAGTATTCAAATGCTAAGTTTTCTTATAGCAAACACAATGTCAGGGCTCATTGTGCTAGATAAATACATTAGTGAGCCAATGTTTTGAGATTAGCTCAGATGATTTCTAGTTATTCTTCAGTTCTCTCGAAGCATATTACTAAGATCATATGGTTTTGGAGAAGTAGTGAAATCTGAGTAACTAAAGTGACTTAGAGTCTGCTCCACCTAATGAGATTGCAGAAATGTAATTCCACCATTCTAATTATCCACATAATGAGGCCCCGCCGCAAGGAGCCCCCTCTCCGATGGTTGTTGTCAAGACAACATAGGCAGAGTTAGTGAAGTACACATACATACATATAAAATTATAATTATGGCTAGTTTGAATTCCATGTTTCCACAGTATGCAAGAAACAAGACTCCAACTATTAAATTCAATAGGAAAATTCTTACAGCACGCACAAGGAAATTATTTTTAAAACCATTGGTAGGTAAATAATATGCATGCTAGCACCATCATATAATGTTTCCTTGATTTCCGTGGAGTTCTAGCATGGCTTACAACATTTACATGCATCTGTAAAAAATCCAATTTGACAAAAACCAGTTTTAAAACCCTCTTCGTGACAAGTGTCTTCACACTGCGCGTCCAACGAACATCCACCCTTGAACTTGCCACTTGGTCCTTTACACAAGCCCTCTGGACAATGTCCATGGCCTTCTGAATCTGAAAAATCATACACCAATAAAAAAATATGAAAATACGGCATGCGATAAAACAAATCTAAACACAAACAACAACAATTTCACTAGTTTGATAAAAGTAATTGCATGTAAAGAAAATTAATGGATTTACCCGTAGCCAACACAAGTAGTAGTAGCATCGCCATGATGACGACCAGGTGCAGCTTTCTTAGCGACTCCATTCTCACAATAGATGTCAATTTTTATTAGTATACTCTCCTACTCGTTATGTTGAGAGAAGGATGGCACCTAGTTCTTATATAGATGTAGGCTATGCGAGATTGAAGGAACAAGCGTTATGTGGCTGACGACGGATGGATATCAAACCTATTTATTATTGGCTAATATTGGTGCCACAAGTAACACCTATATATAGGTAACTACCTAAAATTAGTTTTGAAATGCACCTCATGTGCTATATGTGACTATGTTAAAAATAGAAAATTTCAGATCATATGATACGTTAGTACATGCCTCTAGATGTAAATTGCATTCTTCATACTGATCACATAAAGAGGCCTTCATGACGATCATATCATGGTAGAGAAATAAGAACAACAATCGCATGGTGTTTTTCCTTATTAATTAAATAAATACTCATGATCGGTCGCCTCCCTATTAGACGCTTCTCCGGCTGTGCTATCCAGGGCCCTCGCTCTGGCATCTTCACCACCGTCGACGACTCGCTTCGTTCGTCCCACCAGAAGACCCGCCTCGCCATCGCCGTTCTAGTATGCTCCTCCTTCATATAGGCGCCTATCTATGCGTCTGCACGGAGTTGGCGCTTCTATATCCCCAGTTGGAAGCCAGTGGTGGTGGTAGTCTGGGTCAAGCTCATCCGATCGAGGTCTAGTCCAGGTCGAGGTCTAGGAAGTGGAGTCGTCAGTCGAGGTCTTGGTCTGTAGCGGCCGTGGTGGCATGACATCGGTGGCGTTGGTGGCGTGAGGTCGGCGGCGCAGTAAGATTCACATAGGCCGCCGTCGAGTGACAGAAGAGCGGCGACGCACTAGGGTTCCCCGGTCTCTACAGAAGAGATTAAGGAGGAGAGGAGGCGATGCGAGAGAGACACTACGTTTTTTCTCCGCTCTTCAACCGAATGCTGAAGTTTGCAGATTGTTCAGACCCAATTGGGTTTTAGCGGTGCGTCTAAATCCTAATTAATCAGAACGGGCCAATTTTACCTTGTGAGTAGCTATCTTAAGGGACAAGCGGCCTAGCGTGGGATTTACAGCAAATCTACCGGCTAGAAATGAAAAAAGCGATCGGACGACCGAGAATGTTAAGGGCATGAGAGGAGGCGTGGACTGCTCAGTTATGATGTCCCTGATGTGTTTTCTTGGCAGTCCAATACATTATCTTAGTCAATGAAAATGTGATGACAACAAAAACTATTTTCAGTGTCTAAACTGGCTTGAATTGCGGGCATTTAGCAAATCAGCATCAACTAATTTTGTTGGGTGCAAATCCAAACCTGTGTTACGATAAATATCAACTGCTATGTTTTCATCTTCTGTTTGTTAATGCAATCTTAAGCAGCCATTTTGCAATTGCATGCAATTCTTCACATTCTCCAAGCCATCTTTAGTAAAACAACAACAACAACAACAACAGTTGTATTGGCACGGGAGTTTACATTGTTCTTTTTGTGGGAATGATGAGAGTATCGATCACCTTTTCATTTCTTGCCCTTTTGCAAAACTTGTATGGCGTGTTGTTTTCTGTACCTACAATATCCCTCTCCTACTAATGTTACCAATATGTTTGAGAATTGGTTGCGTGGGATGGACAAGAAGACCAAAGATATGATTCGTATAGGCGTTTCAGCTATTTGTTGGTCTATTTGGAATTGCAGGAACAATCTTGTTTTTAACAGGAAAGATAATTTTCATGCCTTACAGGTTATTCATATGGCGGTGCACTGAATACAATTATGGCCTTTCATGTTTCCTTCGGATCAGCGGGATCTTATGGTGTCTGGATGCACGAGACTTCTACGGGTGGCACAGGATTTTTTCTCCCGGCATACGTGGCTGGGATTAATAAAATTCCCTTTTCTAAAAAAACAAATTTGCTTGCCTGTTTGAACGTCGATGTTCGAGCGTTGAATTCGGAATTGGAAATGTCCCAGCTCCCATTCGTACCCCTTCCCGCACCTGAAAAAAAAAAGACAGCGGCTGCGGGACGGAGGTACTCGACGGGAGGCAAGGCAGGGGAGGCGACGCAGCGACTCCACGGCGGCGCTAAGGTGAGTTCTCCGGCCATCCTCTCTCCCTCTCTCTCCCCGGCTGGCACCGGCCCCAGCCCCGGCTAGTGCGCCTCGCCCCATCCACCCGCTCGACCAAGTTCTCTCCGATGTGAGCCCCGTGCTGAGCAGCTCCGGTGGAGGCCGGCCTCCTCCGCCTGCGCCCCATGGCAGGGTGCCCCTCGCCCCCTTCCTCTTCCAACTCCTTTCAATGGAGCAGCTGCTGGAACCTTAATCCCTTCTAAACCCTAAATCCCCCAACTAAATCAAGATTTCTCCTTTTGTTTGACCTCTGCGGCGCAATTCGCGAAGGATTTAGGTCAGAGTGCGACCTGCCAGCTGCTGCTGTTCTCTCTTTCTTTTCGCAAAAAAAAAAAAAAACTGATTCGAAGCTTCAATGTAACCACATAATTTTTTTTCAGGCTGTGCAGAGTTAGCTGTTCTAGTCGATTGAAGTGTTGCTGATTGAAACTATGTTGCTACTCATGACAACCAAACTATGTATGCTTGTTGTAAGAGACTTGGGAACTACGTTGCTCTTGAAAACTATCTTTTGCTATTATGATAACTAAATTGCTGTTGCTGTGACCATTTTGTAGACCTTTTTTTTTCATGTTTTTGGGAACAATGTTGATGCGGTGAACAATTTCTGCAATATGTTCAAAACTTTTTATTTGGTTCCGACTACACAATCATTCGAACATATGTAAATGTTGTGCAGATTTCATTTTACATGTGCACAGCAAAGTAGAAGCTTCATACCCATTTAAGTGTGCAATTCCACACTCTGACCATCCAAACAAGTTTTAGAATTGCTGCCTCACTGGGATTCCATGAGCAGTTCAATGAACAACCAAACAACTGAATTTAGGTCAGTTTTAGTTTGTTTGGTGATTTGGTATTCCAGCACAATTCAATTCCATATTTCCATGCCTCCCAATATCGACATCCAAACGTGGCCTTAGTGATTTAGAAATGGAACACAATCGAACTAAGCATTTGAATTTGTTTACTTAGTCTATCCACACTAGTTTTTTTCTTTTACGGGAATTATTCTAACTAGTTCATACACACTTATTGATGTCTTATGTTTATGTTGTCCCAGGATTCTGGTTACCAAGCGCTGATGTGATGGACATCCTTCAGAGCGATCCTTATACAAGGAGCAGCTTGCAGCTGCAACTCAGTGACACCTCCACATCCTTCGAGAATAACATTGTGGATTTGGTTAAGCATGAGGTTCCCACCCCTCGAGTTGGCATGACTTTTGAGACAGTTGATTGGCATACCAGTCTTACTTGGAGTATGGATACCGCGCAGGCTTTGGAGTCTCAAAAAGAACTTCACATAGTGTTGATGGGGTCAAATACCGCGCAACATTTGTTTGTTACAAAGGTGGCATTGCTAGGATCAAGCCTGGCCTAAAAGCCCGAAGAAGGCTTGTTGCCAAGACTGGCTGCAAAGCTATGATGGTAGTGAAGTATAACGCAACTGAGAACCATTGGGAAGTAGTGTTTGTTGAGCTGGAGCATAACCACCCATGTAATCCCGAAATGGTCAGATTCATGATGTGTTTTAAGGATCTCCCTGACTGGCAGAGGGAGCACCGCCCCTTCAATGCAAAGACTAGGTTGAACCCGAAGATTCATTCTGGTAGAGGCAGACCACCCAACCAAAACAAAGATTTCATGGTGAGGTCCTTCTCCCAGTCAAATTATTCAATTGAAGCAGCTGGCAAGTGTGGGAAGCTGAGTTTTGCAGAGGGTGATGTTGAGGCACTATTAGTCTTTTTTGATAAGATGCAAGCTCAAAATTCCAACTTTTTCTACAACTGGGACATGGATGAGGAAGGCCGTCTCAAGAATGTTTGCTGGGTCGATGCAAGATCTAGAGCTGCATATCAGCATTTCAGTGATGTTGTCTGCTTTGATACCGTTTATTTGACATACCAGTTTGTCATTCCATTGGTTGCTTTTCTTGGAATCAACCATCATGGTCAGTTTGTCTTGTTAGGATGCGGCTTACTGGGAGACGAGTCTCCAGAGACTTTTTCATGGTTATTCAAGAAATGGCTAAAATGTATGAATGATAAAGCACCTGAAGCAATTATTACGACCCATTCGAGACCAGTAGTCAAAGCAGCCTCTGAGGTATTTGTAAATACGCGTCACAGATACAACCTTTGGCATATAATGAAAGAGCTTCCTGAAATGTCTGGAAGAGTTGAGGATAAGGAGGCAATCAGCCTGAGAATGAAAAAGGTAGTCTATGACACCATTACATCAGCTGATTTTGAGAGGGAATGGGTTGAGATGGTCAATCAGTACAACCTTCATGATAATCGCTGGCTTACAACCTTGTTTGAAGAGAGGGCGAAGTGGGTGCCGGCATATGTGAAAGATACTTTCTGGGCTGGTATCTCTACTGTTCGCCGCAGTGAACGGTTGGAGGCCTTTTTTGATGGATACATTACACCGGAGACCACAATAAAGACATTTATTGAACAGTTTGATACTGCTATGAAGCTTAGGTCAGATCGCGAAGCCTATGATGATTTCCGTTCATTTCAGCAAAGGCCACAAGCCCTGTCTGGTCTGTTGTTTGAGGAGCAATTTGCAAATGCTTATACGATAAATATGTTTCAGAAGTTCCAGGATCAGCTAAAGCAGCTGATGAATGTGAATTGCACTGAAGTCAGTAGGAACGGATCGATAGTGACCTACACTGTGACTGTCATTGGGAAGGAGAGGAAGTTTGACTATAGAGTGATGTATAATGGTGCCGAGAAAGAAGTGTGGTGTATCTGCCGGTCATTCCAGTTTAAAGGTATTTTGTGTAGCCACGCTCTTGCAGTCTTGAAGCAAGAGCTTGTGATGCTAATACCTTCCAAATACATTCTTGATCGGTGGAGGAAGGACTTCAAATGCCCTGAGGAACCTAAGGAAAGTCCCATCTCACCAAAAGCGGCAAACGCTGCAGGGAAGGGCGCACAGCCGGAAAATGTCCGTGAAGATAAAGTGGACAACCTCTACAATGATGGCCACCAGTACTTTGCTGAGATTGTGGAAATGGGAGCAACTGATCCTGATGCAATGGAGTATGTTCTGTCTGTGATGAAAGAAGCAAAAGAGAAGGTACGCAAGTTTGAGGAATCTCGAAAAGAGAAAAGACCCGGAGAAAGTCCAGTTTCTGCTGGTAAGAAAGGTGACAAGTCTCTGAAGCCATCTGATGAAGGTGTGGGAAACAGCACATCGGTCTCAACACCTGCGAATACAGCAACGGCTACAGTGGCAGTGCCGTCATCTACGCCGATGTCAATGCCGCCAGCGATGATGGCTATGGCAACAACGTCGGCAGCTGTGCCACCAGGAATGTATTTTGTACCGATGCACCCACATATGATTTTTCCACCCTTCACCCCTGGAGTACCAACAGCAGTACCACCACCCATTGCGCCACCCCCAGCACCAACAGCCAATGTGGTGGGCAACTCCTCGAAGAAGAGAAAGAAAAGAAAGGCGAACAATTGATCTGCTGACACTTTAAAGTAAGCTATTTCATTGCGCTGCCTCTATCTTTTCCCTATTTTACAATGCGGCCCAAATAACAATTGCTCATATCTTTATTCTTAATTCCAGGCTTAGAAGCTTGTCCCTTGCATCTTACTGATTTATCACCATCTCTTGCCTCAGGATGAACTTCATTTCCAGATCACCTGCTGTACATAACCACCCTTGGTTGGGAACCACTGATGTTAGCTAGTGCAGCTTTGGACTTCCTACGGTAATTATCACCCTTCAGTCGGACGTAATCTTATATGTAATGTTAGTCTGCTTCTGATCTTGCGGATTATGATTTGGAGGAGGCTGGTACTTTGTAGTTGGTACGCGCAGGCTTTTATCTTTCGGGAGCTTTCACCAAATTCTGTAATCACACCGTATTTACAGCCTGCCACCGATGCTTACCAGTTCCTGTTAGAGAACGCTAATATGTTCATCGGGCATAAAAATCACCATCTGTTGTGCTGTGCTGTCGGTACCGAAGCATGGTGGTGCGTACTGCATAGCAGCATAGCAATATGGCCAGACCCATTGGCCGCATGGGTAAGCCAATGGATCACCTGTTTCTTTTTTCGTCATTTTTGGCGGAATTTTTTGCTGAACTTTTATTGGCCTTGGTACAGAGTACAGACTACAGAGACGAGTGTCTGTCTGGATTGTTTGCCAAAATGTATCTTCACCACTTGTTTGGTCATGGACCTTTTTGCCCTCTCGAGTACATTTTCCTTACAAATGTTGGCCAACTCGTAGTCAAGCTATCCTTGTATTTTCTGGTGTTTGAGTCTGAGAAGCAATTCTGATGTACCAGTTCGGTCATGTGAATGCTTTACTCACTGCATGGTTAACAGAAAGCATTGTCAAACTTTGTAAAGCTGGTTATGTCCGTTTGGGCTTTTGCTATAACGACAAAGCCGCGGACAAAACGTTGAACCAAACATAGCAACTGTTGGCGACATGAAGGTTCTAGTCCTTTTTTTTCCTGGGCTCTGACGAACCAAGGATGACAACTAGGCTCTTGGGTGCTGCCACCCGGCGAGCATCCGTCTAGCCCAGGACGACTTATTTTTTCTTTGTTGAGACCATTGAAAGCTAACACGACGATGTTAGCAGGGAAACCATCACCATTTATGGCAAGCATCTACAGAGATAAGCTTGGCGCATGCCATGACGCAGGGCTTTATCTAGAAGAGCAAGAAGAGTCCGTCGTCGGCCGTGGCAACTGACTCACAACGATCTCTTCTTCCCACGCAAACCCACCACCCGCGTCCCAACCTCCACTCGCACCACCGCGTGTCGGGCCTCTCCGCCCGCCGCGTGCCCGTCCGCCGTCCCACGTCACCACGCCCCCAAACACACAAAACCACCCTCCTCTCGCCATCGGTCTCCCTACGACTACTCTAATTTTTTGCAGTTACCGCTTTTGATCTCACCGCTTCCACCACCAAACCTTTCCCATGCGCCTCTACGTTTGCGTGCTCGAGGCGCGCGGCCTCCCCGCGGAGCCGCCGCACGGCGGGTTCTACGCGAGGGTCAAGGTGGGGAGGCAGAGGGCGCGGACGCGTGCGGTGGAGGTGGAGCCGGCCGAACCGGGCGGCGCGGCCGAGTGGAACGAGGAGTTCGTGTTCGCGGTGGGGCCGGAGGACGAGGTGGTGGAGGTCGGGGTGACGCGGCGCCGGGACGAGGGGGCCGGCCGGAGAGAGGTGCTCGGCAGAGTCAAGCTGCCGGTGCCCCCGGCCGCCGCGCAGGCGGCCGGCGGCGGGAGGAGGTCGGTGCCGCCGACGTGGTTCACGCTGCAGCCCAAGCACCGCTGGAAGGGCCGGGACGCCGCGGATTGCGGTGCGTGCACGCATTTCGATTCCCTAGCTAAGCTGAATTACCGTTTATTTATTTTTGCCGTGATTTGGGTGAATTCGTCCTCGGCGTGGTCGGTCGGCGTCCGCGGCCGAGTTTTGGGCGAAGCTGCCGTATTGTTTAGCTTGCCAAATGCCGCACGGGAATCGATTAGCATGCCCTTACGGAATCACAAGTCAATAGAAGCTTTGGCAAGTCACTCCAAAGTATTAGCCGAGCATAACGGCTCGGCTGCTGCGGTTTGGTGTCTCTCTCGCGGCTGAGAGAGACGCGCGCTGAACGGCACCATTGCGCTCTGAGATTTGTAGTGGATAGGCTCAGCTTTGCTATGTACGTAAATGGTAATCTGTGGTGGTAGCTTTCAGCCTTTCAGACGTTATATGTATGAACAATTCTATATTGGCTTTGAAATCGGGAGTTGGGGCACTCAGTAATGTACTAGTATATCTTGTGTGATGATTGCATTCTACTTTGCCATCTTCATTGATATTTGTTTTGTATGTCTGTCTGCCAGGGAAAATTCTTCTCACATTTTCGCTGTATGGAGAGAACAATGACAATACAGTCATCCACTCCTCTACTTGCTCGAGCTGCTCCAGGAGTGACACAGATATTGAATGGGAACATTCAGGTCCTAACAGTATGATGGTTGATTCCCCCAGGAGCTCTGCAGTGCAGCAAACTTTCCTAGACAATTCTGACCGTTCAACACAAGCAAATTCCAATCCAGTTTCTGACGATGATGGTCTGATAGAGCCTGGTGCAGCAGCAGCAAAGAGTGCACATGATGGTGATGCTGAACCGTCTATTCCGGATGCAAGCTTTGAAGAAGCTATGGAAACCATGAAGTCAGCAAGTAGTACACCAGACATGCCGGATGATCTCAGCGCTGGCACGGTATTTGAGCACACGTACCTCGTGGAGGCGCAGGATTTGAACTCCCTTATCTTTGGACCTGATTCTCAGTTCTCGAAAGACTTACGGGAGTTGCAAGGAACTATGGACTACGAAGAACAGCAGTGGACATGGAAGAGCCAGGATCCACCTAGCTTAACCAGGACGTGTCGATACACCAAAGGCGGGACGAAGCTTGTGAAAGATATCAAAACTATTGAGGAACAGACATATCTCAAAGCTGATGGCAAGAATTTTGCGATCATGACTCGCGTTCGTACTCCGGAAGTTCCATTTGGAAACTGTTTTGAGGTTGTTTTACTCTACAAGATAACTCAGTGCCCTGAGTTATCGTCAGATGAGGAGAGCACACAAGTGACTGTATCATACAAAGTGGAGTTTCTTCAGAGTACCTTGATGAAAAGTATGATTGAGGGAAGTGTTAAGGATGGACTCAAAGAAAATTTCGAAAGTGTCGCAGAAATTTTGTCTCGGCATGTGAAATCGGCTGATTCTGCAGGGTTGGATAAAGAGCAGCTGTTGGCACCACTGCAGACAGATCACCAGTCACATATCAGACTAGCTTACAAGTATTTTTGCAATTTTACCGTGATCTCTACAGTTGTCATGGCACTGTATGTTCTTGTGCACATCATTCTGTCAAGACCAGGCCCCCTTATGGGTCTTGAGTTCAGTGGTCTAGATTTACCTGACACATTTGGAGAGCTGATCACATCTGGCATACTAGTTCTTCAGATGGAGCGTTTAATGAATATGGTATCTCATTTTGTACAAGCAAGGATAAAAAGAGGTATGACCTGTTTTAACTTTGCAGCTATTGTATCTCTCATGCATCGCACGTGCAACCGCGTGCGTCAATATCATAATTGTGTTACTTCTAAAACCACCTTCTGTCACAGGAGGTGATCACGGCGTTAAAGCAAATGGTGACGGTTGGCTATTAACTGTTGCTCTGTTAGAGGCTACAAGCTTGCCGCCTGTTTCTTGTGGATCAGTGGATCCTTACGTTGTGTTCAGTTGTAATGGTATAACGAAAACAAGCTCTGTTCAACTTCAGACTCTGGAACCCCAATGGAACGGTTAGTATTTTTCACTTGTTAGCACATACTTCCTCCGTTTTTTAATATAAGATGTTTAAGGTGTTACACATGTTGTCTATATATGCATACTAAAATGAGTGAACATACTAACTAAAATGTGTCTACATACATTTGTGTGCATGTGAATGTGGACAAAAGCTAAAACATCTTATATTAAAAAACGGAGGGAGTATTATCCAAATATAGAACATATTATCACACTGAACAATTGTGGAAAACCTTGTATCTTTGTGTGATTTATGATTAATTGACTTACGACAAACTGGGAGATTGCTGCAGAGATAATGGAGTTTGATGCCATGGAAGAGCCACCTGCTACATTGGATGTTGAGGTTTTCAATTTTGATGGCCCATTCGACTTGGCAATCTCAGTGGGACATGCAGAAATTAACTTTCTTAAGCACACATCAGCAGAACTAGAAGATATATGGGTACCACTGGAGGGAAAACTAGCCCAGACATGCCAGAGTAAGCTACATTTGAGAATATTTCTTGAAAATACTAAAGGACCTGAGACATCAATGAGAGACTATCTTAACAAGATGGAGAAGGAAGTTGGTAAGAAGGTATTCTTCTATTAACTTGCACACAAATGTCCATCAGTAGTAACCGTTTTGACAGTCCGAGTATTCACATGAATATATTGCAGTTACATGTTCGGTCGCCACACAGAAATTCAACATTCCAGAAGCTTTTTAGTTTGCCTCACGAGGAGTTCCTTATAGCAGATTATGCATGCTCCTTAAAAAGGAAATTGCCATTGCAGGTAAAATTGTTCTGTGTTTTTTGCTCCCTGGATTTACTTTATTTTGTGTTTTTCTGAGGTCAGGCGAAAATGTAGGTTAGATTACCTGTGGACAATCTTTCTGTATGTTAAAAGAGTTTAGTTGGAAGCTTCGATATGAAATCAATCATAGCATTGATGTGAAAGATGAAACACATTTCTCAGTGAAAATTGTTGTTATATTGGTTATGAATATTCACTTGTAGTTGCTGCTGGTGCAGGGAAGGCTATTTCTGTCGGCAAGAATTGTTGGTTTCTATGCTAATTTGTTTGGGCATAAAACGAAATTCTTCTTCCTGTGGGACGATGTTGAGGAAGTCGAAGTGTTACCTCCATCTTTCACAACAGTAGGTACCCCATCATTGGTGTTTATGTTGAAGAGTGGGCGTGGGCTTGACGCCAAGAGTGGTGCCAAATCGCAAGATAAAGAGGGGAGGTTGAAATTCCAGTTCCATTCATTTGGATCGTTTAGCAAGGCTAGTAGGTTTGTATCTTCCAATACTTCCATCGGTTTCAAAAATAAAGATGCTCCCACTCATGATAAAAAAACACTATTTCCTTGTAGGACAGTAATTGGTCTGTGGAAAACAAAATCGTCAGCTGTTGAACAGAGGGCCAAGCTAGAGGAAGATCAAGGAGATGAGAGCTACGATGATCTCGATGACATTCAGTCTGTGTTGAGCATTGGAGACGTGAATCTCTCAAAGGAGTACACAGTGGAACATCCAATTGATGTGAGTTCTCCATGCTTCTCCCTTGTTTCTTTCCGTAATTTTGTATATCCGCTCTGGTTTGTCATTATGCTTTTGTACGATGAGATCGTCTGTTCATTGTCTGCACGTGCGATGCAGGCAAATCTAATGATGGGGGTGTTCGACGGCGGTCCCCTGGAGACGCGAACAATGAGCCGGGTGGGGTGCCTCGACTACACCGCCACGCCATGGGAGGAGACCAAGCCTGGCGTCCTGGAGCGGCAGGCCAGCTACAAGTTCAACCGCTACATGTCCATCTTCGGCGGCGAGGTGGCCAGCACCCAGCTGAAGTCGCCCTCGGAGGACGGCGACGGGTGGTCGGTGTACGACGTCATGACGCTGCACAACGTCCCCTTCGGCGACTACTTCCGGGTAAGCTGAAGTCACCCTGTCGTGTCGTGTCGTGTCGTGTCATGTGGCTTTGTCTTACGCCCTGGATGGGAGTGGTTGGGTGGATAAGTAAGCAAAGAAAAGGTCGTAACAGTTACGTAATTGTAACGCAGGTCCATCTGAGGTACGACATTCGGAGCGTGGCGTCGGAGCCGGCGAGCTGCCGGTGCGATGTGCTGGTGGGGATCGAGTGGCTCAAGAGCAGCAAGTTCCAGAAGAGGATCGCGAGGAACATCTGCGACAAGCTGGCTCATAGGGCCAAGGAGGTCCTCGAGGTGGCCGGCAAGGAGATCACGTCGGCCTTGTCGGGCTAGCTGACTACTAATGTGGAGGATTTGGCGTTTCTGATCTCCATGTTGTTACAGCAGGCAAATTGTGAAGCCTAGCTAGTTAGTCGTCGTTAGCCTTTCGTAACACGCACGAAGTCCCCTTACAGACAAACTTATACAGGTAAATAAAAAGAGTGGAGGAAATCTTCCGTGGGAAAAAGCATGTCATGTCGCGGAGAAGTTCTGTTCAAGATGGATGCGTGTTGTGTGCCTTGTAATTGGAGTATATGATATCGTCGAAGAAGCGAAATCAGCTGCTGCCGATCCTTGCATATCCGATAGATCGAGGCAACGCGCCGGCCGGGGCTCGATCCGTTGCTTTGCTTCTAGTGCGGCAGGGGCACCGGGCACGTTGTCCGTTGCGGTGGCACTGGGTGGAAGGCCGGGAGGTGTGTCCCTGGCTCGGTGCGGCGTCGTGCGTCGGCATCTCGCCTCGTGGGCTGGCCGCGCTGGTTTAAGTACACCGGCGACGCCGTGCGGGAACGTGGGCAGCATTTGCGCCTGCCCGTCTCCGTCTTCCGGTCGCGCTAGCCAAGCGTGGTGGTACCCTCGTGGCGGGAATGTGGGATGCGGGAACGATCGGATCTCTCCTCGTGCCGCTCGATCTTGCGTGAGACTAGTGTCTCTGCCTGTGACGGGGCAGTACAACAGTTTGGATGGATCGGTGTTCGGAACTAGGGCAATTCCAACCGGAAAAATCCAGAACTTGCCTGTGGCAAGATGGTTAGAAGGGTGGTTGTACCCCCAGTCCACCAGAGTTCAAACCCCAGGTTTGATGCTGGTGTTTCTCATTTAAGACGGAATATTCTTCAGTGGGAGGCGACGTTCCCGTCGACAGCGAGGTGTTCGTGGTGACTTCGTCAATCTCAAGACCCAATCCGTCGGCTCAGTCTCTCGGAGGTGCTCATAGGGGTAGGGTGTGCGTGTGTGCGTTCATAAGGGTGAGTGTATGCGCGTGTATGTGAGCGTCTGCGTTGTACTGTGTTTAGCAAAAAAAATCCATTTTAGCCTTAAGTACTAGATTTTTCTATTATGAAAAAACATATTTCACAACGTCAAAAATTTACGAAAAATAATTCAGGTGTACATACAGACATATTATGTCGGCACACAATTTTTTGTCAAAAAAAACATTTTTGTGACCTATGTAAAAAGAAAAATAAAATGTATAGTAAAAAGTTATGTTTGAGTACCGATTTTTTCTTTTTTATACAGAACTCAAAAAATATTTTTTTCGTGAAATTTAATGTGCCAACATAACATGTTCGAATGTAAACCTGAAGTTTTATTTCACAATTTTTTGACATTTTAAAATATTTTTAAAAATACACTTCCCATAATGAGATTAGATTCTCCTAAGAGCCAAAACACACCGTGTCCAATTCCGAATTGTTCCGCTTTTAATTGTTGGGGGGGGGGGGGGGGGGGGGGGGGTTATGAATTTTGGGGTGTCCGTGGACTGTCTGTACGCAATATACCTGGCCATGGGCCGGAACGGTCTTCGGGCTGGGCCTGACAAAGCCCATGGTCAAAATCCCAGGCCCAGGCCCATCCGACCTTCGGGATTATATTTCAGGCACAGACCCACCCATGACTGTAAAATCCCATTGGGATTTCGGGCCTCGGGCCAGGCCTCTTCCTTAAAATGTCAATATGCAAAGCACAAGCCTAGGCCCAGACCCATTCGACCTTCGGGCTGAAATATCAGGCCCAGACCCACCCATGACTGCAAAATCCCATTAGGCTTTCGAGCCTTGGGTCGAGCCTCTTTCTTAAAACGTCAATATGCAAAGACCAGGCCCATGCGACTTTCGGGCTAAAATATCAGGCCCAGACCCACCCATGACAGCGAAATACCATTGGGCTTTCGGGCCTCTTTATTAAAACATCAATATGCAAAGCCCAGTCCCAGACCCATGCGACTTTCGGGCTGAAATATCAGGCCCAACCCATGGACAAGCCCAGGCCCTGGAATTTCGGGCCGGGTCGGGATGGCCAGGCCGGGCTTCACATTGCCAGGTATAGTACCCAACGACGCCCCTATAAATAATAAGAGTTAAAAAAACTTAAATATATATAAAAACACAATCGCAAACATGCAAATAAAATAAAACTTAACTAACATAGAATTCCACATAGTTCAAACATTTACATAATATATAAAACTAAATAGAGTTTCTAAACTTAGTCATTATCGTCGAACTCAATGACGATCACCAGCGCATCTAGTATGGTGGCAGCCGGGGGTGTAGGTGGCACCGCCCAGTGCAAAAGATTGGAGTGTCTGACCTTAACCGTTGCATAACCGCTTATAGATTGTTGGCGGCTTATAACCGCTGCCTAACCTCAACCGTTGTTTCAGGCGTGTGGCTCATCGTTTATAAACGACTTGTAACGCTTGCGTTGTTATAGTGTAAGTTTGTAGTTCTTGTGATCTAAAGTGTTGCTAAATTTTCAGTCGACTTGCTACTTATGTTAATTTTCTTTGTATCTAGATTGCAAAGGTAGTTTCACGGGATAAGAGATTCAAAAGCTTTCAGGAGGATCGTATCATTAAGTTATGTGAAGATTCATTTGCATTACATTACTTGGACCTCTTGGATATATATTGATGTTTTATTTTCTCTATAAGCGATTAAATATCACTTGGATATATATTGATGTTTTGTTTCTCTATAAGCAATTAAGCATCACTTGGATCCTATACATTAAAAATGACAATCTTATGTTTCTTCGACAATGGATGGATGTGGCCGGTGTATCTTTATAACGGTTTGCATCCCACCATTGGATTGGAGAAGATAGACAACTGCCCGTCGACAAATGCATAGTAGAAAACAGAGGAGATAAACCAGAGTTAAAAAAGAAAGAGCCAAATGACAGGTAGTTTTGTGAATTCTGATATTGCATGCTACATGAAGGCAAGGCCGATTTGTCGGTAAGGACATGTAGTTTTTATGTGAAAATTCATTTGCATTACATTTTATATGAAAATTTCCACCGCCCTCTTGGATAGATATTTATGTTTTTATGTTTTGGAATTCTCTATAAGCGATTAAACATCATTTGGATCCTATACATTCAAAACTGACAATGTTTCTTCGACAATGGTAGATGTGACCAGTGTATCTTTATAACGGTTTACTTCAGACCATTGGATTGGAGAACGTAGACAACTGCCCGTCGACAAATACTCCCTCCGTCCCAAAATAAGTGTCTCAAGCTTGACTAAAAGTGATTGTATCTAGACATGTTTCATGTAGAGATACATTCACTTTTGGGCAAACTTAAGACACTTATTTGGTACTATTAATAAGTTCAAGACATGGCGCGGGAAGATGGATGGTGTAGGGCCTGGTGATCATGGCTATGCATGATCTAAAGATGAACATCACTAGTGTGTTAGCATTATGTCAAATTGAACTTCTGTATTGTGTGTATCTTCTGATGTTGCAAGTAATGTAGCTGGAACAAGTAGTAATAATGTGTGTGTTTGTTGTTCTGAAGTTGCAAAATGTAAGCTGGTATTACGAATTATGGTTATGTAATATGGTACTATTAATTTGGCTATGTTCTGTTTAGTTATGTGTGGATTTGGATGCATTATGTTTGGTTATATAATAACATGAAAACATCAAGTAGATATAAAACATGAAAACATCAAGTACATATAAAACATGAAAACATCAAGTTTTCATGGCATGTCCAGAACTGAAAACATGTCAAGAACTGAAAACATGAAAACATCAAGTAGATATAAAATATGAGCAGCCATTCTTCTGGTATATGCAATTTCTCAGACTCAATTAGCTTTGTGTAATGCCTTGTCATTAGCTGCCCTTTAATCCTTTGAATCATTGATAATACTGTCAATTCTCTACTGTCCAAGATGTACCTGAATAAAGGAAAACATGTAGTCCAAGATGCTCAAACAATGATATACATGAAATGTCCTTATACAAAACTGAGAGTACATCACATTTCGGCAGGTCACTCTAAAATGCCTTTACCCAAGTGCTAGGCTCTAACTCGTCTAGCCATCTATGCGCATCCATACTCACAACCTTCATTTCTTCCATGTACTGCTCAAACTTTGTGACAGTACAACTCCTTGCTATCTTCCACAACTGATTCTTCAACACATCACCTTTGAATAATTGCTGGAAGTTCTGCCACATATGCCTGACACAAAACCTATGCTCTGCTTCAGGGAAAAGTTCATTGACAACATTAGTGAGGCCCTGCATTATTTGAAATTGACAATTAGTTGATGAGCATGAAGCAATTATAGCAAGGAACATGAAGCAATTATTTGAAGTTGACAATTAGTTGATTAATTACCTTCTGTTTATCTGGCATGATAGTCCAAGGAGCTGTGTTTATTATGCCTAGATCACCCTTCAGTGTATCAAGAAACCATTTCCAATTAGCAGTATCCTCCACTTCGACAACTGCTATAGCTATAGGAAAAATGCAGTCGTTAGGATCCATCCCTACAGCTGCAAGCAATTGCCCTTTGTACCTGGTCTTTATATGACAACCATCAACAAATATAACTGGCATGCAGCCTTGGAGAAATCCTCTCTTGCTTGCATCAAGGCGCATGTACAACTTGCTGAACCTTGCCTCTGCATCAAGAGACAGATAGAAAGATGAACCTGGAATGCTTCTTCTCACCTCATTCGCATGGTCCCAGAGTAGCTTGTACTGTCCTTCCTCATCTCCATGGATGATTTCCATCGCATGCCTCCTTGCTCTCTGCAGTTTCATCCTTCCTGGTGTCATATGCCATTCTTTTTGAATTATCCTAGAAAAGTTCTGCAAACTCATGTTTTGGTCAGCCCTGAGCTATCCAGATATTTTTGTGCAAGATATTTGGATGTGAAGGCCTTGAGTCTCCATTTCTTGCCGCATGTATGCTTATCAACATGCCTTTTCACCATGAAACATTTTGTCCGGCTATCATAAGAAACCCACAAGAACCAAGTGCATTTCTTGTCATCGTTTTTCCCACAACAGATAACTTGCACTCTTTTCTTGTCATTGATTGGCATCTTCAGATCCCTTCTGTTCTGACAAGAGTATTCTCTTACAGCTTTTCTCACCATTTCAACATTCTCAAACACCTGGCCTACATGGAATTTAGGAGCATGCAGATCAACTTCTCTGAATGTTTTGAACCTCAATTTCCCTCCTTCATCTTCAGAGTCTGGTGCCCAAAGATCTTCATCTTCAGAGTTATTTTCATCTTCATCTTCTGTTTCCACCTTCTTTTTTCTTTTCTCTTTTGTAGTGTTACTTGATGTTTCACCTTCAATTGTCTCAGCCTCATCTTCATCTATATAGTATCTGCATATAGGTCATCATCATCATCTCCTACATCATTATCACTGTCCACAATTGCAGGATCAAAGTCAGAGTCACATGAATCTTCTTCTCCTTCTTGCTCTGCTGTATCCAACACATTGGCAGGACAAGTGCTTGCAACTCTTCTTCTGGTTCTTCTGTTTCCTGTTTCATATTGGGGATTCACTTGTTTTGTTACTGCTGCTGGCTCTTCTCCATCATCTACACCTCCTTGCTATTGAGTAGGTCCAACCTGATTGGCTTCCACTTCAGGGTAAACAGGTGCTTCAACATCACTAGCTCTAGCTCGGTGTGATTCTTCTTCTTGTACTCTGTTCTGCACATTCTTGAAAGGGCTTATAACTGGAGGCAGTTTCAATATTGGATGTCTCACTACATCATCTTCATCACTACTGTTCTCCAGGAAGCTGTCATCATGATCCAGGTAAATACTGAAGAAATGGTACCCAATTGACAGAAGGTTCATCATTCTGTCCACATCATCATCACATTGCAGTGCCCTCAAACCATTCCTCTCGAGAGACAACATCGGCACACAGCAGTAAGCCTTCACCCTACCTGCCATCGCCTAGCCAATATCCTCGATGATGTTCTCAAGCATAATTGTGGACCATGTCACTTTGTCTAACTGATCGAACCAAACAGCACGGCCATCGACATAGCTACGGTTGCGTCCATGACCAACAAAATACCCTCCATGATTAATCTCAACAGATAACCAAGCGCTGCGATTACCTGCGACAGGAACAGCCATACAAAAATGCATCACAATCATGCGCAATTGAACTTCTTCAGTTCAGTTCATAAACCCTAAGGCTAACCCCCAACCTGCATAACACCGAACCGAAATCGATCGGAAAACACTAGCGATCCCTCCGTAATTAACTCATACAAGCTGGATATCCCTTAAAAACACTACTTTCCCAACGTTGCCTTCGAGATGGATGAGCGACGGAACTTACCGTACGCAGGGGGAGGGTCTCCTTCGGGGCGACGAACTGGGGCCATCGCCGCCGCCTCCTAGCCGACAAACACGAGCCGTGGACGCGGCGCACCAGCGCACGACGAAATCCATAAACTGCGGAGACGGCGGTCACGGAGAGCTCGGCGACGACGGGGGTGGCGAACTCGGGGAGGGCCTCCCCTGTTTCGCGACTGGAGACGGAGGCGCGGAGAGCTCGGGGAGAGTGCTGTTGACGACAGAAATTGTCTGGGATTCAGGGGGTAATCGATTAAATGCATGTTCTCCGCTCCGCTCGGACAAATTTAAGCCACGTCACCGACAACTACCGCGTGTACACCCTGCATACCCCAAAAGTACCGTAGTTTCATGTCCCATCAAGTTCGAGAGTACGAGTGCTGTATTGTGCTTTCGAAAAAAGTACAGGTACCCACGGTTATTTAACTCAATAATAATCTGCGCGAACGTTTCTGTTGACCGTTTCAAACCTTGCCCTGAATTAGATTTGGAGATCGACTCTGACCAAGATAATTAATCCCCACGGATCTGCCGGCCAGGCGGCTGACTGCCGAGGCGCACCTCCGCTTTCCCAAACCCACCATAAAACAGCATCCAGTTCCAGACTTCCAGTCCAGTTCCACCCTCCCCCGTCTTCGTCATCTCCCCGATCCCCGCTCCCGAGTCGCTTCCGCCATGGATCCGGCGCCGCAGGCCCACCCGATCCTGTCCTACGTGCTCTCCCGCATCCCCACGCTCTCCAAGACCAAGCCGTCCCCCGGCGGCGACGTCGACATCGAGCAGCCGCACGCCCCGCAGACGCCGTCCCCGCGCTCGCCCTCCCTCGGCGAGTTCGAGCTCGTCGAGCGGATGCCGGGCCTCCGCCACCCCTCCGTGCTCCGCGCCATGTCCCGCGCCGTCGCCGACGTCTCCGCCGCCCGCTCCGCGCTCCAGGACCTCGGCCCGCGCCCCGACCACGAGCTCGTCGACTCCTCCCGCGCCCTCATCGCCGCCGCCTCTACCGCCGGCGACGGCGCGCAGCGGATCATCGAGGCGGACCTCGAGGCCTGCCGCACGGTGGTCAAGCTCGAGGAGACCCACGACGCGTACGAGGCGCTGCTGCACGAGGCGGAGGGGAGGCTCGAGAAGGTGTACCGGTCGGCGATGGAGGGCAAGGACCTGGAGGAGGCCGAGGGGAAGGATGATGAGTCGGCGGCCGGTGCTGAGGCGGGGGATGCGGCGGCGCAGGAGGAGGTCGTCGCCGTGCTGAAGCAGGCCGAGGAGGGCAAGGCGGTGGAGAGCGTGCGCCTCGTGGACCGGAAGCTGCGCTACCTGCCCGAGGCCTTCGGAAAGATCCAGGGGATCCGCGTGCTCGACGTCTCGCACAACCAGCTCGAGGTGAGAAACTTGTCATCGCAAGCATATGTTTAGATCTGTTTTTTTTTGGAGCCCGTTACCACTATTGTGCAAAAAAACGTTAGCTCTACTGGGTTTGTTGAGTATTTTGTGCATTGGTGAGCCAACTTGTGCAGTATCAGGCTGTCTATGGGCCTGGTGGATGCTTATAATTATGTGCCAAGTAATTTGAGTACAGATTTGTCGGTAAGGACAGTTAGTTTTGTGAATTCTGACATTGCATTACATGAAGGCGAGACTGATCTGTCACTTGTCACTTATCACTTAGGATCAGGTATGTCTGTATGTTATTATTCTGGCAGACTTAGTGCGAGTTATCCCATTCTATGCTGGTACAAGTTATGCAAGGATGCATTGAAGTACTGTTAATCTTAAGTTTTGGTCGCAACAATCAAGTCTGGAAGGAATTGGGTTTGGCATTAGCTTTGATTTGATTTAGGCTGTACAGGCACTAGTGTTGAGTCAGCTGAGGTCACAAATAGTATGTTGCGGTATTTGCAATTTTTTGCAGAACAGAATATCAAATTGGAATGAGTTGTTAAGTGTTGGTCGCAACAATCAAGTCTGGAAGGAATTGGGCTTTGGCATCAGCTTTGATTTGATCACTACTTTTATTTAGGCTATACACGCACTAGTGTTGAGTCATCTGAGGTCACAAGTAGTATGTTGCGGTTAATTGCAAGTTTTTGCAGAACAGAATATCAAATTGGCAGGAGTTGTTAAGTGTTGGTCGCAACAATCAAGTCTGGAAGGAAATGGGGTTTGGCATCAGCTTTGATGTGATCACTAATTTGATTTAGGATATACACGCACTAGTGTTGAGTCATCTGAGGTCACAAGTAGTATGTTGCGGTTATTTGCAAGTTTTTTCAGAGCAGAATATCAAATTGGTAGGAGTTAGGAGGTAAGAGTATGCTAGCTTGATTTTCTGGAGGACTTATTTGGGTTGGAAATTTCGAGAACCATAGGTTGAAGCAGTGAAAACTACTTTTGTCAATAATTTTGTCACTTGCATATTGCTTGCCCTTGCTTATGATATATGTTTATATCTGATTTCTATGGTTTGAACTTTGTGATCCATAACAATCATTTAACAGCAGACACAACAGATGCTAGTTATAAATGCTGATTTTCTTTCTTAGCCCTTAAAAACTCAGTTCATTTATCCGGTTAATTCCTCAACAACCACAAGGTTGCTGTATCACTTGTTAGCTATGGTATTTACGGTTGTTCCTAATTTAGTGGATTTAATGTGCTTATAGGTTATTCCAGATGCTATAGGAGCACTTGAACATCTTGAAGAGCTCCGTCTCGCTTCTAATGCCTTGGTGTCTCTCCCTGATACTGTTGGATTACTATCCAATCTGAAGATTCTAGATGTGTCGACTAACAAGCTGAGAACACTGCCAGACAGCATCTCAAAATGCAGGTAGATACTACTCCTTAAGTTCCCTTGGATTTGTTAATTAACACCGTTCAAGAGACTGATAATTCACATTCCAGGTCACTGGTTGAGCTGAATGCAAGCTACAATGGGCTCACTTATCTGCCAACAAATATTGGCTATGAACTGGTTAATCTGCAAAGGCTCTGGGTCCACATGAACAAGCTGCGGTCTTTTCCATCATCTATCTGTGAGATGCAATCACTATACCTCCTGGATGCTCATTTCAATGAACTCTGCGGCCTGCCGTCTGCCATAGGGAAACTTTCCAGTCTTGAGATTCTCAACTTAAGCAGCAACTTTAGTGACATGAAGGAGCTCCCCTTCTCATTTGGCGACCTGCTGAACCTGCGTGAGCTTGACCTCAGCAACAACCAGATCCATGCACTGCCTGATAGTTTTGGCCGGCTCGATAAGCTAGAGAAGCTTAACCTGGAGCAGAACCCTCTGGCCATGCCACCAGCAGAGATTGTGAACCAAGGTGTAGAAACGGTGAAAGAATACATGTCAAAGAAGTGGCTTGATGCATTGCTCGAGGAAGAACAGAAGAGCTTGGCTGCAGCAGCAGCAGCAGAGAGCCCACAAGCGTCGACTCCCAAGGCTTGGCTGGCGCGCAGTGTCTCCTGGGTCTCCGATGTCTCCGGGAGCCTTGTGGGCTATGTCAGCGGTGGTCAGAACAAGTCGGAGAAAGACGCAATCCTGGACCAGCAGTTCTGAAAGCTCAGTTTGCATCGTGATTGAGCATCATATGTACATACTACAAAACTCTTGACCTGGAAATAATTTTGTGTTCCTGGTGACTCAGAGAGATGCATAATTGCATACACACCCCTACAAGCCCTGTCTTCCGAGGCAGGCTCTGGTGTTTTTTTTTCCCATTTTAACTCCACCTGATTGTCATTTCCGTTGAAGGTCCCAGTTGTGATATTGTCCAATAATATAGCTGAAACTTGTGTGAGGCATGCTATTGTTTGGTTATTTGCAACGCATGTTGTGCGCTTTGCTTCCTGAATCATATGTTTCTGCAAACATATCTTTTTAGCCAAGATCCAAGATGCAACAAAGGTTAAAAGCTGCGGAGGTTTCTTTTGTGACAGCAGGGTTTAACCATAGTGTTTTTTTGCTGCACACAATGACATTATTATGTGTTTGTTATAGGTAATTCGTGGAAATGAAAGTCTGAGAAGCTTATTACTCTTGGGTATTTGGGCCCTAATCGGTTGATGTTGTTGCCAAGATCAATATTTGTGGTGTAATTAGAAAACTTTGGGAGCATCCATTTAAATTCCGGAGACTACCAAGTCAATTTGTACGGATTTAGGAACCAATTAAATTCCGGAGACTGCCAAGTCAATTTGTACGGATTTAGGGACTGCCGTTGTGTGACGGCTTGAGATGAATAAGGTGATCCTTACTTGCCGCGGTGGGTGGTGTGTTCTGCATCTCAAGGTGGTTTGGTATGTGTTGTAGAACCACACCTCTAGGTGAGACATTTGTCGCCTTCGAGGTCACTACGTTGCCACACCTCTTCAACATAGACTAGCTTCCTTTTGGAAGTGAATTTCGGGATTAATCATCGCCTCTTGGTGCCTCACTTAGCTCTTATCCGAGCTTCACTACTTATAAATTTACTTTGGATAGCCATCGAATTTGAATTTATATATCTTGTTATCACATAGTTATTTAACTTTTAGCACAAGTGTTATTGCACATAGTTGAGCCTAACATATTTAGTTTTTATGCTTGAGTTTTAATAAAATATTGTGGGGATGTTGCTCTGCAGTTTTCATGATAAAAAAGAAAAAAATTATGCTTGATAAATTAAATGTTAATTTTATTTCGCATTATTCAAGGCTCAACCGTGATTGTTTTAATTCGCTTGTTCACCAGGCATGTAATTGGTTATACATCCAAGTACTAAAGGTTAGTAAGGTATGCTATAGCAACCCAAATAGTCTCAGAAAAATGCATTGCGGCCTAGTCATAGAACATGTAAACTCCCCAGCTCTCATGTATCCATGTTGGTACCCATCCATGAAATTTAGTCCATGCTAAATCGAGAACCAAAGGCGTGTGATGTTCTTAAGAACTCCTAGAAATGTACCTGAAAATATTGTTTCTTAACAGAAGGTGCAATGACTGATTCAAACCCAATGCATTGAATAATTTTATTCCTCCAAAATATTTTCTGAAAAAACAAGGTACCACAAATTGACCAATTTGAATAGAGTCCTAGATTAGCGAGGGCAACGATTCAGTAGGTATGCTACTACCAAAATTGTTGTGTCTTAGTTCGAGAGAACATAGATTAGTGATGGCACCAATTTCTGGAGTTGCATCTTAGTTCCAAAGAAGCTAGATTAGTAAGGGCACCAACTTCATGAGGTACACTACTATTGAATTCGTTGTGTCTTAGGTCCAAAGAAATTATATTAGTAAGGGTTCCAATTCTGCACATGATACGTCCATTAGGTTGTCATTATAGAGATCAAGTGTGTTCAAGTTGGTTAATCCTCTATCGAATTTGGCATGGTTCTTGTGAACCCGTTTCCGTTGAAATATAGCTTATGCAATTGTTTCCATGCACACTACGACATCACCTCCATCAAGGCTCCTACATCGCCATTTCTATCATTCACCGTGAAAGGATCGAGTAGGTTGACTAGAGGGGAGGGGGTGAATAGGCAACAATAAATTTTCTTTTCTTTTAACTATTTAGGCTTCGCTCAAATATAAGTTCTCTAGATATGCAACTAGGTGAACAATACTATATGATAAGTAAGATACGAGCTAGCAAGATATAATAACAAGGTAAGCTAGCAACAACAATTAAAGGAAACTTAAGATAACCACACAATGACGTGGATATTTTATCCCGAAGTTCACTTCACAAGGAAGCTAGTCTCCGTTGGAGCGGTGCGGAGTCACAAAGTGATCCCCGAATAGCTGTCAATGGCACACTGTAATCTCCTTCCTGCTTCCACCCGATGTGGAGTGGCACGAGTCACTATATGATGCCCTTGAGGTTGGAAACCAAACCTTTACAAGGATGAGGCACACTCCACAAGTTAATTGGATGCTCCCACCGAATTCCTGCGGGTCCCATAGCCACAAGAATCACAGGGCCGATGCACGCATCCACAAGGCTCCCGACTAGTCCTTAGGGCTTCCAAAGCCAAGATGACCAATACTGTCTAGGGTTCCAATGAACCCAAGAGTAACAAGTTCCTCAATGGAATGGATAGGGAAATCAAATCGCTTTGGTGAAAGTGTAGATCTAGGTCAACTCTCCAAGTCCTAGAAGGACAAGGTGTTTGAGTGGGTAGGGAGAGATCTAGTGAGTTGAAGCTTGCATTAATGGTGGGGAGAAATATTCTGGTCGTGGCACCCTTCTCAACGTAGGAGAAGGGTTTTTATAGTGTCCTCCGAAATGTAGCCGTTGTAGGAAACCTAACCCAGACTCTCCGACCTGGAGGACCGGAGTCTCTAGCCCGGGTTCAGAGACTCTGGCCCATGAGGGGTTTAGAGGCTCCGGCCAGACCGGAGGCTTCCAAAGTCTCCGGCCAGACTCCGGCCATGCTCCGGACTGGAGAAGAGGCTCACGCCAAGCGCTAGCAAATGTCAAAATCCGAGTAAAAATGGGGCCGGAGTGTCCGGCTGCACTGAGTCCGGAGACTCCGGTGTTTGCACACCAGAGTCTCCGGCCTGACAGCACCGGAGTCTTCGGGTGTTTCCAATAGCCACTAGATACTTTTGGGGAAACTCTTTACCATTATTTATCTGTGTATTATCTGGGTGCAAGTGTGTATGTGTCCAGCAAGATGATTTCCTAGACTTTCCAAAGAGTAACCCCTCTTGATAGTACAGGTGCCCTACGACTCAATAATTTGTTAAATCTACGGGCCACCGACTTCGATCGTTTCTCCTTTTAGGGGTCAACCACCGTCTTGTGCATTTCATCAAATATACCTATAGTACTTTAGTACACGGTAAGATCATACTTATGTTGTTAACAAACACACAAAACTAATTAGGGGAGACATGTCCTTTCACATAGTGAAGTCAAGGAATTTGAACTATGAAAATTATCCATGTTTTTGTGATCCCCATGTCCTTGTTTAAATTCCATGACAAATGAAATGGAAAATTAGAGAGACATCATGTTTCTAGTGCATGAGGAAACTGGCTGAATAATATGTTAGACCCAAGATTTATGTACTTAATGCTGCTCCTTTCCAAAACCAACAAGACCCAATTGTGTGGTTCACTCTGTTGTTGCAGAGGTCGAGTTTCTCAAGTTTGTGAGATTACTAAGGTAGGGGGTGCAATTTTTTTACTACCAAGTCAACATTAAGTAGGATGGATGACCCTCGGAGATGGAAGCATATTCGGTATATGAGGCCAGTTAGCTGCCCCTTATTCATATATTAAGCTCATGCCAAGGTACTTTAGGTTAGGCATATTTGTTAACAAGTAATTTATTTTGAATACACATTGGAATCAAGAGCATCAAACTGGTAATCTCAAAATATTGTGATTTATATAGATTACCAAGCTGAGGAGGCACTCTACCAATGAATGGTATGCTATGGGTTCTGGTATATTAAGTTCCTCATAGAGCCCAATAATTAAGGAATTTGGATGCTTGGCCTTAGCAAACAGTTTATGATGCTGAGAGTTCCATGTGCTCTAGATGTTTCAAGTAAAAGCAGAGAGGGACCTATCTTGCCCAATAAACCGTTGGCATTATGACATGGAAGTAGAGGACAAGTTTAGGCCTGGGGGGCAATCCCCCCCCCCCCCCAATCCCCAGCTTAGCTCACAAAATAACATACTTCATTTAAGTTGCTTGCCCCATCTAAGCTCCTCCACTGAATGGAAGTTATAATTAGGGTTTGGATTACAAAGGTGAAGCTTGATGACATATTATTGATTATAGATCCAAGTACTAAAGGTTATTAAGGTCCGCTATCTAGGCGGGAATAGTCCCACAAAATGCATCGCGGCCTAGTCGTAGAACATGTAAACTCTCGAGCTCCCATGTACACATGTTGGTAACCTTCCATGAAATTTATTCCATGCTAAATCGAGGAACCAAAGACGTGTGCAGTTCTTTAAAAATCCTACAAATGTACGTGATAAATATTGTTGTAGAGGCCGAGTTTTGCAAGTTTTGTGAGATTAGTAAGGTAGATACAATTGGGTTTTGTAATACCAAGCCAACATGAAGCAAGACAGATGACTCTCGAAGATGGGTTTTGCAGTATCAAGTCAACATGAAGCAAGACGGATGACTCTCAAAGATGGAAGCATATTCAATATATGAGGCCAGCCAGTTGCCCCTGACAGATCTATTATGATTATGCCAAGGTACTTTAGCTTAGGCATTTTTTTTAACAAGCAACGTCTGTTGAATACATATCGGAATCAAGAGCATCAAACTGGTAATGTCAAAATATTGTAACTTATTACCAAGCTGAGGAGGCACTCTATCGATGAATGGTATGCCATAGGTCGGGTATTTTAAGTTCCTCATGGAGTCCAATAATTAAGGAATTTGGATGCTTGGCCTTAGCAAACGGTTTATGATGCCGAGAGTTCCATGTGCTCTAGATGTTTCAAGTAAAAGCAGAGAGGGCTATCTTGCCAAATAAACCGTTGGCATTATGACATGGAAGTAGAGGAGGAGTTTAGGGCCAGGAGGGCCATTCCCCCCCCCCCCCCAATCCCCAGCTCACAAAATAAGACACTTAATTTAAGCTTTTTCCCCTTCTATGACGATGTTGGTCAAGCGCTCCTCCACTGAATGGAATTTATAATTATGGGTATAAATTACAAAGGTGAAACTTGATGACATAGACATCTATGTACCATCCACACTTGATTCCTATCCACCGACAAACAACATCATCCTTGCAACTGACCTTGTGGAGAGGATCTAGGTTTGTAGGATAGGTTAATGATGGAGGGATGCTTATGATGATGAGTAAGGCATGGGTTGTATGATGCATGCTGGAGGAATAATGGTTGGCTAGTTGTTGAAGCTTTTTTTTACATGGGTTGTGCGATGCATGGTAGAAGAGAGGCTAATTGTTGAAGCTTATGGTGATGAGGGTGAACACGACTCAGGTCAGTGCTCATGGTATTTATCCTGTAAGGACCCTCCCCCCCCCCCCCCCCCCCCCCCCCCCCCCCCCCCCCGCCGCCCATTCATTCAATTAGTGTTGGTATGAGACTAGGTAACCAGCCAACAATTAATTGATCTATCTAGATACTTGGGAAGTTGCATGCTCTTTTATAGCCAAAGTGGGAGTCAAAGTACCCACGCAATTTCTGGAAGTATTGAGTTTCTGAAAGTTATAATTTCTGGAGGTTGATAGTTAGAATTATGAATTTTGTGTTTTATTTACTCACAAAATTTTGAAATACAGAAAGTTGCCAAAAAACGAAGTCGGCCTGATTTGACTTTCTAAAAGTCAAAAGCGCACATGTCAGAACTTGACACTTCATAGTAGTATGGAGTGGCTGGCAGTTTGCTAGACAATGGTGTCAGTGGTTCGACTATTGTGTCTGGCTCTGGATGGGAAAGGGTAGGGTTGGACCACTGGGTCACTTACCCATCCCAAAAATTTGAGGCCCACATGGCAAATGGGTTGGCCTTGAATGTGATCTGGGTTAGTAGAGCCGGTACCGAGTGACCCATTAGGTAATCCAGGTCGACCCACCCCCTAGTCTCGTATCAGCTATGCTCATCGCTCCAAACTATCTCTGTCGTACTGACGATGCTGCCTCACGCTCGCCTACCCTAGTCACCCAAATCGATGTCCCGCTCCCCGCTCGTCGTCGAGATTACAATCAAGCTAGGACAGAGCCCCATAGGAGTCGACCTAGATTGTGTCCCGCCCAAGATTTTGGAAAAACAACAACAGTATATGTGTAGACGAAATCAATAAAAAAGAGAAACTTTGCGAAGGTCTCGTACGCACTATGTTATCGCCACACTTATTGTGTTTTCTCTTCTGTGCATTCTCTGCTCGCCAAGTGTAAGGTTCTCCTTCCGTGGGGACCATGTTGGTGTGTTCGTGTGCGACAAGTGTTATAATGAGAGAGTTTTTTTGGGATACGCGCATTTATTTTCGAGATTTGTTTTTTCAAAATGAAATATCTTTTGCACCGCTTGTCCAAATTACGAGTCGTTTTTATATTTTAGATTCTCGCGGATTTTCCAAACTAGATCTCATGTTGATAGGTTTTGAGAAACTTTTTTCTTACTTTCGAAACTAGTAATGGTGTATTTTCAGGTGCAACACCCGTGTACTTTCAGATACATCGCAGTCGTAATTCCAGGTTCTGGGCGTATGTACTTTCAGATTCAGCGCGCGGCAACGCGAATGTACTTTCAGTAGAATGCAGACATACTTTCACATGTAGCGAGGGCGTACTTCCTGGTACACTACGGATGTACTTTCACGTGCAGCGCAGATGTACTCCATCTTTCTGTGCACTTGTACTCCCTCTTTCGAGAATTTTGTACTTCAGCTTCCAGTGTCTACTTCAAGAAATTTTGGACTATGTAATTAGATATTTTTGTACTTCATGAACTTTTTACTACCAAACTTACTGAAGTACATAGTACAAATGGTCGCGAGGAGAAAGAAATCATGAAGTACAAAAGTTGTACGCCTAGACTAGATAGGAGTACCTAGTAGAAAGTTCGTACGACGTTCAAGATACATGGTATTTTTACTACTCCCTCTGTTCACTAATGTAACGAATTTTAGATTTTCGTTATTTAAATGTATGTAATTTATTTATACATATATTCACTCATTTTAGTATGTATATAATCAAAATTGAAATGTAGGTTCGATGAGCGCGACGTTTGAAGGCCAAGCTACATGTAGCTCGGTTTAAAAAAAATGAATCTATATATTTTTGTTTCAATATATTCGAAAAAACAATCTAGATCTATCCACTATGTTTCAAGACAAAATTTTCATTATTCTAGGCTATATAAAAATGACAAATCTGACGGAATTTCGATTTTTTCGGATTGTTCACCAATCCAATTCTACGTATCTGTCTTTTTTCCCAGGTGAAAATTCAACGATTTTTTAATAAAATTTTGTACAGTGGTAAATCTCGATATTATCTACCCCTATGATTTTTTTTGATTTTTTTGAAACAGAAAAATTTAGATTTTTTGTTTGGAAAACCAAGCTACATGTAACTCTAGGGTCTCCGTTTTCACTTTCGGTAGCAATGCTTTACATTAGTGAAGGGGAGTGAGGTGATTTGGAGGACGAGCTTTAGGGAGCTCTTTTTTTGAAAAATTCGAAACGACGTTTTCAAGTTACGAAAAAAATGTGAAAACAATTTTGGATGTCAACAATTATTATCTCTACTAGTTTGCAAAATTTTAGTGCGAAATATTGTGTAGTTTGGGCTGTATAAAAATGACAAATTTCCGAATCTGAAATGTGAACAGTGCAAAATTTTAGCCATCCTTTTTTCCATTAATAACAAAACTAATTATTCCAATATATAAAATATGAATTCCAATGGCTTTTGCTATAGTAACCTTCCCAACCATGATTTTTTATTCCACTCTGTTCAGTTATTTCTATGCGAAAAAACAAATGAATTCTAAGGATACTAAAAAAAATAGTGGGTTCCATCGTTTCTATGGTTCCCTTTCAAACGGTAAGGCCCTCTCTATACACCAGAGCTCTTTCTTTCATCAAAAGGTATTGTGAACTTGTATAGTTCACATTCTTTGGCTCTACCTATCCATTATACAGTGACGGTATTTAATTATGAAAGTTGGCTAAGTAGCTGACCCTGTTATTCCGTTCTTTTAAGATAAAGGAGCATAAGCTTTTTCTTTTTATTAATGGATAACCATTTGCTACCAATGGGGGAATTGCTTCTTAATTTCCAATTTAAGATAATTGGATTTGCACCAAAGGAAACCATAAATTCCATATACCATAGAAATCCAGGATATAAAAGCTATATCCTATTCATTGGTAGTAATCATGGATACTTCAAAAAAAAAAAATTTGTTTGAAGTCATGATCTGAACGAGTCGCACATACACCCTAGCACATGTTCCTCAACGCTGAGGGCATCCTTTAAGCGCGGCCCTTTTTCTAGCATTTCGTATTGGCTGTCTTGCGTTTCTAATAAATTGTTTAACCGTCGGCATATTGTATGTGTATAGAAAAAATAGATTGGTTTAGATCCATCTTAACCTAATGATTGATCATCATGAAGTCTTTCTATTTCTATTTTATATTAAATCGAAGAAAACCCGAATTTGGGTCTGAAATAACTTTACAAGAAATCCGGACACTACCAATCCTTAAACATTTCTGGAAACCACACTGGATCAGTTTCGCAGTGGTCGTCAATCATTTCATCCCCTACAATATCGACAAGCCCATAAGCTTTGGCTTCCTCTGCTGACATAAAAACATCCCTTTCCATGTCTTCGGATACAACCCAAAAAGGTTTGCCTGTTCTTAGTGCATAAACCCTTGTGATCATTTCGCGAACTTTGTGTAACTCTTCTACTTCTAGTAAAAAATTCTGTGTCCTTGCCCGATAATAAGCACTAGCAGGTTGGTGAAGCATATTCCGAATCAGACGGCGAAATGCACTGGAATTTTAAATTTTTAAAAAAATCCAAAAGCATTTTTCAGATTTGTCATAGTTTTTTTTTTGTATAGGTAGGAATACAAACTAGTCCATGTTACAAATTTACAGAACCGTATAATACATCATTGTCAACATTTATGATTTTTCAGAATTTTCAGAAACATTAAAATGTCGATTAAAAAAAATAAAAATCCAGGGCACCATGGAGCCCTTGCTCCAAATGGACTTTCCAACGGGGGAGTACCGAACTTTGCAGCAGTAGCAGCAGCAGCATTAGGTAGCATTAGCATTAGCATTAGCAGTAGCATTATCAGTGGTAGCATTAGCAGCAGCAAAGCAGCAGCAGCAGTAGGAGGAGGAGGAGGAGTAGGAGTAGCAGTAGCAGTAGCAGCAGGAGTAGCAGTTGTAGTAGCTCGTGCAATACACGACCTCCGCTATTGATCAATACTAGTTGAATGCCCGTGCGTTGCCACGGGCACACCAGTTTGTTTCCTATCCACCATTCTATTCATAGTCACCAGTTTCTTTCCTATCCACCATTTTATTCCATAGTCACCCTGCTCACATAAAATCGGCACTGTGTTTCATAGTCACCCCACTCCAATGTCGCCATTGTATTTCGTAGTCACCTTTATTACTCCAATAATATGTCACTCGCTGCTGAGTGCCAGTGTTTTCTCCAACTCTGGTAAATCGTCATAGTTATTCCATAGCTCATGAATTCAAGTTGCTAAGTGATGTCATATTAGAAGTCTTATTTATACATAATGAAAGATGGACCACGTTTAAGACAATGTTTGTCCCTCATTATTCTTTGACAAAAACAAATGTATCGCCTTTGCGACCACGATAGACGTGAATAAAAACCAAAATAGTGTATAGGTCAGTAAATTAGTTAATTTTTGCAAAGCATCATTAGTATGGTAAGGTGCAATAACAATATTACAGCAATGGTGAAGAAGACATTCTTCTGGTTTCCAATATAATGTCTACAAATGTCTATCCTCTTCACTCTAGTGAAGATACCCCGTGCTCATCTGATATCGATCCATCTCCCTCGTTGTTTCCATCCACCCTTTATCTTTCCTGGCCAGCTTTGGTCCACCTTTGATGCCTCGAAGAACCATTTTTGCCTACAGATTTGCAGTGTAACTTGTTCATTTGTTGTAAGAACAAAAATCTATCAAGGCCTACATTCAATATATACAAATCTCGAAAACAATGAGCCAAACAAATCGCAATTTGCAAATCTTTTTTACATGGCATCACGTATTCTTCAAGTGCTAAAAAGGCATTATGAAAACATGATTCTCATATATCTCTAATTTATGAAAGCCCCTAGTTCAGAAAGTAGAAGCTACAAACTCAAGTCTACGTCCAGTTCATCATAGGGTAAACAACTTCACGTATGCCTATGTGCATGCCCTGTCTGAACTCTTTAAGTTTGGGATAAGACACATAGTTTCATGAAGTAAAGTTGTTTCTCGACAGCCATTTAGGTCTAAGTGAGCATTTTTGTTTCTGCCAACATTTTCAAAAGAAAATAATGTTTGGATTAATTTGCCTGAGTACCAACATATTTTTCAGAAAGATGAACTTATGAGCTGGCTAAACTCAGCTACAAAATCATAAAGGGAATATAAACTACAAAGATGAACTCACCTCTATGGTTGTGGAGCAGCGATAGACATATAGTACATGAAAATGTATTCATGGTATGTAAAGAAAAAAGAAATGCTTACCAGCCCATCAGTGAATGACGATTCGGGAAAGTTGTCATCAGCAAACACGGAGCCACTATCGTGACCGATGCGGGAGGCTGCGCTGCGCTCCATACTGAATTCTCCCTCCTCGACACTGAACAGAAATGAAGGACTGTGGACCTCTCCAACTCTCCATCTCTCTCTTTCTCTATGCTCTGGGTCTCCTTCTCTGTGTAAACTGTGAGAGTACTGGGAATTCCTTCACCACATGTTGTGCGTCGTTAACACGACCTCTGCTTGTAAGACGATAAAAATGGTTGCTACAATTTCTTCCATGCATTTCATCATTGAGTCTTCTCCTGGAAGATCAAAGCAATAAATGAGAAATTTCTTACTCACAGTGAAGACCTTCAACATATTACTACTATATATTAAGATGGAGCAGATTCACGCCCTGAGAGCGATCCACCGCGCCGCGCCACTGTTCCTGGAACAGTAACTTGAGTTACTGTGCCCCACTACAGTGCGCGGCGCATCCCCACCGTCGATCACGGATCCAACGGACAACCCACCGTGCACGCAGACGTTTTTGCAAAAACAGACTCGCAACGCGAGAAATTGCTCCGCCGTCCAAATTTTAACGCTGCGAGGGACCTACGTACGATTTCAGAACAAAGCAAGGAGTTTCCTGCAAAACCGTCAGCGGATTCCCCTTTCCTCTTTCTCCTTCACGCGCGACGCCGATGCCGCCTCCGCCGCCGACGCGCTTCGCCGGCGTCCTGCTCCTCCCCGCTCGAATCAAAGGCCACGGTGTGCTCCGCCGTCGTGCCCTCCTCATCCTCGCTGATTTTTGCATCCTGGGACGCCCGCGGAGCACCGGATTTGTCGCCGGCGTCGGCCTGCTTCGTCCGTCGCGTGTGCACGCCGCCGGCCACGCTCCGGCAGCCTAAACGTGGCGGCGCCGCCGCTGTCGGGGACCGCGCGGCCAGGCGCGCCCGCCGTGCGCACGCTCGCGTCTTAGCATGCGCGAACGCGTCGCCAGCGTAGACCACGCCGCCGCGGCAATTTCAGCCCTAGCCATTGCTGACATCATCACGACGTCAGCAATGGCCCCACTGTCAGATTTTTTTCCCTGCAAAAAAAAAAGTAACCAGAAAATAAAAAATAGCTTACATGTTAGTCCTAAAAATTAATACAAATTGCAGAAAATGAATTTTTTACAAACTCAACAAATTTAAATCTATCCACCGGGGAAAAAATATAAAATAAATATTTCCAACTTCCAAACATCTTTCAAATCTCACCATTTTATATTAAGTAAAACAATTCCAAAACTAAATAACTTCCCATACTGAACTATTTTTAAAAAAAATGAACAATTTTAAATCTTAACCTTTTTTGCATCTCAATAGATTTCAAACCTAAACGATTTTTTAATATGTACATTCTTAAATTTGAATTTTACCACACACCCGCGACATACAAATTTGAATATTAAATTACTATATTAACAACGATTATACATGAACAAACAAAATATAACACATTTATTTATATGAATTAGTAATGATTTATTATAATTTGGTATTTTGTTTCCCAATTAAAGCCATAGTGCAATCAAATATTCTTAGTGCCAACAAATAAATATTAACCGACTAAAGCTAAACCTTCTCGGATTGAACTTCTCAAAAAATAGCTTATCCTTTTCTACCCATAAAAACAACGCCGAAAAGAAGCTTCTGAAAACTACAATGTAACTATTATTAGAATCTTACTAACTTCCAAAAATGGAAAATTTAAAACGTAACCTTTTTTAGCATTTCACTAATTTCCAAACCTAAACAATTTTTGAATATGTACGTTCTCAAATTTAAATTTTACCACACATCCACGACATACAATTTTAAATATTTTATATAAATTTAAAAGCCTTCCAAACTTAGCCATTTTACAAAACATATCAGTAATATCATTCAGTATGACAAGCACAACAAAATATTTTTCCCGTACAAAACATCTCATTTAAATACAGTTTGACAAATCGTTTTAATACACCTATCCATTTATACCATGGGCTCCACGTCAGCACTGCTAGGTAGGTCCCGGTTGTCAGAATCGCCGTCAATTGCTTTCAAACACAAATTTGTGCACATTGCAAACAATCAGCCGTAGAAAATTAGTTTGTGCGATTCAAACGTAAAGTGGTGGTTTTACAAAATTTGGTGCGTAAAGTGGTAGTTTTATGCAATTAACTCGAGCTTAAGAGAAGGGAAGGCGATTCTGGGAAAAAGAAAAGAGGGGAGGCACATACGAAGCGATGAAGCAGCAACTTCAGGCAAAATGGACACGAATAACCTCGAAGCAAAATTTCAACACAAAATGAACCCCGGCCGAAACCATTTAACGCCTCTAACCCTTTTGGGTAACGCCTAACGATCGAGCGCTACACTACATGGAGTAGCGTCCAGCGCTCAAACGCTACCCATCTGGTGTTTTAAACTTTTAAATGTCTTCCAAATCTAATCATCTTACTTAGGCTCTACCCATCTGGTGTTTTAAACTTTTAAATGTATTCCAAATCTAATCATCTTACGAAGGGAAAAAAACTGTAAAAACTTCCCAATTTGAATGAATTTCGGAATCTGAACGATTTTTAACCAAAAAAAACTTTGTTTACATTCGAACAGATTCCGAATTTATACTCCTAGAACGTGAACATTTTTTCAAATTTCAATTTTATTGCTACGACACGGCAAACAAATTTGAATATTCTAAAATTTCAGCCACCTTTCAACTCTAACCATTTTACTAACGAAAGAAAAATTCAACTCTAAATAACTTTCCAATTAAACTAATTTTCAAAATCTACGCAGCTTTTAAACATTAACTCTCTTTGCATTCAACCAATTCTCAAATCTACACAATTTCTAAAAAACAGCATTTCCAAATTTGAATTTCACCCCACGGGTGCGGCGTGCCACCGCACCAAATTTACCTAGTAGCCGTGTAAAGCGTGTCATTGGCACCAAATAATGACAAAAGATTTCCCTTACCCGCTAACCATCTAGGAATAAAATTTCTACCAGTATGAGGTTCAAGGACCAAGAGATTGCAAGATAAGATTTGGAGGAAAAAACAACAATCACTCTATAGGATTGGTAGATTAGTCTACAGGTACTAAGTACAACCCATATCAAGCTATTGGCCGGGAAAATCACATGGAAAAAGATGGAGAACTACATATAGCCAGGTATCAACATTTGGGTTGGCTTTGAACCTTTCTACAAATCACCATCAGCTAGCCAACGTAGAGAGGATGAATTACACTTATAATGGTCATGGGATCAGATGGTGTGACATGCAGACTGCAGTGATGACATATACTGACCTTGAATCCTTGATGATCACGTTCACCAAGACAACATGCTGCTCCACATCGGCACAGAAACAGAAATGGTTGCCACCATTACGGGTCGTTCGTGCTGCCAAACCTGCTCGTAGCTCTACTCGAACTGCTTGCCCTAGCACACAAAAAGAAATCTAATCAGATGAAAACGGCGGAGACACTTGAGGCGACACATGATTTTCAACAAATTAAAGAGAAACGTACTGTGTAGAACTCACTCACCAGGCCTGGCTAAATCGGCGATGGTTTCTGATTTGGGGTGTGTAGAGCGGACGAATTGCTTGGTGAAATCGAGGAAGAAGGAGAAGGTTAGGGAGGGGGAGCTTCCTCGCCGTCGTCAGACAAGGGGGAGGAGCAGAGGTCGAGAAGGGGCTGAGGGAGAATTCGGCAAACATACTGGGACCACTGAGAACCTCGTCCTCTGCATCGGACTGTGTCAGCTCGCCTCAGGCCTAAGGGGCCATCATGTCTACATCGTCGGCGAGCTGCTCAGAGGAGGCCGCCAGGGAGACTCGTGAACTCGACCTCCGCGGGGCGCGCCGTTGCGCCGCCGGTGACCTATGAGCGCTCGGAATCTTGGATACGGCGGGTCATGCCTCATGCTCGTCCTGGCTCAGATGCCTCTCCTCCAGGCATTGCGCCCCAGCGAGGGCCATGGAGAAACACGGGGCAGCAAGTCCGCGTACCGGCGTGGGAGTTCCGTTCCTCCCACTGGAGGAGGGAGGCGGGTGGCGGCGGATCAGGTTGAACCCTAGGCGTGGCTTCTACCACAGGCAGGATCTGCTCGCTTGAGGATAGAAAAGGGCCAGCGGTGTGTTCCTGGGCTTTTGGCCCATAGGCGTGCTCGCTCGCGAGTCGGGCGGACGATGCGAGCTACGAGGGATGGTTCGCCAGGTTACACGACCAACTCCCATTTAATTGATCAATATATTTATAATTCATATAACTGGAAAATTTTATAGCATATTCGAAATTGAAAGGAATAAACATTATGAACTTATGTCACCAATCCGAAGGTGTTGTTCAAGTCATCAACTACTAAAATGTTGTTCAACTCATCAACTACAACGTTTTTTAACTCATGAAGACAAAGACAAAGCTAATTAGTCACTACTATTAACTAAATTAGCTATTAGTTTTGTGAACATTCGTTAAGATGTCCACCAAAAGATGTCCACCAAATTTTCGCCATCTCGTTGGATGTAAAATGGCACAACTAACCTAACTAAATTTTTCGAGAAGCTCAAGAACCTGCAATGTTACAGAATACAGATCATACACCAAATACTTAAAATACAATGCACGCTTTGCTAAGTACCCAAAAACTCACAACACACCTTTATAAAAAGAATTATGAAACATTTGTAGGAAGTTACGGACAAAAGCATGATACATGGTTATTAACATACACATAGAAAATGAGTGAAATTTACAAAAGAAATTAAAAACAAAGTCATAGAAATTCTAAACAGTAAAGTTCTAAACAGCCATGGAGAACTCGGCAATAGCCATGGAGACACCAAGGGCTAGAAACTTCTATTCCCACCTACAACTCCGGCACCCCCAAAGGTTAGAATGCACATGCGGAAAAAGGAAATCAGCCTGTTCACACAATTGGTTCTTCTAGCACTTCTTCAGATTTCAGTGTGATTAAGCTATATTTTATTTGATTTTCACAGTGGGATGATAGCTGGGTAAAAATGTAGAAGGAGTAGCGGTGAGATATATGACATGCAGGATAACTTAACCGGTGTGACACGCCTAGCAGGGGGCTCTCACTTCCCCCCTTTTCTTTCTCTCTCCTCATCCCTTCGCTTGAGAGCTCTCCACCCGCTCCTACGCCGATCCGAAACCTTCTCCGGCGGCGCCGCCGCTCGGAGATGGTGGAGAAGAGGTGCTAGTAGTTGTAGGTTTTACAATAGGCTTCGTCTTCGTCCCTGTGTGGCGTCTTGGAGTAGGTCACTGGATCTCATCGGTTGGATCTGGTGCGTCCTTGCCCTGCTGCTCTTGTTTGCTTTGCTCTGTTGGACATGGCTGATGGAGGAGCCTAGCCGAGGCATCTCTGATAATAAAGCCGTCTTCCCCTCTTGTTGCCTGGCGCGGCTACCGGCGAGCGGTGGCCATGCCTTGGCGTTGACTCTCGGTGGTGAGCTCCCACGGTGGGAGACGTACTGGAGGCACGAAGTCGAGTGCAGCAGCTCCAATAAGCTCGTGGTTTGCAGCAGGTTGGGCAGCGACGCTGGGGGATTGGATTCCTCTTTCCCTGCTCGTCTCGGTGACGAGAAGGAAGTGGACTCTGGTGCTCTGGCCTACCGCTGCTTTGATCTGCAGCAGGGGAGTGCTAGTTCTTCTCTGGGGAGCTTCCTCACGACGGCGCCTTTTTCGTCGTCGTTCTTCATGTCCGAATGGCGGCCGCTCTGCCTCGGATGTCGACGACGGATCCCCGGTCAGCGTCGGATGGTACAAATCAACCTCCAGGCCTTGTTGCCGCGGCGGAGGCCCTTCGACTCGTGCGCAGCATGCTCCCGTCTCCTCTTCCCAAGTGGTGCGTCTCTGGCGAGGTGGAGATTGGATGCGTCGAGCTCAGAGTTCATCGTGCTGGAGATGGAGCAGGACCTCATCGCTTTTTCCTTTTCTGTTCTGAGGTCCTTTCTGCAAAATATAAGGGCCGGTTTGTAGTTTCCAACTTCTGTGCGGCCTTATCTGTAAGTTGTAACTCTAGTGTTGACTTTTAATGAAAGCTCTCGGTCCTTTGGGACCGACCCCTGTGCAAAAAAAAGGACGACTTAACCGATTTGACCAATATAAACCACTCCCTCTGAAGTCTGATCACAAATAATTGTGGCCAGCTGTGCTAGGAATTGTATGTATTCAGATATATTCGTACGACACTTAAAGTTGATCGGAGGGAGTAGTTTATTTTACATTAATTTGTGACTTCTACTGTATGATGCATCGATCATTTACAAACCCGAACTGCCGTATGGCAGCTTGCAATATGCTGGAGAATGGGCCCATGCCGATCTTACTCCTCTAATTCTCTCCATCATCTTACTCTCTAGATCAGATCTCTCTTCCATGTTATCTTAACCCCGTGTGTTAATAGTAGAAGTAATCAGAAGTTTGGGCTTGTTTTTATCTATGCTGATCCTATCATTGTCAAACTAGTCAAATCTGGGTTCAAGTGGTGGAAAGTTGTTTTTGCACATGGGCACCAATTAATGATCCAGTTTTTTCCAAACAAAAAACGAAAATCACATTTTGGTGTTCCAAAAAATTCTGAACAAAAGTATACACGTACATATACATATTATCTATGTACGCACCAAATTTCGTTTCGAAATACATTGTATTTTAGGCTACACAAATAGACAAATTAGAGACAGAATAGAGGATTTTGTTTAGTACTTTATGGATCCACAAATTTGTTATTTTTCTGTAGCCTGAAATAAAAAGTCCTTTCAACCTAATCTTTGCACAAATATAAATATGATATATACGTATTCATGTTCAATTTTTTTGATTTTTTTGAAACTCAAAAGTACCATATTTAAAAAAAAAAAACCAGGATCAGTGGTGCCTAGGTGCACCAAATCCTCTCTGAGATTCAAGTGGTCTCTTTTGTGTATCATAACTCTAGCCTGTCCATGTTTGTATCGGGGACATGAATGAGTGGTAGTATGATATGAAAAAAATCATCGAATATTAATTTGCTCGTTTGATTTATTTTCAATCATTATTCAGAAAATGTGGTCTGTTTGATCTGAGATCTAGTGGACAAGTTTACAGTTGGACTAATAAACCCATCTCCTCGAACCCCACTTATGAAAGAATTGTTGGTTTTTAGTCAATGTCGAATGGTGTGATGTTTATTCTATCTCAAATGTTTACAACATGCCCCTTGTACATGCTCTTAGTGATCATGCTCCGATAGTCCTGTTCTTAGAATGAAATGCTCTTTTAATTTGAAAATTGGTGGCTTATAGAACAAGATTTCCAATCGTATGCAAAATCTAGATGCAAAATTGAATGTGAGGAATTTGAACCATCCACATGCTACACTCCATAATATTCTTACTTTCATGCGGTGTATTTGGAAACTAGAAATGACAGGAAACAGCGGTCACCATTAGGGTACCAGATCAACCTTAATGCACAAGCACTTCATAACAATTTGAAGTACATTCTTCCTCTCAATCTCGTTTGCAGATCCCGCAGTCAACTCAAGACCTTCCTCAACTCCTTCCAATGATAACCATCACAACTGACATGCTTATCTCACGTGCAAAGATATTTGCAAAATAAAAATCCCAGCCACCGCAGGACAGGTGACACGGAATTGTAATAGGTGTGTTCCTCTGCTATACGGCGAATTGGCAGGTGTTTAATGTCATGATTCAGGCCTCGACCTCCTTGGTGTCATCAGTTCTATAAGAGCATCTCTAACGGCTGATGTATAATAAGGCACGGTTTGCTCCAGCGGCTGCCCTATTTTACAGCACAACATAAAGATCTGACGGTCACTAGAGCGGGAGACGCATCCGACGGTCACTAGGCCCCGAGCATGATTTTGGCCGGCGGAGGTCGCCGGAGGCGGAGGCGGAGAAAGCGCTCGATCCCATCGCGCGTCAGGTAGCAGCCTGCGCTGCCGGCGACCTGGAGCGCCTCCTCCATCGTTTCCTCCCCTTGCCTAGATCGAGATCGACACCAGAGCACCGCAAGCCGGCCGCTCGACCGACAGAGTTGACCGGCGCCATGGCCGCGCTTGCCCTCCTCCTCCTCTTCCTGCGTCCGTCCGCCTCGGCCTGCAGACCCTTCGAGGAGTTCGCCGGGTGGCGGGCGCGGTCTCCGGAAGCCGTTCCGGTGAGCGGCGGGGCGGAATTTCGCCGGATTTGGCGGCGACGGCGGAGCTCGTCGGAGCGACAGAGGCAGCCGGCGACACAGGAATCAGAAGGCCATGTCGGGGAAGCCGTCCCTGTGGGCAGCGGCACGGGGCTCGTCGGAATTTGGCCGGAGCTCGCCGGAATTTAGCCGGCGACGGCGGCGGCCGAAAGGGGATCGTGCGTGGGTGAAACTTTTGAATGGCAGTTGGGCTGCGCGCGCTCGCTTGCTGGGATATAGGGCAGGGCCTCTGGTGATCTATATTTGCATTAAAATGGGCTCTGATGTATAATTTTTTAGGGCACGGAGTATAATAGGGCAGCCGTTGGAGGACGTTTTTGCCGTTTCGTGTCCTATATGTTAGATTTTATAGGGCACGGCCTATAGATGCTCTAAGCAGCAGAGGACAAAGGGCTGCTGCTGGTAGGTGGTAGACAATCCCCCGCACTGGACACTAGGCACACTATAGCTAATTTCTTCCATGCTGACTCCAGGTCGTAGGTGCAAACGTGCAAGTTTTTCATATCAGAAAAGTAGACACTTTAATTGTGTCGCCCATGACTGCCCACATATGGTCCTTCGGCAGAACATATGCCGACATATGGTCCTTCGGCAGAACATATGCCGACCTATCTTCGGCCGTGTGTTCAGCTCATTCTTCTCCCTCGTGTCCTGCTATTTCCATTCTGCAAAATACAATATAGCAGGACTATGTAACGGAAATGTAACTAACGTCGTACTTTGCAAACCTCCGGTGCCTCTCTGTTAAAGGGCAAAAGTTACTTCTGTGTTACGTATACGAAGTACTTGTTTGTTCACAGAAGATCGAAGACGCGTAACTGGGTGGTGGTATGACATTATCCGGCACGGGCATGAACCATATCTGAGTAGAAGTATATGACAGTAACACCATATCCGCGAGTACAAGTATATGACACTGACAGTAACTCCATGCGCAGTTCGCTAAGGTAAGATCAGCACGCTCCAAATCCAAACATATACGCTCAACCATTTCATCGAGAAACATAGCAAGGACAAATATGAACATAGGCATGCATATAAAGTTCTTAAACATACTAGCACATACGCGGTTCACCTGATAAGGTATCTGCTAACACAAACGGAACACCCACGGTTGCACCACACACCACAAGGCACCGGAACACCAGATTATGGTGCTGCTGGCTGCTACTACTATACTACAGTACCACTGCATTATGCAGCAATCACACTTCAGTTCGTCTAGTTTATTCACGCATTGTACTACTTACCTATACGTAGGTTTAATACTAGGCAGCACGCTCCAGCAGATGAATGCAGGACGGCCATCACTGGTCCTTCTCTCTGGACAGAAGATTCATCGCCACACGCTTCATGATGCTCCTTCATCCTTTGCGAGCGCCTCCTTCATATCTGTGTCATCATCAAAACCCTAAAGGGATAAGAGTTAAGGACCCCAAGTAGAAAGGACCTTTGCTGGAATGGCGTGCACAGGATGAGGATCGGTACGTACCAGTTCCTTCAGCTCTGCAAGGAGTGGATCCCACTCATGGAAGCCGCACAGATCGTCGATGGACTTCTGGAGGTCATACTCGTTCTGCCTAAGTACCTCTTTGTTTAGGTCGGCCTGCCTGAAGCCCATCTCTGCCAGCTCTCTCAAAAGCTTTTCCTCCATGTCGCTGAAGACTTCATCAGGTGAAGGTGCAGCAGCCAGAACATCACGAACCAGAGTAGCTGCAGGTAGAGGCGCCAGCACACTGATAGGTTTTGGCAGTGGTGCGGCTTCAGATGAATGCACACCAGCAGGCATGGCTATACCTCCAGCAGATGAAGCGTGAGGATCAGTGATGGGCACTTGAACCGGTTCAACTGCTGTAGGTGCACAGGGCACAACACTTCCAACAGCTTTCGATCCCTTGTGTTTGCTGAGTAGTGTGAGAAAAAGATCACCCTGATCAATTTTGTCTTCGTCGTCGTTGTCAGAGTTCGATGAAGAATCTGTCCATGTTGTGGTGCTGCCTTCTGCAGGCAAGTTCAAGTTTATGGCAACAGTTTGCTTAGTGCCACTGTTCTGGACAGGATGTTCCACCTGCACATGAATATAGCATGCAAACGATCAGATATAAGAAAACAAGCAACATAAGCAACTGGCATAAGAGAACGATACAGTCTAATTAGGCTATACCATGGAAGGCTTTGATGTTGTAGGGTTGCCGTCCGCAGGCAAGTTCAAGTTTATTTCAGCAGTATCATTCTTACCACTGGTTTGAACAGGCTGTTCCACCTGCACATGATTTCAGAATGCAAACAATCCTAAGAAAAGAAGTACAAAGGCAGAGAAAAAGGGCAGGAACAAGGGCCGAGTAAAAACCTGAATAAGAACCCAAACTCGCTGACCAAAGTTCAGTAGATCCGGCGATGTCAATCTCCAGTACGATATGTACCTACCAGGTTTCGCAGGCGCAACAAAATCTGCACAAACATCGATTTCTCCACCAACAGGAAACCCGAACTCGGAAATCTGAGAAGTTATGACACAAGTTAAATCTTTCTTGTGGTCTGAGATGCATCCATGTCATCTCACATTCACGACAAATTAGAAAATAAATTATATGTGCAAAGTTTGTTAGTGCATACCCCTAATTTCACTGAGCTCTGGCGAGCAAACTGATCCCCGCCAGTCCAGGTAAGCTGGGTCCCGAAAGGCCAGGCGGTAGATCCACTGTTGCGCATGCACCAAATCTTACGAAATGGAGTTGATGGCGCCATTACTGTTCCATCAGGTACAGTGAGATCCTTGATGAATCGGCAGTCAAGTTGGAGCTTCAAATGCTGAGAATGGTAAACAAAAGCAAGTTGAAATTATTATGTTATTGCCTCACTTACCTATCTAATCATGAGTATGAATAAACTGATATGGTCACCTTATCAATGTTCCTCATTCTTTCGCTTAGTGGCATTGGCTTGTCTATTCTGGTATATTCGGCCTCCCTGCCCGCCAGAGAGAAACAATCACTACATAAATCATAGTCGTCCTTGCTGCCAGCAAAGAAAAAAAAGCATATTAGGAGAACATTTTTTACATAACACAATTAAAATTTAACTGAAACCAAAATACTTACACAATGGACTTGTAGCGAGGCCCAACAATAGGTGTCACCCCGCAGCCATCACATTCTACCCATTTATGAACTGTGGGCTGTGGGATGCTGCCATAAGCACTGCTGGCAAAACCGTATGAACCAAGTGGGTTGGCATCTTGATAAACCCATATGGATGCATACTGAACTTTAATGGATTGTGGTCATAGGCAGGTGGAGGAGGGAATGTTGTCTGCAAACCACCATTGATCTTTACATTCAATTCAGGAGTTGTAATTGATGTTCTCTGCAAACCACCATTGAACATTCCATTAGATCCAGGGGTTGTAACTGGACCGTAGATGGGGCCTCTAGGCAGAGGGGATACTGAATGCTCGCCATTGATCTTTCCATTAGGTTCAACGGTCGGAACTGGACGGTACACTGAATGCAAGTAGTCATTGATCTTCCCGTTAGATTCAAGGGTAGGAATCGGGCAGTACTGAGGGCCTCTGGGTGGAGGGGCAGCTGAATGCAAATCGCCATAAGAGCTAAAGGGCATATACATGGTCCGTTCATATTCAGTAGCAGAACCAAGAGCAGGAACACCATGAGCCATGTAAGGAACAGGTGGCACCGAAGAAGATATGACAGATTTCCCCCTAATTTGGGCGTGAGATTTCCCCTTACTTTGGGCATCAGTTCTTTTTTTGCGAGGGTAGATCAATTTTCCACCAGAACTACCTAAAACACGATCCTCAATTGAAGTATATCCTGGTGCCTGCCCAACTTGAGGTGTGGTTTCCTCAGCTAGCACGCTCTTAAGACCAAGGGCTTTAGAGGATTGCATGTCAGAGGAATGTGAACCTGAAGCAGTTGCACCACCGATAGGCTGGACACTAGTAGGTTGTACGCTGCTCCTGGGTGTTATCAGTTTAGCAATTCGATCCAGTAAATCAGCCAATGGTGGTGCCGATGATGCAGCTTTAGAACGCAGCTCATGGGATAGTTTTGCAAGGACAATAGGAAGTTGCTCTGGTATAAATTTGAACGCTTCATCAATAGCTGATTTCACCTGAGCTAGTTGCTCTTCCATAGCTACGCTGCTCCTGGGTGTTATCAGTTTAGCAATTCGATCCAGTAAATCAGCCAATGGTGGTGCCGATGATGCAGCTTTAGAACGCAGCTCATGGGATAGTTTTGCAAGGACAACAGGAAGTTGCTCTGGTACAAATTTCAACGCTTCATCAATAGCTGATTTCACCTGAGCTAGTTGCTCTTCCATAGCTGTGGACATTGGAGATCTGGTATCCGAGGCCTGCTTCTTGGCCCCTCTACTGCTGCTGTTCAACTGAACATCAATCCTAAGAGGGTTCAGCTTCTGACAAATAGCAGCGTCACGTAAATCATCATCATCATCCAGCATGACTGCATCCCCATCCTCATCAGTATATGTGAGAACAAATACATCACTGGGACTGAACTTGAAAGCATTTGAGATCTTTGACCGAAGGGCAGCAAGATTATGATCAAAGTGTGAACCCTTCACACGGGCATTGAATCGCTTGAGAGTGCCACCATACTTGACCTGAAACATTAACCAAACGTGAACAGGAAAGTCACAAGAAAAATGCAGGACTAAAATACAGACTAAAGCAGCCGAAAATTTACAATAAGTGGCAGATAGAGAATTTTCTCCCTAAAAAAGAGGGTATGTTTCTCCAATATTTTGTTCTGGAAGATAATACAAGTGCAGAGTCACACTACCACATCAACTGCCATTGGAAACCTAGCAGCTAACAGTTCTTTCTTCCTTCAGCCGCTACCACCATTAATTCCACCAAATCTGTAGCCGCTAACGCCGAAACTCAACACGATCCAAAATTCTCGCGAGAGATTGAACGGTGCATCGCCACTTTGATCGCTTGCCTACAATAGCTCGACAGTTGATGCCGCCGATCCGCATAAGGCTATGTTGCACATATGGCGTACAAATAACTGCCGGATTCAGCGGGATTGACTGCCCTCGAGCTGATGGCGCTGCGGGGATGCGCGCTTGCCAAGATATCCGGCCATATAAACCCGATAGGGGTCCGGGCGTGTTCAGAGGCCTGTCCTTTGAACACATCCATCGTCAACAACAAATCAGAGAAGATTACTAGCTTTTTTCTTCCACCTTCACTCTGGTTTCTCATTCGTCTAACGTGAAGATTTGTTCTGATGGCCTGCTTCTCTCAGCAGAGTGAGTAAAAAATTACATACAAGCAATTTTATGTATCTCCATTGAATTTCAATTGATTTTCTCCATGTCGATCTGGTATTTACCTAAGCTTTCAGTCTTTCTGAGAGTATCTAGCAATACTACTATCTCCCTAAGTAAGAACCTCTTATGTATTTCCACATAGAAGCACTGATTTTGCCCATTACTATAGGATCGAGTACCGATCGCAGCACTTTTCATAAGATCATGCCATTATTTTCTTGGATGTTGCACTTATTTTTGTAGATCAATAGGTTTGTTGAAAAACAGAATCGTATAGTAAAATTTTAGATGTTTATGTAAACCAGTGGGCATATTAACAGAGTTATAAAATAGGATACAAATCATACTTATGTTGGCAGCAGAACGATATGCTCACTGTTATTAGTTGTCACAACATCAGTAACAATGAAAGTATATTAACTCAAGGAAAATTTCTTGGCCAGGATCAATTCCCTGTTACACATTTTAGAGATCACAGGACACTTTATTTTCTCCTTTATTAAACATAACAGTGAGTACTAAGTACCAGTACCTCTGAAATTATTAACTCCACTTTCTTAGCTGTAGCATCATACGTGACGACTACACCTATACTTGATCCAGAGGTTTCACCTTTGTATTTTTTCAAACGAGGCACCCTATGTTACAACTGCACCTATACTTGATTTTCTCCATGGTACTTTATAAATTACTTGAACTTTCAGCCTAGCATGATTCAGAGCATCATGTCATGCCATTTTTCAAGTAACTTTGCAATGCAACAGATCCATCACGATATGGAGGATGCATGTAGTCCATGTCTCTCGATGATATTAAGTAGGATTAACCTAACATGTAACTCACTGTACTGTATGGAGTACATAAACAACACTTCTCCATATTTTGGCTGAAATGCCAATGTTTCTTTTTCTTATGCTGTATTTACATCATGTTGTTATTCTTATGTTATAATAATAGAATACGATTGTTTTTCATTTAACCATACTTTCACGTTCCTTGTATAGTTTTTTCCAATGTGTTCAAGAACCAACATGGCTCAACTACAGGTAAGTTTGTTTGTTTTATTTATAATATTTTTTCTGTAGATACTAATCTACACTATCTATTGTATATAATTTTTATATTGTAATAACAACTGCAGATATCGCTGGTGTGGTCATGTATGTTGGCCCTCTTGATCACGACACGTATTTCCCTTCAGGAATGAGGGAAGTAGCGGTCATTAATGCTGACATGGAAGTTGTTTTCCTCCACATTTTTCACGAACTAGCCGAACGACATAGAGACGAACTTTTTTCAGGTGAAGCCAATGTTGGCTTCATCCTGGCAACCTCTATGGAGGTTGATCAAACATCCAGTAAGTCCTTTCTGAAAAAATTGTCGTCGCTATTTTAATGTCACTATTACTAATTTGAGGATTGACAACAGGAACTCTTCTTAGCACCGGGACAACAGCTCTATGCTTTCATCAATGATCCGCATGTCATAATTTTGACTTTCTTAAAGGTTACTCTCAGTCGCACTTATCAATTTGACAGGTTTCTCCACAATGAGACTAACTGTATGCTTATCATTTGTTATAGGTGTGCGTTATCAAGTTATAAATGACTTGTCTTTCCGTGATGTTGTCAAAAATGTTGTGCTGATTAGGAATGATGCACGCAAACCTCTGCCCAAGAAAATCAGGACCGAAGCTTCGTCATCTCTGGATCACATTTTCAAATATTTATGGGATGGCAATCGCTATCATGCATCTCCAACGACCGCGTATTACGAGCATACAGGCGCCACTGCCAACAAGATGGATGAACTGGACTAGGCCGTAGGTCCTAATAAATAAGAAGTCGAGTGGTTTGAAACTTCAAGTTTTTTGGGTCATTAGATCTAAGTCTTTGCTTTTCGCTTGTGGAATTTGAACTTTCTGATATTTTTAATGTCAATTTGACGATGGATTGCTATGTGAACCTTTATTTTGGGTGTGAAATTAAACAAGTTGTTTTATTTTTCTCTACAATCTTTGTTTTGGAACTTCGTTTTATTATACTTCATGACTATTTTGTTATACCATCGGTTCACTTTCAGAAATAAAATTACACTTTTTCAATGATTAAATAATGATACTACACGTGCATTGCACGTGCACTTTTACTAGTTAGTATAAGATAACTAAGTATGCAGGTCAATGGCACACAGACAGAAAGATTTCCCTTCCATGCTATCAAAATCCCTACACAACACCCATCGGGAATCGACATTAGCCTCCGAACGCAAATCAAGGAACTCTATAAATTATAGACACGAAGTATCTTACTATTGTTGGAATGTATGGTGGGATCTAGGCCTATTGGCAGAAATAAGACTACAGTAATAATCTTAACTCAATCGTCGCAAACCCCCCACAGAAATTTTGCCCATGCTTACACAGTGGCTAAAGATCAAATCAATCTAATCTCAGATACATCCATCGATAAGCAGAATCCATATATTCGACAGGCAGATTGACTGATCACTGCTCATCTGCTACGCCCCCATCTCAAACGAGGGGGAAAAGGTCCCCGATGCCAGTATCCAGAACAAAATCGCGACTAAACAAAACTTAATCTAACAATAATCCACAAGCACCGCCCAGATCGCTCCAGAATCTCGCAATCCGCAAAACCCCTCCTCCACTCGCACAACGAAGAAACCCCAAACCCTACGCGAGCGATAATATGGGAAAAAAACCGCAGCACTCCCCTCCTAATCCTCCCCGATCGAACATCGGAACATAAAACAGAAGAGTGCGAGGACATGCGATAACTACCTTGATGACGAGATCCCGGGCGTCGTTGAGCGGCATCCCGACGCCGTGGAACGACGGCGGCGCGACCCATCGAGACATCGCGACGCGAGTCCGCCGCGGCGGGAGAAGGTGCCGGAACCCTCGGGCGAGGCGAGCGGAGACCCTAGGCGAGCAGTGCTGGAGGAGGACGGTGCAGTGCGTCGGCGGTGGCAGTGGGGTTTGTCTGGGGTGGGAGAGGTTGGCGTGGTGGGGAAGAAGAGAAGGCCTCGCCGCTTAAGCCCCAATTTATCTGGCCTTTCTTCCGTTACCTTCGAGGAGAAGGATGGGGACGAAATTTTCACATCATTTCACGGCAATTTCCGTATTATTACGTGTGGGTCCTCGCAGGACGACGGGCCCACGAGTCGGTGGGTGAGGGGCTATTGCGGTGCATTGCTGCATGCGGAACAGGTCACCTTTTTCCTGGGTGGGGGTCTGACTTGTGTGATTCTGGCTGTGTTCAGGGGAAGACTGCGGTTTTTCCGTTGTAAATATCGTTTGCTGGGCGAGTTTAGAGCATCTCTAACCGCTGCCCTGTTTTAGGCACCATTTTTTTGATTATAGAGCATCTGTTTTGATGTTTTAGGGCATCAAAAAAAATTCTGTTTTACCAGCTGCCCTATAATAAGGCACCTCTTCTCCAACAGCTGCCCTATTTTAGGGCAGCGCGGCCACGTCCCTCCTCTTCTTTTTAGGGCACGAAGCCTAAAATAGGGCAGCTGTTAGAGATGCTCTTATATGCTACAGCTCGAGTAAAAACATAGTAAAATATTTTAAAAATTTCTGAAACTTTGCTCAGTGTCCAAAATGAAATTTTAGAATGTACTCCCTCCGTGCATAAATATAAGAAGTTTTAGTATCCAACATGTTGTCTACATGCATACTAATATGAGTGCACATACACACTAAAATATGTCTACATATCTAGATATATGTGAATGTGAAGAAATGTTAAAACATCTATATTAAAAAACAGAGGAGTAGTTTCCAGAGAACTGATTTTATTTTTTCGCACAGAGCAATCATAAATGTCATTTCATCATGAAAAAATTGCACGTGTGTAGAAAATTAGCATACGTAGTCTCCAATTGTTTTTAGATTTTTTAAAAATATTTTACTAAT